>JAKSZT010054196.1:81625-164095 GCA_026826555.1 Tolypeutes matacus
GAGGCCCCGCGCACGCCCGCGCCCCCGCCCGCGCCCGCCGAGCCCCCCGCCGCGCCCCGCGCCCGCCCGCGCCTCGTCTTCCGCACGCAGCTGGCACACGGCAGCCCCACGGGCAAGGTCGAGGGCTTCACCAACGTCCGCGAGCTCTACGCCAAGATCGCAGAGGCCTTCGGCATCGCGCCCACCGAGGTGAGGACCCCGTGCCCCGAAGCCCACCCGGGCAGACCCAGGGGGAGCGGTGGGGGCTGGACCCCTAGATTGGGGGGGCGGCTGGATCTCCGAATGGGGGCACCTCATCTCCAGCTCTCAGATCCCCGGGGAGCCCATGCCCCAGGGAGCCCTTTCACCCTCCCTGCGCCAACGAGGAACAGATCTTGAGGGACTGGGTCCCCTCGACTTCCAGGAATCCCCTCTAAGCACCCAGCCTGGAGCGGATCCCAGCCCTCAGGGAAGTGCGTCGGTGGCTCCTCGGTGCCTCTGGGGTCGGGGGGTCCTGGCAGCCCCCTTACAAGTGAGAAAGTTCCCGGCGGTCGGGTACTCGGGCCGCCGAGCGGCATTTTCCCAGCCAGTGGCTCAGGCGCCTCGCAGCCCCCAGGGGGCGCCGGCACGCTCTGAACCCGCGAAGAAAGTGGATATCTGGGGTGCGCCGGCACGAAAGTCTGCGGGGTACAAGAGGGGGTCTGCTCAAGGGCCCCAGCCTCCTTTCTTACTCCCCGCACTCCGTTCTGGGGGTGCCACAGCATCCTGGTCCTCCATCAGGGTGGACTGGGGGGGCTGGTGGGATGGGGGCGGGAAAAGAGTGCCGCGGTAATCCTGGGCTCCCCCTCCTCCCGCAGATCTTGTTCTGCACCTTAAACAGCCACAAGGTGGACATGCAGAAACTTTTGGGGGGCCAGATCGGGCTGGAGGACTTTATCTTTGCCCACGTGCGTGGTGAGACCAAGGAGGTGGAGGTCACCAAGACGGAGGACGCGCTGGGGCTGACCATCACCGACAACGGGGCAGGCTACGCCTTCATCAAGGTGTGTGCAGGGTGGCTGGGGGAGGGATGTGGGTGACCCAGGGGGCCGTGCCGCCCCTCTCCGGGTCTCACTGGGCTCCGTGCTCCGGGGTCCCCAGGGGCTGGCGGCTGGCTGGGGTCACCCTGTGAGTGACTCTGGGTCCCCACAGAGAATCAAGGAGGGCAGCATCATCAACCGGATCGAGGCCGTGTGCGTGGGTGACAGCATCGAGGCCATCAATGACCACTCCATCGTGGGCTGCCGCCACTACGAGGTGGCCAAGATGCTGCGGGAGCTGCCCAAATCGCAGCCCTTCACCCTGCGCCTGGTGCAGCCCAAGAGAGCCTTCGGTGAGGGCCACCTGGGGCCCAGGGGGCAGCCGGGTGGGGGCAGGAACCCACAAAGAGGCTCTTCCAGAAGTGGGTTCTCTGGATGCCTGGGGCAGGGGGATGGGACAGGATAGAAGGTTCAATGCTTCTGGCATTGGACCAGAAATAGGTGTTTCTTGATTGTTCTAGAGATAATCCAGACAGGGAGGCACAGGCTGGGAGTGAAGGTTTCAGAAGCGTGGGGGTAGAACAAGATGTCTAGATCCACTCCGTTACCAGGCTGGAAGCTTTTCAAGGAATGCCTTGAGACTATGATGAGTGAGTTCTAGAGAATGGTTTTCAAAGTGAGTTCTAGAATGGCGGTCTCCAAAGAGACACCTGCCACTGGCCCATGGACTTGAGATTCAGGAGCTTGTTCTAGAGCAAGAGTTTTCAGCTCAAGCACTATTGACATTTGGGGCTAGAGAATTCTTTGTCGTATTTTTTTTTTTTTTTTTTAAGATTTTATTTATTTATTCATTTATCCCCCCCTTGCTGCTTGTGCTCGCTGGGTCAGCTAACCACACCGTGCGGGCGGGCCTGCCCTCACCAGGAGGCCCCAGGTTCGGTTCCCATATGGTAATCGGGAGCCCTACTGATTGAGCCACAATCTTTGTCGTATTGAGCAGCATTCCTGGCCTCTACCCCGCAGATGCCAGAAGCACCCCACCCACAGTTGTGACACCCAAAAATGTCTCCAGACATTGCCGACATCATCTGGAGGGCAAAACTGTCCCCTGATGAGAACCTCTGCTTTAAAGCGTATATCATTTTGTTGAGCTCCGCTGCCTTTTTTTCCTCCCCATAGTAAGACTTTCTCAATGAAGGAAGCAGTGTGTTGATTGACATCCTGGCACAAGCTCCTTATCTCATCATGGACCGGCCCTTTCCGTAGCCCTTTTCTAGAGCAAGAGGTTCTAGAAGTGCCCTGATGCAGCTGGGAGGGAGGTCCCAGGGAGAATGGGACACGATGAGCTTCTATAGTGAACTTGTGTCAAAGTCATGCCTGAAAGTCAGGCTGAGCAAGGACTTTTCTAGATTAACCCTGTAGCCAACTGGCTCTTCTAGAGTGAGTTATTTTGAAAGGAGAAGTTTCAGGTGAGACAGGATTGGGATGGGTGATTCTAGACCCATTTTGTTAACTGGTTTTCTGGATGTGTGGACTAGTTTCCTGGGGGCAGAGAATGTGGGTTCTCAAGCAGGGACTTTGTGGATTCACACTCTGGACATGAAAAGGCCTTTGAAGGATAAGGACATTCTAGAAATGCTCAGCTGGTGGCTTCCCAGTGTTTAGGAAGATGTTGATGCATCCAAAACACATGCCCCCCCATCCCCCTCTCCTCCAGATATGATTGGTCAGCGGAGCCGGAGCAGCAAATGTCCCTCAGAAGTGAAGGTGACGAGTGGGAGGGAGACCCTGCGGCTTCGTTCTGGGGGGGCCGCCACGGTGGAAGAGATGGTAAGTGAAGAGGAGAGGGGTCTTTGGGGGCTTTTGTACCTGGAGCTTGGTGGCTGACTCAGTGTGACCTTGGGTAAGAGCCTCCCCTTTGCTGAGCCTCAGTTTCCCTCCTATAAACTGGGTCCTTGTGGGGCAGGGCAAATAGTGATGGCACCAGAAGCATCCACTAATGTGAGGCTGCAGTCTGCTCTCAACTAAGTGGTGGTGTGGTGGGTTGGGGTGGGGGCTAGGCTGGAGGGATCAGAGGCTTCTGACCCCCTGCTCTGCACCCCTACTCCCCCAGCCCAGTATATTTGAGGAGGAGGCATCTCGGAAGGTGGACGACCTGCTGGAGAGTTACATGGGCATTCGGGACCCAGAGCTGGGTAAGGGGCCAGGGTAAGCTGGGTGGACCCCGGAGGGAGGGCAGACCATGGGGAGGAGGTGGGGTCCCAGTGGGAAGTTGGGGCCCGGGGAAGACCCTCACCCATTTCCCTTCCCACACTGCCTGCAGCATCCACCATGGTGGAGACAGCCAAGAAGACGCTGAGCGTCCAGGAATTTGCACACTGTTTAGACTCCGTCTTGGGCGAGTTTGCCTTCCCGGACGAGTTTGTGGTGGAGGTGTGGGCCGCCATCGGGGAGGCCAGGGAGGCCTGTGGCTAGCTTGCCCCAGGGACAGGCGCAGCCCCAGCCCAGAGCCCACCTCCCTGCCCCAGCCCTCCCGGCCAGCTCCTGAAGCCCAGCCCTGCTCCAGAACCCAATCCAGATCTGAGACCCAGCCCTGCTCCAGAACCCAGCTCAGCTCTGAAGCCAAGTTCATCTCTAGAACCCAATCCAGTCCTGAGATCCAGCTCAGCTCCAGATCGCTGCCCAGTCCTAAAAGCCAGTTGTCTAGAACCCAGGATAGCCCCAAGGCGAAGCCCAGCTCTAGAACCCACCCCAGTTCCCAGGCCAAGCCCAGATCTGAGGCCAAGCCCAGCTCCAGAGACCAGGCAAGCTGTGAGCCCAAGCCCAGATCTAGAACCCAACCCAGCTCTGAGACTCAGTCCAGCTCTAGAACCCAGCTCAGCTCGGAGACCCAGCCCAGTTCTAGAATCCAGCCCAGCTCTGAGACCAAGACAAGTTCTAGAATCCAGCTCAGCTCTGAGACCAAGTCTAGCTCTGAGTCTGAGACCAAGCCCTGCTCTAAGGCCAAGGCCAGGTCTGAGACCCAGCCTAGCTCTAGAACCCAGATAAGCTTTGAGAACAAGCCCTGCTCTAGAGACCAGCCCAGCTCTGAGAACCAGCCCAGCTCTGAGTCCAAGCCAAGTTCTACAATCCAACTCAGCTCTGAGACCAAGTCTAGTTTTGAGTCTGAGACCAAGCCCTGCTCTAGAGCCCAGGCCAGCTCTGAGACCAATGTCATCTCTAGTATCCAGCTGAGCTCTGACATCAAGCCAAGTTCTGGAACCCAGTTGAGTTTTAATACCCAGCCCAGCTCTGAGCACAATCCCAGTTCTGGAACCCAGCCCAGCTCTAAGACCAAGGCCTGCTATAAATCTCAGTCCAGCTCTGGAATTCAAGACGGTTCCATGGCAAAGCTGTACTTAGACACTCAGTCCCGTGCAGGAACACTAGCTAGTTCTGGAATCCAGGTGAGATTCAAGAAGCAGCCCAGCTACAGAACCCAAGCCAGCTCAGGATCCAAAGACAGCTTCCAAACTCAACCTTATTCAAGAACTCAGACCAGTTCAGGAACTCAGATCTACTCTGCAGCCCAGTGCAGAGCCAGATCCCAGCCCTTCTCTAAAACCCAGTTGCATTCAAGTACCCACTCTCCTGGGGCCCAGTCCAGCTCCAGTGATGAGTCCAGCTCTGAGACTGAACCCAACTCTAGAACCCCGACTAATTCTATGTCTAAGCCCAATTCCAGAATTCAGACCAGGTCTGGAACTCCATCCATCTCAGAAGCAAGGCCTGACTCCAAAACTCAGCCTGGCACTGAGCCCCACCCTCACCACAGAACACAGACCAGCTCTAGAATGTGGTCTAGCTCTGGGACCCAGACCAACTTCAACTCCTGGCCAGGCTCTAGAGCTCAGTCCAGCTCTAAAATTCAGCTCAGTTCTGGAGCACAGTCCAACTCAGGGACCCAGACTGACTCTGAAACCCCATCCAGCTCCAAGACACAGTCAGTTGCTGAGGGCCAGCTGAGGTCCAGGATTCAACCAAACTCTGGAAACTCTGGAATCCATTCTAGTCCTGGGACCCAGACCAATGCCGCAACTGAATTAAGCTCCAAAATGCTGTCTAGCTCTGACAGCAGACCCACCTCCAGAACTCAGGCTCATCCAGGACCTCAACCAACCTCTGGGACTCAGCTTCTCTCTAAAACCCTGCCAAGTTCTGGATTCCAGTTCCAGGGCACAACCCAAGATAGCTCTGGTATTCAGCCAGACTCTGGAATGCAGACAAGTTCTGGAACTCAGCTCAGCTCCAGAATCCAGCCCAGCTCTGGGACCCAGCCCAGCTTTGGGACACAGCCCAGCTCAAAAACACAGACAAATTCCAAGATTCAGCCCAGCTCTGGAGCCCATCTTAGCTCCAGAAGCCTGAGGAGTTCTGGGAGCCATCTCAGCTCTGAAACTCAGCCCAGCTCTGGAGTGCACCTAAGCTCTGAAACCCAGCTCAGCTCCAGAACCGAATTCAGTTCCAGGATTCAGTTCAGCACTGAGATCCAGCCCGACTCTAGCTCCGGGATCCAGATCAGGTCAGAGACGCAGACAAACTCCAAGATTCAGCCCAGCTCTGGAGCCCTTCTTAGCTCCAGAGCCCAGCTCAGCTCCGAGACCCAGCCCAGCTCCAGGACCCAGACCACTTCAAGAATTCAGCCCAGCTCTGGAGTCCACCTTAGTTCTAGAATCCAGCCGGTTTCGAGAGCCCAACTTAGCTCCAGAACCCCAACCAGCTCAAGGATCCAGCTCAGCTCCAGAAATGGACTCCGCCCACAGACCCCCGGCCTTACCCCTAGACCCAGGCCTGATGCCACGTCCTCAGCCCGACCTCAGCCCCTAGACGCCCCACCCAGAGCCCCTACTCCAGCTCCTAGCAGAGACCCTTGGCCTCTGCCTGAGCCTCATGATCAGGTACACGGAATGCAGACCAGCCCTGGCCCAGCCCGAAGCCCCCCAGCCTCCCACCTGGCCCCACAGCCACGGGCTCCCTCAAGCCCCCAGAAGCCAGCCCTTTTGCCCAAACCCCAGCTGGGACCCCAGAAGTCCACTCCACCCATTATATCTATCACCCCCAGCCCTGTCCCCTAGGCCATCTATGTTCCCACCCCACTGAGCCGCCAGCTCAGGGGCCTGTCCCCTCCTCCACGCTGGGGTCCCAGAGTCTGGTCCGCAGACTTCAGAGCCCCTCCTCCACCATGGGGGACCGGAGCCTGGATGTGACATAAGCCCCCCCTGGAGGCAGTAGGTGACCTCATTCCCTGGGGTAGGGGATGGCCAAGGGAGGGGGAGGGAGGAAGGGTGAAAGAGGGGGTTGGGTTTCATTCATGTGGCCTGGCTCTGGGAGGCGTAAGAGGATCCCAGGTCTGTTAGAGAGAAAAAGGGGGAGCAGGAGGCAGGGAAAAGGGGGGACAGGAAGAGGTTCACTTCTCGTGTACCTGGAGGGCTGCTGGTGAATAAAGGCCCCACCCACCCTTGTAACTGGGCGTGTCCTTTTTGGGGGAGGGGCAATAGGGGAAATAGAGCCACACCCAATACATATTAAGCGCCTACTGTATACAGGCCCTTCCTGAAGAGCTCTGTGCTCTTGCACCCGAACATACGAGGTAAATAAAATCTCAGTCCTTTGTCCATTCAACTAATCTCCCCTGAGGACCCGCTACGAGCCAGGTGATGCGAGCCAGGCGCTGTCCGAGGCCCTGGGGCCTTTGGAATCCTGTTGACCAAACGAGCCACCAAGACACGATAAACTCCTGAGGGCCGTGAAGCAAGAAGCGGGCGATTTTCCGCCATCTTCGAGGGTGTCGCCCCCCTCTTTTTCTCAACCAGGACAAGGGTTTAGTAAAATAACATTGGCTTCAGCTGTTAGGAGAATTCCAGAAGCGACGACCTGTGAAATGCTTAGTAAACACTCCATAAATGAGGTGAGGAGAAGAGCTAGAACCAGCCCTGTCCTTCCCCCAACCCCCCCACCCCCAAGGCCTGCTCTCAGCCAGGATGGGCAGTTGGATAGAAATCAAAAGATGAAAGCTGAGAAGTGGATGTGGCTCAAGTGGTTGAACACCTGCTTCCCATGTACGAGGTCCCGGGTTCGATCCCCGGTACCTCCTAAAAACAAACAAACCAAAAAAGCAACCCTCACTGGGGATCGGGTGTAGCTCAGTGGTTGAGCCCTTGCTTCCCACATACCATGGGAAGTTCAATCCCTGCTACCTGCTTAAAAAAAAAAAAAGCGTTCAGAGGCAAAGGAATACTAAAGCTGGGATGGAGATATATTTTGGCAAGAGGGTTGGGGGTCTGTCCCCCGCATTCACACTCATCTTCCCAGCCGGAGGCTTCTCAGGCTGGAGTTTCAGAGGACGTGTGGTGGTTCGGAGCTGGACGAACCCAGAAAAACACGGTCTTAAATCGAATCCATCCCTGTGGGTGTGAACCCCTTCGGATGAGGGGACTTCAGTGACGGTGTGACCCAGCTCAGTCAGGATGGGGCGTAAACCCTACAACTGGAGTCCCTTATAAGTGGAGTGAAATTCCGACACAACCGAGGCAGCAGGCAGCTGAAAGTCCATGGCACCCGGGAGGGAAGGGAGAGACCAGGAGACGCCGCCACATGCCGTGTGACATCGCCGGCAGCCAGCCCCAGAATGCCACGGTCTTTGGTGGTGGTGGGGGGAGAAAGCCCATCCTGGCTGACGCCTGGATTTGGACATTTTCCCGGCCTCGAAAGCGTGAGGGACTAACTTCCCCTTAAGTTGCCCCATTTCATGGTCTTTGCCCGAGCAGCCCAGGACACTGACACAGGGAGCCAGCCTTGGACCCCAGCAAGCAGGTTATATTCCGGGGCTGGAGATAATCCTGGAGAGGCGCCTTCCAGGTCTGCTCGCCTTCTTCCCAGGAGCTCAGAGTGGGGACGGGGCAGGCAGAGAGGACAGGCCTTGGAGAAGGGGATCAGGGAGGAGTTGGGGGACCCCCCGGGTCTGACAGTGTCGAATCCTGCACCCCCCCACACACCCCATGCCCTTTGTCCATCCCGGTACCCCCAGCCCTAGAAATATCGGAACGGGCGGGCGGCGGTTCCCACGGGGGACACGCTGGCAGTGGCACCCTGCCGGTCCGTCCTTTCCTTGAGGCTCCCACCTACGTCCATCTCATTGTCTCACGGGCACCCGGGTGAGCTGGGGCTGCAGCGATAGGGACCTGGGCCGGGCGCTGAGACGCGGGTGCAGGCGCCGGAGCACGGCACGGCGGAACAGGATGTACACCCAGGGGTCGAGGATCTGGTTCCAGGTGGCCACTCGCAGGTAGATTAGCAGCTGCTGCTCCACGGCCCGGGGCAGCTGCCCGGCCGGGCCCCCGGCCGGCGGGTTCCGTAGCACCGTCTGCGCGATAAAGACCTGCCGAGGACCAGAGCGGTCAGCCGGGGGCCCCGTCCGGCCTCCCGGCCCTGCCCTTCGCCTGGCCCCCCTGCATCTGTCACTGCCTTGCTGTGTGACCTCAGGAGACTTGCTTGACCTCTCTGAGCTTCGGGTGACGAGTCCATAAAATGGACATAAAACATAAAACTTACATGCGGGAGGGAGCGGGTGAAGTTACTGATCCCGCTCTGTGCTGTTTATCTGGCGTGTTCAAGTGTTTTCTTTTATATTTTTTTTTTTCTGGGCATCTCCTGTGTGCTGGACGACACTGGGGACACAGCAGTGGTCAAGACGAACGAGCTCCCGCTCGCACAGTCTGGGTGGGGAGAGGGACGTGTGGCCTGGTGCTGACAGGGCAGGGTGGGCAAACTGGAATGGGAGATGCACCCACAGCTTGAGCCAACCCGGGAGAGGTAACTGGAGTGCGGAGAGGAGTTTGCCGGGTGACTCTGGAGGGAGAGTCTGTGGTCTTTCTCCCCAGGGCAATAGGGAGCCATGGGAGAGTTTGGAGCCAGGGCTGGGGAGGCAGCTAGCCAGATCCGCCCTGCCGCCTGTTTTTCTAGGGCCCGCGAGCTCAGAATGTTTTCACATCATTAAACGGTGGGGGAGAGAAGTGGGATATTTCACGGCACGTGGGCAATGACCGGAAATTCACGATTCGGTGGCCATGAGGAAAGTTTTTTGGGGCACTCAGCCACGGGCCTTCGCTGACGGGCTGCCTCTGGCTGCTGTCAGGTGACGATGGCAGAGCTGAGGGTAACCGCAGGAGCTGCGAAGCTGAAAATCTCTGGCCCTTCACACCCCTGGCTTAGAGCAGACAGGGTCGGTCCTGGGTGTTGGAAGAGGCAGCGGGGAGGAGACGGGGGCCAGGGCAGAATCTCCCTGTGCCTGTGGGGCTCAGGGCTGTGAGGGGACAGGTATGTCAGTGCCCCGTTAGGAGAAGGGAGCTGGGAACCTGCAAGGAACTGGCATGGGGTGGGTCCCCTCTGCTCGAGCCCCTGGGTCCCTGGAGAGCAGGGGCTACGGCTGGAGCTGCTGGCTGGGAAATGGCCGCTGTCCTGTCCCCAGAGCTCCCTGGAGCTGAGAACATGTCCATATTCACGTGTTGTTAGACCTCAGCCGAATTCACCCACCTCCCTGGTCGCCCCCTCTCTGACCCTCACCCTCCACTGTCTGTCCTCCCTGCAGCAGCCAAAGGGAGCCTGCGAGCACCTGAGACAGGGCCCGTCCCTCCTCTGCCCACAGCCCTCCATGGCTCCCACCTACCTCAGGGGGAAAAGCCCATGTCCTCCCTGAAGCCCCCAGGGCGCCCTGCACACCCTGCCCCCTCCCCTCCCTCTCTTCCTCCTGCTCTCCCCCTGGCTCCCTCCGCTCCAGCCCCACAGGCCTCCTCCCTGTTTCTCCAACATGCCAGGCCTGCCTCAGGGCCTTTGCACAGGCTTTGCCCACTGCGTGGAAGGCTCTTCCCCACCCCGATCTCCACCCGGTTCACTCCCTCATCTCCTTCAGGTCTTTGCTCAAGTCCCTGACCGCCCCGTTCAAAGCTGCAGCACCCCCGCCGCCCCCCCCCCGCCAGCTCCCACCCCAACTTTAGTTTGTGTTCAAGCTCTTATCACCTCCCAACACCTGTCCGTTCCTTTGTTTCCTGTGTTTTCTGTCTTTCCTCTGTCTATGAGCTCCACAAAGTTAAACATTTTTGTCCTGCTTGTTCCCTGCTGTGCCCCTGTTGCTGGGACGGCACCTGGCACACAGCAGGCGCTCAGTGAGTGCTTGTGGAAGGAATAAATGATGACATAATCTTGTTTATGTGGGCGCCTTTTCGGTCCCCAGAATCAGAGGAAACCAAGGCTCGGGGAGGGAAGCATGTGGCTCGAGGTCACACGGCAGGTCCTTTTTGGGCACAAGCCCGGCTTTTTGTCCTGACCCAGATGGAAACGGAAAAATAGCCACCCCAGGCGGCCAACTGAACGGGTTCAACGAAAGGGCTTCTGAAATCTTCGGTTTACAGAAGAGCTCCTTGTGGGGTTCTTCTAATCAGCCAATGAGGGAAAATCTGGGCAGGGCTGGTGTCCAGCCCGCAAGTAGGCACAAAGGGGACTCAGGAAATGTCTAAGGATTCAGGGATTCTGTCTAGAATGCCCTCCCCTTCTCTAGCAGGTAAACTCCTATGCATCCTTCAAAACCCCAGCTCCCGTGACCTCACCTCCCCCACCCAGGCAGAGCCTTGGAGTTTCGCCCCGGCCCTGATCAGGAAGGTTGGGGGGCACCCGCGCCTTGCCCCCGAGCTCCCCGATGCCCGACTCACCAGCAGCGGCATCCAGCAGACGCTGGCCACCACCATGATGCCGAGAAGCTGAGCCATCATCTCCACCTCACAGTCCCGCGGGCGCTGCTGGGCGGCCTCCTGCCCGTGGTAGACGTGGCACAGCGTGGCCACGCTCACCGTGTTGAGCAGGAAGGACAGCCCGACCGAGAGGCTGCCGAGCAGCGCGAAGAGCAGGCCGAAGGCCACGTCGCCCGGCTCCGCGCCCAGGGTGAGGAAGCACCAGGAGCCCGGGTACTGCACGGTGTAGCGGCCCACGCCCAGCAGGGGCAGCAGGCCCAGCGCCAGCGCCGCCGCCCACACCAGCGCCACCGCGGCCCAGGCGCGGCTCTGCGAGGAGGCCACGGGGCGCGAGAAGGGCCGCGTGATGCCCAGGTAGCGCTCCGAGGCCATGGCGGCCCCCAGCAGCAGCGGGCACAGGCCGAAGAACACCATGACCACGCCCATGAAGCGGCAGAGGCGGCAGCTGGGGTCCACGGCGTGCCAGTCAAGCAGGGCGGCGTGCTGGGACACCACGATGGCGCCGGTGATCAGCAGCCCCAGGAAGTCGGTGAGCACCAGGCCGCAGAGGAAGGTGAGGAAGGAAGAGCGCGAGGTGCCCTGCCGTGCGCCCGCCAGCACCCCGAGGGCCAGCAGGTTGGAGGCCAGGCCCATCAGGCAGAAGGAGGCGGCGAACCAGGGCGAGGCGATCAGGCGCCGCTCCTCCAGCGTGATGTTGCTGGGCCGGAAGCAGAGCCCCGGGGAGCTGCCGTTGGACATCATGGTGCGGGAGCTGGGCCGACAGGGTCACCGCCCCATGGGGCCGAGGCCGCGCGGGCACACCTGGCGGGGGGGAAGGCGGAGAAAGGGGTGATTCGCTCTGTGTTTCCGAACTGAGCCTCCTATACAGGCCTCAAAACCCAACCCAAAAAGCCCTTCCTTGAGGAAGCCTTTGCCGACCTCCTCGCTTCCCACTGGGACAGTATTTTCATCGTTAGTAATATCTCCCCAGCTCCGTCTAACCCCAGACTCGCCCCTCCAGGACGAGGACCAGGGATGTATTCCCTCCTGGCGGAAACCACACAGTGTTTCCTGGGTCCCGGAGAAGCACCAAGGAGTCCTGGGTTTGAACGCCACCCCCCTGGCACTCACAGCCTGAGCCCGAGCAAGTGGTTTCTTCTCCCTAAGCCTCAGTTTCCCCCTTGCGCTCCCCAGGGAAGACCAGATCTCAGCTGTTGTCATGAGACACAACTTCTGGCCCTCCGAGACGCATCTGGTGTGGGAGGGCAGCTGGCTGTTGGCCCAGGGTCACTGCTTCCTGCGTCAGCTCCAAGGGCGGTGTTGGGGACCCCCCCAAACCTTTGGGGAGGTTTTTTTTGGGGGGTATGTACCTCCCTCCTCACACACATCAGAATTACGTGGGCTCCTTCTTTCCAGTTCTGTGGCATCGCTTTTGCAATAAGAAATAAACCCAGAAATCCAGCTCCATTTTGGGAACAGAAAACAGCTCCTAGGGAGCGCTGGGCTCCCCAGGGACGGGGTATAAATAGCAGCAGGAGGGACCCGTTGCCCTGTGTGGGGCTGGGCGAGAAGACAGAAGTGAAGTGTCCAGTTGTCCCCCGAGCCGGTGACTCGGCCGCACAGCGAAATCGAGGCCAGAGGAGATGGCACGGGACTAACAATAAATCCAAAGAAACAGCTCCCCAGTCCCCAAAAGCGAACGCCACGGAGGACATGAGTCCAGGGAGGGGCCGGCGGCTTGTCTAAGGTCACCTTGAGTGCGCCCTTGGAGGGAGAGAGGTCACGCCAAGATCCGTGGGGGCAAAGGTGGGGAGGCGGGACCGGGCCAGGCAGTTCAAGCTGGTAGGTGTTATGCTGATCCTCATTTGGCAGGGGCTGGGGAAACTGAGGCACAGACAGTGCAAGATCATAAAGTCTGGCAGGAGCCGATCCGAGAGACTCAGACCTGGCGCCGTGGAGACGTGCGGAAGCGCCGGAGAAACCTGCCGATCGGCCCTGGAGGGCGGAAGTGTCTGGCTTTTCTTTAAGAGGGGACTGGGCTGTTCTAGAAGGTTGACCAGACTGGGTTCGAATCCTGGCCTTGCTCACTGACCACGGCCTTGTCACATCCCTGCTCTGAGCCTCGGTTTCCCGGTCTGTAAAACGGGGGTGAGGAGTTAATCCTTGGATGGGGCTTAGCATACAGTAGTTGTTCATTTAATGCTGGGCCCCAGGTGGTGATGTCTGGGGCACGGCCGCTTTGCACTCCCCATCTCGCGAACGGACGCCTTGGCCTGGCTCGGCTGCTCCTTATCGAGCCTCATAAATTATCCAACCCCATACAGTGGTACTGAGCTTCCCTCCCGGGCCGAGAGCCAAAGCCACAGCCGACTGGTTGGGGTTGGAGCCACCGGGGGCGGGGGAGACTGAGGCCCGGAGAGCTGGGGTGGGAGGTCACTGGCGTGCTTGGCCCCGGACTCCAGGGCAGGGGCTTGCTCTGTGCAGCCTCAGATTTGGCCTGCACTTGGATGCCTCCCGGGACGGGAGGCTCGCTTCCGTGCGAGCTGGAACGCACCGTTTCGGAACGTTCCAGGCAGACTCAGGCTGTACCTGATGACTATTAGCCACTCCTGGGTCTCACGGTCCCCTCTACCCCCCACCCTCGCATGCAAGTGCACGCATACACCTAGAACAAATTCATGATCCAGAGCCCTAGGCCTGGGGGGGTGGCTGGAAACTGGCACTGAGTTCCTTCTGGCCACAAGCGGCGGTTTCCAGTCCCCCCACCCTCCACCGTGGGTTCAGGTGATAGCTGCTGTCTCAAGTTCCACAGGCCAGGAGGCAGGTAGGGGACCGGCCTCCCCTCCGCTCCCCTCCCACGTCCGTCAGGAGGGGCCAGAAGCTGCGCTGTGCAGCCTCTGAGGGAAGCAATCCATCTCCCTCTCTGGGCCTCATCGGATCCCTCGCGGATGCTGGACAATCCCCGAACCCGTGGCCCACAGATTGGGAGGTTTGGATGGTGAGAGTCCAGGGTTCTGGAATTCTAAGGGGCTCCCAGATCTGGATTCCCAGGGCCAGGGGGCCGGGAAGGGGTTCTGGAATTTGGCTGGGCCCCGAGTTCCCCAAATCTTCCTCTTGGGCTTCTGGCCCAAGGATGGAGACTCGGCTCTCTTTTCCTCCACACGCTGGCACCAAGTGGGGACCAGACCCTGCCCGGCCCCCCGGCTGGGGGATGGGGGTGGGCATGCTCCATCCACAGCTGTCCCCAGAGATGCGGGCGCCGGGCTGGGCGCGGGCACTGGGGCTGAGACGTGATCTTGGGCTCCCAGGAGCCAGGCCCCTCCTCTGTCTTCTCCTCCATCTTCTCCACCCAGCACCCGCCTCCCCCCAGCCTGCCCCAGGCCTCTTGTCCCCGTGCCCAGGGCCCGCCCGGCCTCCCCGAGTCGTCACAACTCTGACGTCAGACAAGCCGTGGATCCGCGCCCCGAGCTGTCGCTTCCAAGCTGGGGGCACAGCCATCCAAGCCTCAGTTTCCCCCTATGTGAAATGGGGACAACGCCATCTGGCTGCTCTGCCCCTGCCATGCCCCCTGATTCAAGGGTCCCCTTTCTGCGGGGAGCAGGGCTGTATCTCCTGGCCGGAACCCCAGAATTGCGCTGCCTCTGGTTCCGCAGGGACCCCTACACGCCCTCCGTGTCCCCACCCACATATGCGTGTGACAACCCTTCTAGGTTCCCAGCCCGGCCTCTCCTCCCCGCGGGCCGCCCGAGGCCTCAATTTCCGTGAACTTTTCCTGTTTGTGACACCGACGGGGTTCCCCACCCCTGGAGGGAGCAGAGCGGGGGGCTCCCCAGTCAGCCGGATGCGTTCAAGTCGCACCTCAGCCCTCCGCCTCACGGGGTCCCCTCTGAACCTCAGTTTCTTCATCTGCCAAATGCGTGTGTGTCCTCCCGGGGCTGAGGCTCAGGGCGGCTGGAGGGCGGCAGGGGTGTGTGTGTGTGATGAGGGCACACGGCCCGAGATGATCAAGAGTCACAGTGGTTGCATCTACGTGCTCCAGAGCACACCCACCCACAGGCAGATACACTCGCAGACACACACGGAAAGTGAGACGCGAGGTGGATGGAGCCAGAAAGCGGATTCCCAGACACAGACGGACACACAAAGACGGACTGTCAGACAGACGGACACACAACTGAGTCCCAGCTGGACACACACAGAGAAACCAGACACACACAGAGACCGCCAGAGCCAGGCAAACGGGGCACAGCATGGCGCTGTCAGACACACACCCAGCACCCCCCGCCCGCCACCCCACCCCACAACCACAACCACAACGGCGGGAGGGAGACCCGCCGGCGGCCACAAGCCCACCCGGTCCCCACACACCCCGCACTGCGCGCCCCACCCACGGCCACGGTCGCCGCGCAGACCCCGCGTCCCGCCCCCGCCCCACTCACCTGGGGTGGGCGCGGGTCTCTCGCCCGGGGTTCAGGTCGCGCTCTCGGGGTGGCGGGTCCCGGGAGCCCGGCGGGCGGATGTGCGGGCGCCGAGAGCGGGGCCGGTGGGAGGGGAGGCGCAGGCCCGGGCCTCCCGGGGCCCCCGGGGAAACTGAGTCACGGCCGGGCGCGGGCGGGAGCGAGGGGCTCCGGGGCGGCCACGTCGCCGCGGGGCTGGAATGGAGGGCGCGGTGGCAGGGGCGGCCCCGGTATGCGGGGGCGGGGGCTCCTCCCAGCGGGTCGGGGTCCGGGAGGGAGGAGGGAGGAGGGAGGAGGGAGGAGGGAAGCGGGAGGAGGGGTCTGCGGGGCCTCAGAATCCCCTGGGGGCGGGAGGGGGCGGCTCCGCCCTGCCTCTCGCTGTCTCTGTCTGTCTGTCTGTCTCATCAGCTCCTCCCCCCAGGCCACGCCCCTCGGTCCCGGCTGATTTGGGGTCAGGGGCCGCCCCCACCCCAGCCGGGCGCCCCTCCCACGCCCCCCGCTGGCATTATTCACCGTCTGGGCAGCACCCCAGGGCCCGGGCGCTTAACCCCATGTGGCTGGGATGGTGGGTGCTGGGTAAACGGGCCCGCCTGGAGGACCCAGCCCGGGGTGGGGGGTCCCAGGGATACGGGGGGGCCACCAGCCTTCTCTGAGAGAGGCTTCGTGGGACCGGCCCTCGCGCAGGCTGGGGGCCAGGGGTCCAGAGCTCGGAAAGCAGAGGGTGTCCAAGGCAGGGCATGGCGAGAGCCAAGACGTGGAGGCTGGATTGTGTGTTCCGGAAGGTTCCCTGGCACAGGGGTGAAAAGAAGAGGCTCCGGGGGCCTCCGTGGGCCTGGGGCTGGCCTTGGAGGCCTCCGCGTGTGCACAGAAAGGGGGGACTGGCCCTAGGACTGGCTGGCCCGGGACTGGTGACCTGGCCCTGACCCTGCTCCACCCAGGTCCTTGGGGCCTGGGCAGGCCACCGTGAGCCCAGGCTCTGGGCGAGGGGGGATGGACTCCTGCCCCTGGCGGCCCTGGCCTCCCCTCAGCAGGGGCCGGAAGCCCCGTCCCTGGCTTTCCCCGCCCCCCATCCTTCCGGTCACTGGGCTTTGCTCACAGCCTGCATCCCTCCAGGCCGCCCCTCCCCTGCTCCATCCCATCCTCTGAGTCCCTGAGCCCTTTAACCCTCACTGTTCTTCCTTGACAAGGAGTCTCCGGAACTCCTATGCAGCTGACAAAGCCCCGGCTCCAAGGCCCCCTTCCTCGGATCTCTCAAGCGGTCTTGCTTCCCCCTCCTCCAGTACAATTCTGTGCCCAGCCCATGTGGAGGGACAATTCTGAGCCCCAGATAGGACTTGGAACCAGGATGGTCATCGAGGATGCCGCAGAGGCTGGAGAAAGAGCCGGGAACAGTCCAGGCCCCTGTGGCCGGGCCAGGGTTGGGCCAGAGGAAGTGACAGAGCCAAGAGGAACCCAGAAAGTGAGCCGGTAAGGCATCCTGGGGGAAGAGGGTGTGGAAACTGGGGCTTTGCAGGGTGAGTAGGAGTTCACGAGGTCAGGGCGGTATGGCCCTGGCAGAAACCGCGTGTGCGAGACTTTGAGAACCGCGAGCAGCGCCAATGTGGTAGGAAGAGGATGCAGGGCTGGTGGCCCAGATGGTGGGGCCTGAGAGGTGGAGGGGGGCCGCTCTGTTCCCACTTCCCCTGCCCTCAGCCTTGCGATAACAGAGCCAACATCCCTCCTGGGGAGTGGCCTGAGCCGAGGTCCAGGAGGGCCACTTGGCTCGAGTCGGAGTTGCACTGCCACTCTGCGAGGCAGCGGGTAAAAAGGCCCATTTCGTGGATGGGGAAACTGAGGCCCAGAGGGAGGAAATGGGGATTTGAATGCGAGCTCTGGGCTTCCGCCGCCTCTGGGGCTGGCGGCCGAAGTTTCCAGGCCTCGGTTTACCCTGCTCAACGGGAGGCCCTGAAGGTGGGAGCACAAGTCAGGCTCAGGATGTGCCCCCCGTGGCTGTGGTTTCCGGTGGGGGCCGGGCAGGGAGTGTCTATTCTTAGCCATGGACACAGCCAAGGGCAGGAAGAGGCTGGGATGGGGGTTGGGAGCGGCTTCCGGAACACCCGGCACACCTCAGGCCAGGGCAGGGGGCCTGGGGGGCGTGGGGGCGGTGCCTCCTCCCGGCCCCAGCCTCCAACCTGCTGGAAGAGTCTCCCTGACACCCAGCTGGGTGGCCCTGCCCCAGCTCACGCACCCTCCGTGGCTCCCCAGTGCTCCTGGGGAAATTGTCCCGCTCCTCGGCTTGGCGTTCAGCCCTTCTGCGCCTGCTGCCCTGGGCCCGTGTGCTGTCTTGTCTCCTCTGCCCAGCAGTGTCCTCCCAGGCCCGGGGCCTGCAACGCCTCCTCCAGGAAGCCTCTGGGGTCTCTTCTGGGGGCCCCCAGCCCGAGGAGTCCGGGCTTGGGCAGGAGGGAGGCTCTGGGGCTGTGTGTGCCCCCAGCCCTGCCTACCTCCAGCTCGGGGGCCTCCTGCAGAGGAGCTGGTCGGTTCATCCTGGCGAAGTCGGGGGGCGGCCGCCTCGTCCCTGAGTTGTCCCCACCTCTCTTGGGGTCGACCCCTTCTTTGGTCCTCCCAGAGGACGTGAGGAGGCGACAGGGCCCAGTGGCTGGGAGGGTCTCTCCGGGGGCTGGCAGGGAAACTGAGGCCGTGGCACTGGCCCGGAAGGTGGGATTCTCCGAGTCAGGGACTCCCAGGTTCGAATCCTGACTCTGCCCCTTTCTGGGCGTAAAGACACGGGCCACCTTGACCCTCGGCTTCCCCAGCAGTGGCATGGCCGTAACCACTGCCCCACAGGGCTGTTTGGGGCCCAGGCGATGCCCACTCGAGGCCAGGCCACGGCCCCACCGTACCCCGGACACGCAAGCACCGGGCAGGCTTCGGAGTGTCTCCTGGGCCTGCCCCCGACTCAACCCTGCCATCACCACCGAGAGGTGGAGCAGGTCGGGGATCGGCTGGTAGTGGCTGCCCTGAGTTTGCTAAACCAGCTCTGGCCACGCTGCCCTTGATTAGCGATGTCTGCCAAGGGGTCCGTGAGGGGCAGCGGGGCCGCGCGCTGCCACGGTGGGGATCCTTCTCCTGGGAGCGGGCGGAGGGCCCAGCATCGCTGAGAGTTGTGGCTGGGAGGTGACCGGTGGCCTGGGGGAAGACGGCGAGGGCCCGTGGCCCCAGGGACATCTGGGACGAGACCATTCCATGCCGGGGACCTCTCCGCGCAGTGAAGCGCTTTTTTTTTTTTTTTTTTTTTTAAAGATTTTATTTATTTATTCGTTTATCCCCCCCTTGCTGCTTGTGCTCGCTGGGTCAGCTAACCACGCCGTGCGGGCGGGCCTGCCCTCACCAGGAGGCCCCGGGAACCGAACCCGGGGCCTCCCATATGGTAAACGGGAGCCCCACTGATTGAGCCACAGCCGCTTCCCAGTGAAGCGCTTTTAGCAGCATCCCTGGCGCCCGCTCGATGCCAGGAGCACCCGACGCCCAAGTCGCGACACCCACAAATGCCTCCGTGTCACGGAGTGTCGGGCTGGGGGATGCGTCCCCTGGGCCGGGCGAGCGGCTGCTTCAGCCCCTGGAATCCATCTTTCACATGTGGAAACGGGGTGACCGGCCCCTTCGTGGGGAGAGGCCGACTGGGGCCATGGCTGCGGGGGGGACGGAGGTGGAGGGGACCTACCAGCGAGCTGTGGCTCCACAGACCTTGCTGTGTGGACG
Source organism: Tolypeutes matacus (assembly GCA_026826555.1). NCBI lineage: Eukaryota > Metazoa > Chordata > Mammalia > Cingulata > Chlamyphoridae > Tolypeutes > Tolypeutes matacus. The sequence continues at coordinate 100,580 of JAKSZT010054196.1, forward strand.
GGTTTTATTTGAAAAGCCTTGCAGCTGTGCCCTCGCGGGTGACGAGCGTGCCGCGGTCACCACGGGGCAGCGTGACCGCGGACGGGAACTCTCCCTCTGACCACGTTTTTGTAAGCCTAGGAGTATCCTAAAATAAGGTTTATTAAAAAAGAAAACAACACAGAAAACCCCTGAGTAAACCAATTAAGTCAAAATCAGCCAAGAATTTTTCTTTCGTCTAAAAAAGGCGTCTCAGAGGAGCCAAAACGTGCCTGGATGAAACGGGGTGTCCGGGTGCTGTGTCTAACGCGGCCGCTTCTGGCTGTGCCTGAAACGCTCTCGGGAGCTGCCCCATGGCGCGGCCTCGCCCCGTGTGGACGTGCCCGTCCCCTGCCGGCCGGCGACCTTCCCCCAAGCACGGGGACTCGCTCACGCTGCTGCTCCAAGGTGGGGGGACTCGGAGCTTCCGCCCGCAGGCTCCCGGCGACCCCGGCAGACGGGAGTCCTGAGCGGGGGTGAGCCGGGGCGGTCCAGGCCAGGCAGGGCGCGGGCATCCCCCGGCGGTCCCCTCTGAAAGGAGCACGGCGCGGTGGCCGCGTCTTCGACTCCGAGGAGGCTGGCCGGTGGGAGGGCCCTGCCCGCAGGCCGCTGACCGCCTCGGTGGCGCCTCGGGGGGGGACGTGGGATCTGACGCGCACCTGCCCCTGGCCGCGGTGCCCCGACAGCCTCTTCCCCGGGTGCTGGTGTGGCCCCCCGCCCTGGCCGAGGGGACCGGGCCGGGTCTCGGGGCTCAGTCAGCCTGTCTGTAAGATGGGGGCAGCCCACGGTCTCTGGGTCTCCACTGGTTCTAGAAACCTCCGAGGCGGGTCTGCTGAGGCCCCTCCTTCCCGGAGGAGAGGCCCACCCGGGGGGGGGCCGCCGCCTTCACCAAGACGCCCTTTACTTCGGCCCCAGGGGGTGCGGGAGGGTCCCCGAGGCCCGGGCCCCGCGCCGGTCACCGTCGGTAGCGGTAGCGCTTGAAGTGGAACCAGAGCTGGAAGATGCCGTTGGCGAACTGGCAGCGGAAGCCGTGGCGGTGCGAGTACTCCCACTCGCGGCTGACGATCTTGAAGGCGATGTCCTCGTAGGGCGGCCCCGCGTGGAAGCGCAGCACGGCGAAGTCCCTGCTGTCGGCGCAGGCCTCCAGGAAGTACTCGGGCGTGGCGCGCTTGTCGATGAGGTCGGGGTAGAAGATGTTGAACTTGTAGCCCTGCACGATCTTGGGCGGCGGGTTGTCGAAGTCGTAGTGCGTCTGGTTGTACTTGTTCCACTCGAAGCCCGTGTGCACGCGGTTGAAGAAGCGCGGCTTGCGCGGCCGGTACTTGTCGGCCCACAGGTAGGCCTTGCCCGTGAGCGGCATCTCCACGCTGAACTGCGCCTCGTCCTGCCCCATGCCCTCCTTGGCGCGTCGGAAGAAGATGTCCTCTGCGCTCTCGCTGGCGTCGCCTGCGGGCGGTCGGGGTTAGCGGACGACAGCGCCACGGGCCCCGCGGGGCGAGGGTCACGGCCTCTGCCCAGGGGTCAAGCCGAACGCGGGAAGCCCGGTGCGGGCCGTCCCCAGACCGTGGCGGCCCCACCGCGGGGAGCCCGGGCTCCCGCGAGCGGGCGGCACGAGGGCGCGGAGCGGCCGTGGCTTCGGGAGGGTCCCAGCCCCGCGTGCCGGAGGCGCGGGAGGGAAGGCACCGACGTGCTCGCAGACGGGGAGACCGAGGCCGGGCCCGCCCCACGTACCCGTGACCTGGAGCTGCTGGCGCGACAGCTGCAGGCGCTGCAGGTCCTCGAGCGGCTCCAGCACGTGGGCGTCGAGCGGCAGCTCGTGGGCCGTGAGCAGCCGGGGGCTGTACCTGCCGGCGTCGTAGTCCTCCAGGCTCTGCTGGATCAGGTCCTCCTCCAGCAGCACCGCCTCGCCCCCGCCCTCCGCCTCGGCCTCGGGGTCCCCGGGGCCGCTCTCCGTGGAGGGCCCCGGTGGGCTCGGGGCGGGCGCGGGCTCCTCGGGCTCCGGGCTGGGGGCGGGGGAGAGAATTAGAGTGGGTGGGCGGCGGCCCAGGGCAGCCCCCGCCCCAGGGGCCCCCACTTACCCGTGGCCGGGGGACGGGGGCTCCTGCTTGAGGATGGGGAAGAGCGGCTCGCTCTCCACGCCCTGCTCCTGCTTCAGCTTGTACAGCTTCTGCCGCAGCACGTCCTGGTGGCGCTCGCGGAGCCTGCCGCCGAGTGGGGGTCGGGGTCACGGCCCACCCCAGCGAGGGGCTCTGAGCACACCTGCCCACGGGCAAAACCGCGGCCCCTGCCTGGCCACGGAGGGTCTGGGAGGAAAGCGAGCGGCCCGGGGCCCTGGGAACGGGCCCACTGTGGCAGGGGCAGGTCCTGGCGCTGGGGCAGACTCAGAGTGGCCAAAACCGGGGGCCGGTCAGGACACTGACCCGGGGGGGACGGGGACCTGACGGAGTGGGCCCCTAGGCAGGCGCGGAAGCAGCTAAATCAGGAGACGTTTACAGAACAGCGTCAAGGCCGAGAGGCCGGAGGAGACGGCGTATTTACGCGGCGCTGCCAAGTATGCGGAGAATATGTAAACAGCTCGCGCTCGGGCGGGCGCTTCCTGGGATGCCCGATGACCCCGCGGGGAACAGGTCCCCCCGCTGGCGTCAGGGGCCGCCCCTGCTGGGCCCCGGGCCCCTCACCTGGCGCGCGCCATGTGGGCGCGGAGCTGCTGCAGCAGGCTCTCCCAGTAGCCCATGTCCAGGCTGGGGCCCCCGGCGCGGACCTTGCCCTCGATGCCCTGGAAGATGACGCGCAGCTGGCCGTACGTCTTGCCCTTGAACACCGACTGCACGTCGGAGCTGACCGAGGCGTTGACTCCCTCGCGGCGCTCACCTGGGGGGCGCGGGGGCTCAGCACGGCTGCGGGGTCCCAGGCCCGGGCCCCCCTGCCCCGCTCGGCAGCCACCCTCCCCTCCCGCCTCGCGCTCAGAGGCACTGGCCCGTGCGGGACGGGTCAACCTGGCCTCCGCCTCGCCACCCCACGAGCGGATCCTCCTAAGACCCTCCGGGGACGCCTGTTAAAGACAGACTCCCGGATGCACCCAGAAGAACGGAAAGCGGGGACTCGCAGGTCCTGGTGCACGGCTGCTCGTGGCGGCGTCATCTGCAGGAGCCGCACCAGCGTCCGTCAACGGGGGACGGAGACGGAACGGGGCCCAGGCGGTGGGGTATCGTGCGGCCCCGAGAAGGAACGAGGCTCCGACACATGTGCCAACGCGGATGGACCTGAGCGCGTGAGGCGGGGCGCAAGCAGCCAGACGCAAAACGACAGACAGGGCGCAGCTCCGCGTCCAAGAACGACCCGGAATAAGCAAATGCACGGAGACAGAAGTGCCGCAGAGGGGGCCGGGGGCCAGGGACCGGGGAGTTACGGCGGGAGGGGCGCCGAGAGTCGGTTTGGTTTGGGGGGATGAGAGAGTTCTGGTAATGGTGGAGGTGACAGGAGCAAAACGTTGTGAGAGTAACGAACCGCCCAGAACTGAACCCTTGACATCGTATGATGTACTGCGATGAAAGTTAGAAAGGAAAGCAAACCCAGAAGCGGACGCCCGGGCCTCTGCCCCGGTGACAGTGCTGCAGGGATGTGAGGGGTCGATGGTGGTGGACTGTGAGGGTGAGCGGGCCACCCACGGCCCGGGGGCAGGGCTGCAGGGAGGAGCAGGGAGCTCTGGGGAGGGGAGGGCTGCGGCTGGACCCCCAACGAGGGGAATGCTCCTCTGGCATCCATGGTGGGGGGTGTGTGGGCAAGGGCGCCCCTAGGGCGTGCCCCTACTGAGTAGGGATGTAGGGTGCTATCGCAATGAACAACAAAATAGCAAACTCCCATCCTGGGGAGTCCTGCTCTGCTCTCAACTAGAGGGGCAAGAATCTCTCGAGAACATAGGCAGCGCCTAGGAAAAAAAAACAGACCCCTACGTCAAGCTCTTGACATCAACGCATGGAACTATGAACCTTATTCTTGTAAAGTTGAAACTTAGCCTAATGATACCTGGTGCTTAAGAGTTACCTTCTGAAAACCTCCTCGTTGTTCAAATGTGGCCTCTCTCTAAGCCAAACTCAGCATATGAACGCATTACCTTCTCCCCAGCATGGGATACGACTGCCCGGGATGAGCCTCCCTGGCACCGAGGGATTATTACCAAGTGCCAACTAGTGATGCATTTGGAAAAAGACCTTGACCAAAAGGCGCAAATATTAAATAAAAATGAGTTTTTGTGGCTAAGAGATTTCAAAATGAGTCAAAAGGTCATTCCAGAGGTTACACTTATGCACGTCTCAGGCACTGACTGCCACAGGAAACAAAGCCCAAACTGGGGTACTCCGAGGGCTCTAGAGACATCCAGACACTATAGGCAGAGCAGACGACCCCAGAGAGTCAGCATCCCGTCAAAGGGTCTTATCCTGGAATATATGATAATGTATTTTCCCAGTGTGACAGGGTTAAAAGGACAACACCCATCCCCCCAAAAGCAAACAGTACCTACAACTGCAAGCAAAACAGTCCCTTCCAACTGCCCCATAAGGTCTAAGCCCCCTCTCAATCAGAAGCAGAGTGGGCGTCACTAACCCAAAATCCCCAAGGTTGAGGAATGAACAAACGTAAGTGGGAAACGCAACCACGGACTAAAGTGACTTAATACTTTCAATGTAACTTTTTTATAATCCAAAACGTCTTTAAGAATTAAATTTTTCACGTGGAAAAAAACAAACAAAAACAAAAACAAAACGATGCCCGGGCCTCGCCCTGAGGTCCCAGGCCCAGAGCCTGGGACCAGCTGGCCGGGTCACTGGCACCTCTGGGTCCACGGTGCCCAGGGCTGAGTCCACACAGCTCGGCGGGCAGTGCAGCTTGCCCACCCTGCCCTGCACCTCCTTCCTCATCAGCCCAAACCACCCCAAGGGCCTGAGGGATGCTAGGTAGCCGGTCCCTGGCTCTCCCAGTTGCAGCTGTGATGGGCGAGTGGCTCATCTTCTCTGAGCCCCAGGCTGCCCTTCTGTGACCCTCTCGGTGCTAAGCCAGGCCCATGGGAGAGGGACCTGCTCGGTTCCCAGGTGCCCCTTCCTTGCCCCCCGAAACCTCTGAGAAGTTGTCCTGATACCACCCCAAGACCAGAGGGCCTCCCTCTCCCCTGCCTCTATCCCGCATGGGGGTGTATTCCAGCCTCTCACAGACCCCTGCATGCCCTGGCCCACCCCCTAGCTGCAGGGCATGTGGCTGGGCCATCTGCTCTTCTGGGGCCACCATGGCCCACCGGCCTCACACCATGCCCCTCCCTCCACCCCACAGGGCCTTCCTAGCTGCTCATCAGAAACTCCCAACCCCGCGCCCCACCTCAGGGCCTTTGCATGCGCCATGCCCAAGGCAAACACTACCCCCGCCCCCGGCCTTTCTCCTGATAAATTCCCACCTGTCCTCAGCCCGGACATCTGATTCTTGGCTTCCTGAGGTCAGAGTCCTTGTGAGGACTCTCTGCTGGTCCCTAACCCCAGGCCAGGCTCACAGGGCACTGGGCTCCCTGCTCAAAGCCAGCCTCGCCAACCCCTGCTCTCACCAAACAGATGGAGCCTCTGGTGAAAACATAAAACCCAAACAGAAAGCCCGTGGCAGCGCTGACCCATGGAAGCCGAGGTTTCAGGAAAAGCAGGCCAGGTGCTGCTGAGCCCAGAAGGGTTGTGGAAGGCCCGGATGTCCCAAACGGCCACGGTGACGGCAGCGAGGACACTGCGGCCACAACAAAGAACGGAGCGGCGGCCCGTCCAGGCCTGGTACAGTCTCCAGGAACCCGCCCCGTGGGGAGGCTGAGCCGGCATCTCTGCAGAGAATCTCCCTGGGAGGATTCCTGGAGAATAGGTGAGGGCAGGGACTGCTGGGGAGGCTCTGGGAGACAGAGGTGGGCCGCTGACCAGGAGACCCTCTCGGATTTCCTTTAAGGAGATAAAGGGCGGTGCCACAGGGGACTGCCAGGGTGGGGGTGGTGGAGCAAAGGCCCTGGGGTCCCCCTCTCAGAAACCACGTAGGAACGCCAGCTCGGGGCCACCAGGGTCCGTGTGACATGCGAGCTGTGCTCACCCAGAAGCCGCGATCCAGCCCCAGCCCCCGGCCCGCGAACGGGACCTTACTGGGAAACAGGGTCAATTCAGATGGAATTGGTTCAACTAAGAGGCGGCCAGAGCGGATTAGGGTGGGCCCTGGGCCAACCCGACTGATGTCCTTATAAGAGGAAATCTGGCCCTGAGACGCACAGAGGGGAGGCGGCCACGAGCCAAGAACCGCCAAGGAGGGCCCGGCCGCCGGCGGGAGCCAGAAGCAAGGCGGGGCGGGTCCCTGCCTCCCTGCCCTCGCCCTGACTTCGGCCTCCGGAGCTGCGAGGCAGCACGGTTCTGGGGTTTTAAGCCCCCCAGTTTGGAGTGCTCTGTCACGGCAGCCCCGGGGGAACTGAGAGACACGCCAAGCCCGTACGTGTGAGAAGGGGACGTGGGCAGAGGGACGGCTGATATGGCAGAAGGAGAGACGGGCGGGCCCAGGGAGGCGGCCAGGTGGACCGGGGCCGAGGGGCATCCTCAACCTTGAGACGTCTCCGGAGGTGGCACCCCACCGAGACGAGGGCACAAGCCACGAGAAAGGGAGATGTGGAATCCCAGAAAGAGGGGCTGCAGGGCTGTGCAGCAGCTGGGGGGCCACCGGCCCGGTGGGGGGTGGCAGGGGCAAAGGGGAAGCCGCCGGCCTGACGAGTCCATCTCGGGGTTTGGCCGGGGTGGGTGGGGAGTGAGGTGTCGAGGACGACGAGGAGCGGGGACAGGCTATGGCCGGCGGCTCCGGGCTCGCGAGGGGCAGCCTGTTTTAAGCGCTTTGCAACCTTGGCGGTTTCGCCCTTGTACAACCCCACGCGTGCGCGTGGTGTTTAGTGCCCCCATTTCACCAAAGGGACGCTGAGCTCTGTGGGGGGCAAACGGACTGGCCAATGTCATGGGCTGGTCGAGGAGCTGAACCTGAACCTGCCTGGCAGGCCACGGGCCCCAGGACCACTGGCTCGGCCCCCGAAAATCTCTCCACAGCCCCAGGGTGGCCAGTGGGGGGACGATCGTTAGGCAGGACGTAAGGGACCTCTCCTTCCTTTTCTCCAGAAGGTACCAGAGGAGGCCGCCCACTGGGAGGACCGAGCCAGAACCGGAGAACGTCGAGGAGTCTCCGAGGAAAACAAAAGGAAGGAACCCGTCGCCGGCCTCCCAGCCTGAGCAGCGAGCAACACCCCCGCTGGGGACACCAGGTGGTGCCTGGGGACGCTCCTTGTCACAGCCTGGGGCGGGGGCTGCTGCCGGCACCGAGGGGGTGGAGGCCAGGGAGGCCGCCCGGCGCCCACGGCGCCCAGCACGGCCCTGCCACGAACGACCCGAGGCGGGAGAGCCCGCCTCAGAGCAGCTTCCCCTCTCGGTTAGATGCAGGGGCCCCGTGACGAGAAAGAGAGAACTAAGGTGACAGGGACGCAGGCCTGATGGAGCCTGAGACGTGTGGCCAGAGGCAGCGCCTGGAGCTGAGCGGCACCCAGTCCCGCCGGCCCTCCAGCGGGCCAGGACTCAGGCCGCCCGCAGGGAGCGCCCCGGCCGGTGCGGGTCCATGAAAGCCAGGAGCTGCCGCGCCCGAGAGCCCCTGAGTAAGCCGGGTCTCCCCCCCTCCGGGCCCGGCGAGGCGGCCCTCCGAGGGGCCGGGGGGCACACCGCGGCCGTGGCTACCTGGCCCCTTGCCCGACGCCTCCAGCTTGCGCAGCTTGGCGATCTCGTCCTCTGTGATGATGGTCATGTCCCGCCAGAAGTCTGCGTTCTTGCCCTGCTCCAGCTCCATGTACACCTGGGGACGGGGGCACCGGTGAGCACGTCCTCTGGGCAGGGGTGCGGGCAGGGGCCTTGGGCGTGGGGGCGAGGGCCCGGGCGTGGGGGCACCTGGATGTCCTCCACCAGGTCCTCCATGTCGGCCACGGTGAGCCCGTTGAGGAAGGTGTAGGGCTCGTGCATCTCCACGGCCAGGTCGTCGTCCTCGGCGCTGATGTACTTGGCCAGCAGGTCGATGGGCTTCGCCCGCCCGTCGCGGATGCGGATCTTGGACCTGGGGGGAGGGGAGGGGCCAGAGTGGGGAGGGGCAGCCCCCCCAGAGGACGGGGAGTGGCGAAGGGGGCGCACGGGCACCGGGGGGCCGGGAGGAGGAGCCTGTGGCAGTTTGATGGTATTTGTGAATTCCAAAAAAAAGATATTTGGTCACGTTTGTAAACTGGTCTGCTCCTCCGGGCGCGATACCCTTTGACGGAGTTAGGTGCAGCTGGACGCCTTGGATTCGATCACGTTAAAATGAGGGCTTTGACTGACCACGTCGGGGGAGTGTGACAGCCCCCGCCCCCTCGGTGGGCTACCTAAGCGGAAACTCGGTCAAGGAGACACACAGGAGCAGGTGCGCAGAACGCAGAAAAAAGACGCGGCGGGGGGAGGACTCGGATCTGACGCAGGAGCCCTGGGGAGAGAGGAGCCGATGGCCCGGGAGCTTACGGCTGACCTTGCGAGGAGAACAGAGGAGCTGAGCAGGCCCGGAAAGAAAGGAGCCTCCAGCCTCCAGCCGAGACGGGAAGGAGCTGGGCCCACGGAGCCTTAGAGGAGGGGAAGGCTGAACCGCGCAGATGCCGCCCGCCTTCTTGCTCCAACACGTGGCCACAGGCTTTGGTGAGGGAGCAGCCTTGAGTCGGACTCTTTAGGGCCCTGTGACTGGGAGCTTTTACCCCCCATAACCACCAGCAGGCTTCCGGTCCTTTGCACCAGCACCTCTGTGGCTGATACAGAGCCTGACTGTGGGGGGCTCGGGGAAGGCTTCCTGGAAGGGGGTCCCGAGCGGAGGCCCGAGAGGGTCGAGGACGAGGATGCTGGAGGCACAGCCCTGGCAGAGCTGTGGAGGCAGCGGGAGTTGGGGGACGGAGCAGTGGACTGTGAATGAGACAGGACCAAGACAGGTCCAGAAGGGGGGCAGCTGTGGCCAGTGGTTCCTCCAGACACAGCAAAGGCCCTGGGGCAGACGCGAGCCTGCCGTGCTGGGAAGGAGGCCCGGGTGGCCGGGGTGCAGCGGCGGGGGAGGCAAGCCGCCCCGCGGTCCTGCGCCTGCCCCGCTACCTACCGCAGCTTGGCCTGCTGGAGGTGGAAGTTGTCCTCTTGCTCCTCCCACGTCTTGAAGTGCTCTGCCTCCTTCTCCCGCTGCAGCATCTCCAGCTCCTGCTCCCGCATGGCCTTTTCCCGCTCCCGCTCCAGCCGCAGCTGCTTCACCTGGAGGTGCGGGGAGAGGGTGAGGGTGAGCAGGGGCTGGGACGGGGGGCGCACAGGGGATGGGGTCTCATGGGGCCTGTCCTGTGCCCGTCTCCTGCTGCCCTTTCAGGCCATGGGGTTGGCTGGGGATGAGGGTGGGAGAGGACCCAGGCCTGGGCACAGGCTGCCCTGAGGCTTGGGAAGGACGCTCAGGGGGGGCCTCTCTTCTCTGGGACCACAGGGGCAGAGCTGCCAGGGCCACCTGTGCCACCTGAAGGGAGCATCTGAGAGGAAAGGCAGAGGACAGCAGAGCAGCTTCCTGGGGACACAGGCTAAGCCCCTGGGTCCAGCTGTGCCTGAAGCCTTCCCCCACTGGGATGTCCCCGTCACATCAGCTTGGGCCTGAGTCGGGTGAGCGGCCACTGGGCCCTCCGTGGGCCCCACCTTCTGCAGCTCCAGCCGGTTGTCCTCCTGGATCTGCTTGTTTCGCTCCTTCAGCTCCTTCTCCTCCAGGTGGCTGATGCCCTTCTTCTCCAGAGCCTGCAAGGACAGTTAAGGCCCTGCTGAGCTCCACACCCCCACCAGCTGGGGCCGGGCCGAGCACCTCCCCTATCCGGCCCTGCTGCCTGCCAGGCCGTGCTCCCCCCCACCCCATCCTCCTGGAAGCCTCGGACACATGCGGCGGCGGGATCGGCCAGCCTGAGCACTGGCTTGGCAGACGAGGGGGGCGAGGCCCAGGGAGGGGAGCGTCCACCCCTCTTCTGACTCCTCTAGAAGAGGCTGCCTCCGTGCCACCCCAGAACCAACCTAATACGGTTCTGCACCTTGGCAGGATGCCCCCTCCCGTGAGCGAGATGCGCTAAGACAGACCAGATGCGGCCAGCCCCGCCCTGGAGGACTCACGACCGCCACCCCCTGGAGAGCTGCACTCGGCCCCGCCTGGGCCCAGGCCGTGGTAAAGAGCCTGGCCCTGGTTAACCTCCAGGCAGCAGCTGAGGGCACGCACGCGGAAGCCAGGCGGCCCGGGTTCAAACCCCGGCTCTGGTTATAGATATCCAGTTCTCCCAACACCGTTTGTTGAAGACTGTTTTTTCCCATCAGCATGAGCTTGGTAGGTTTGTCAAAAACCAGTTGACTGTATAGGTGAGGGTTTATTTCTGGATTCTCAATTCTATTCCACTGATCGATATGTCTATCTTTATGCCAGTACCATGCTGTTTTGACCACTGTAGCTTTGTAATATGTTTCAAGGTCAGGCAGTGAAATTCCTCCCACATTGCTCTTCTTTTTTAGAATACTTTTGGCTATTCGGGTGCACTTACCCTTCCAGATGAATTTGGTAGTTGCCTTCTCTAATTCTGTAAAGTAAGCTGTTGGGAATTTGATTGGTATTGCATTGAATCTATAAATCAGTTTGGGCAAGATTGACATCTTCACAATATTTATTCTTCCAATCCATGAACACGGAATGTCTTTCCATTTGTTTAGGTCTTTTTAAATTTCTTTTAGCATTGTTTTGTAGTTTTCTGCATATAGGTCCTGCACTTCTTTGGTTAAATTAATTCCTAGGTATTTGAGTCTTTTTGTTGCTATTGGAAATGGAATTTTCCTCCTGATTTCCTCCTCAGATTGTTCAGTACTAGTGTACAAAAACATTACTGACTTTTGCGTGTTGATCTTGTATCCTGCCACTTTGCTGAACTCATTTATTAGCTCAAGCAGCTTTGTTGTGGATACTTCAGGCTTTTCTAAGTACAGGATCATGTCATCTGCAAACAGTAAGAGTTTTACTTCCTCTTTTCCTATTTGGACACCTTTAATTTTTTTGTCTTGTCTAATTGCCCTAGCTAGAACTTCTAGTACAATGTTGAATAGCAATGGTGACAGTGGGCATCCTTGTCTTGTTCCTGATCTTAGGGGGAAAGCTTTCAACCTTTCCCCATTGAGTATGATGTTGGCTGTGGGTTTTTCATATATGCCTTTTATCATATTGAGGGATTTTCCTTTTATTCCTATCTTTTGAAGTATTTTTATCAAAAAAGGATGCTGGATTTTGTCAAATGCCTCTTCTGCATCGATTGAGATGATCATGTTGTTTTTTTCCTTCAATTTGTTAATGTGGTGTATTACGTTGATTGATTTTCTTATGCTGAACTAGCCTTGCATGCCAAGAATAAATCCCACTTGGTCGTGATGTTGATATGCTTGATATGCTGTTGGATTCGATTGGCAAGTATTTTGTTGAGAATTTTTGCATCTATGTTCATGAGAGAGATTGGTCTGTAATCTTTTCTTGTGGAATCTTTATCTGGCTTTGGTATTAGGGTGATGTTGGCTTCATAAAATGTGTTGGGTAATTTTCCCTCCTCTTCAATTTTTTGGAAGAGTTTAAACAGGATTGGTGTTAATTCTTTTTGAAATGCTTGGTAGAATTCACCTGTGAAGCCATCTGGTCCTGGATATCTATAACCAAAAGAATGAAAGAGGATCCCTAACTCACCCCCTATACAAGAATCAACTCAAAATGGATCAAAGATCTAAATATAAAAGCCAGGACCAGGGAAGCGGCTGTGGCTCAATCCGTAGGGCTCCCGTTTACCATATGGAAGGCCCCGGGTTTGGTTCCCGGGGCCTCCTGGTGAAGGCAAGCCCGCCCGCACGGCGGGGTTAGCTGACCCAGCGAGCACAAGCAGCAAGGGGGAATAAATGAATAAATAAATAAAATCTTTAAAAAAAATAAATAAATAAAAAAAATAAAAGCCAGGACCATAAAACTACTAGAAGAAAATGTAGGGAAACATCTTCAAGACCTTGTAGTAGGTGATGGTTTCTTGGACCTTACACCCAAAGTACACGCAAAAAAGAAAAAATAGATAAATGGGACCTTCGCAAAATTAAACACTTTTGCACCTCACAGGACTTTGTCAGAAGGGTGAAAAGGCAGCCAACTCAATGGGAAAAAATATTTGGAAATCACATAGCTGATAAGTGTTTAATATCCAGGATATATAAAGAGATGTTACAACTCAACAATAAAAAGACAAATGACCCAATTACAAAATGGGCTAAAGACTTGAATAGACATTTCTCCAAAGAAGAAATACAAATGACAAAAAAACACATGAAGAAATGCTCAACATCACTCATGATTAGGGAAATGCAAATCAAAACTACAATGAGATATCATTTCACACCTATCAGAATGGCCACTATTAAAAAGACAGAGAACTACAAGTGTTGGAGAGGATGTGGAGAGACAGGAACACTTCTTCCCTGTTGGTGGGAATGCAGGATGGTACAGCCACTGTGGAGGACTGTTTGGCAGTTCCTAAAGAAGTTGAATATACACTTGCCATGTGACCCTGCAATACCACTACTGGGTATATACCCAGAAGAACTGAGAGCAGTGACACGAACAGACATCTGCACACCGATGTTCATAGCCACATTATTCATCATTGCCAAAAGCTGGAAACAACCCAGGTGTCCATCAACAGACGAATGGATGAACAAACTGTGGTCTATTCACACGATGGAATATTATGCAGCTGTAAGAAGAAATGAAGTCATAAAGCATATGGCAACATGGATGACCCTGGAGGACATTATGTTGAGTGAAGCAAGCCAGACACAAAAGGACAAATACTGTATGAATGCGTTACTATGAGCCAAATATATTGTGTAACATATTGTTTGATTAAAAAAAAAAAAATTTATATGTATCCAGTACATTTATTTGAGAAATGTTAAAAAAAAAAAGAAACCACAATTGGAAAACCCCAGCTCTGCCAATTGCGAGCAGGGTGACCCCAGCAACAACAGTGGTGCTGGGCCTCGGTTTCCCCACCTGTGGGGGGAGAGAGGCAGGAACATGTGAGGCTGTGGTGAGGATGCCCTGTGGAGGGAGACGCCTGGCACCGGCCGGCCACCTATCGCCCCATAGTCCAGTAGGACCCCTGGAGACTGGGAGAGAACCTGAGTGCAAGGGCCGCCCTCCAGGGACTACGAAGGACTCAGTGGCAGAGCTCGTCTCTCCCCGGCACCCTGCTGACCTCCGGGCGTGCGCACTGCTCTCCCCGCAGCACCGAGGGGGCACCAGCAAAGGCCTGTCGGTGGAATGCTCAGAGGAACTCACGCAACTACACACCCAATTACTGCAAGACTGTTCACCTGACGAACACTGATCCTGCACCTACTGTGCGCCAGGGACAGGGACAGAGTTTGTTCTGTGAAGCTCATCTCGCAGGACAGACAGAGCACGCCGCTTACATAATTTTGAGTTGGGACGTGTGCTCAGAAGTCACCTGTGCGGTGAGACCTTCCTGGACCTGCTTATTTTAAAATGTGCCCGCCGCCCCACCCCCACATCTACGCTTGTTTCCAACTTTGACCCCTTATTTAGTTTGTCTCCCCACTAGAATGCTGGCCCCACAGGGGCAGGGAGCTGTCTCGCTTGCTTGCTGACGCAAGTGGCTACAGCAATATCCAGAGCCCAGCTGGCACACAATAAGCGTTTGTTTAAGAAAATGCTACGAAGAGGGAAGCAGGGCTTTCTGTGATAAAGGAAAACAGGGGGACCTTCATCTTCAGAGGTGGCCAGGAGGGGAGCGGATGTAGCTCAAGTGGTCGAGCGCCTGCTTCCCATGTACAAGATCCTGGGTTCAATCCCCAGTGCCTCCTAAAAGCAAACGAAAAAACCAACTCTCACTGGACAGCAGATGTAGCTCAATGGTTTGAGCATCTGCTTCCCATGTACAAGGTCTGGGGTTCAATCCCTGGTACATCCTTAAAAAAAAATAAAGAATATAAGGTGTCCAGGAAGACCTCTCTTGGAGGGGAAACATGTCACCCGAGACCCAGATGGGAAAGAAGAGACGGCCACAGGAAGCAGTGGGCAGCGTTCCAGGCAGAGAGAATGACAAATGCAAAGGCCCTGAGGTAGGGTGAACATAGTGTAGTCAAGAAGATAAAAAACCAGGACGGGAAAGAACAACGAGCAGGGAGACACCACAGGTGCCGACTGTGCCACCCTAAGGAGCATCTGCAAGGTGGGCCAGGCCCAGCTTACCTGCACCCAACCTCCCCCACTGCCACGCAACCAGGCTTACCTTGTTCCAGATGAAGGTGCCCAGGAGGTTGTTGTCGCCGAAGGGGTTGTCGGTGTTGGTGTAGCCCATGTACTCCTCCCCCCAGCCCATCTTCTCTCGCTTCTTCCTCTCCTTGGCCTCTTTCTTGGCCAGCCGCCGGGCCCGCTTCTCCTCAGGCGTCTCAAAGGCCTTCATCAGTTCCTCCTGCTGCTTCCGCTCCTCCCGCAGGCGCAGCCGCTCCTGCAAGCTCTGCTGTTGGCTCAGGGCCGCCGCCTCCCGAGGGCTCTGGGAGCGGTCCAGGGACGTTGAGCTCGATGCCGAAGAGCCCGGGGACCACGAGTGTGTCTGCCGGTGGCGGTGGGCCCACCTGCCCCTCTGCCGCTCGTCCCCCGAGTCAGACTGGGAGGACCGGTCCTGCGAGCGCCACCGTGGCGCTGGGCTTCGACCTCTCTGGCCCCGTCGCTGCCGTTGTTCTTCCTCTGAATCCGACCTACAGAAAGAATCCACAGAAGTCCGTTTAGTGTTTACCAGGTGACTGAGACCCAGGTCCCGGGAGTCAGCTGTGAATCCTGCCACCTGTCAACTCTCTCCCACCCCACCAGCTTTAGCCAGTGTTGTCATCTTTACTTCCCAAATCCCTCTCACATCTACACACTTTCTCTGCCTCCCCACAGCCTCCCGCTGGTCAAGATCATCGTGATCTGTTGCCCAGACAACTGTCCCCTCCTCTTCTCTGGTGCCACTACTGCCTGCTCCTCTCAAGCCCTTCTCCATACGAAAGTCAGAGGAAGTTTTACGAAAGTAAAGCAGACCACAACGCTCCCCTGTTCTAATTTCTCCCACCGTCCCCACTTCCCTGCAAGAAGTGCCCACACTTATTACCACGGTGCTCAAGCCATGATACGGCCTGGTCTACGGTTACCTCTCCCACCTAATCCCCCATCCCCTCCTGCCACACAGGGACAGGGCCTGTGTACATGTTGATGTCCGGTCTGAAAGCCTCTCACTGTCCTTCCGCTGCCTGGCTAATCCCGACTCCTCCGACGTCGCCTTCTCCAGGAAGCCCTCCTTGACTAACTCGGGAAGCTCCCTGCCTCCCGATCCCCTAGGTCGGGAGCTCACGCAACGGCCCCACCTCCGCTCCCGGCTCCGCCGTCTCCGACGGCGTCGCCCCTCATCGTCTCGGCGCCGCCGGTTTCGCCGCCCGCGGCTCCCGCTCCGACTTCTACTCCGGTTCCGCTGCTTTCGTCCCCCGCCGCCCCCAGACAGCGAGCGCGAGCGCGTATCTCGACCCATTAGCGGGGACGGTAGCAACAACGGCGACATCAATATCCGGGGCCTGGGCAGGGGGCCTTCCTTGGCCGCGGCGCGCGTCGAGCTGCCCCACCCGCGCCTGCGCCCGCAGACAGGGACCCAGCCCGCCGCCCGCGCCCGCGGGGGCTCCAACACCCCGACACCGCCCTTCAGTCCGCAAACGTAGCCCGCGTGAGGCGTTCCCGCCGGGCTGTCGCCTCCGACCCAGGGGATTCACTCTTCAGGCAGTTCCGTAGGCAGCCCTAGGCGGGTCCTCGCGCCTCTGGGGGCCTGAGGGGCCGTGGGCGGAGGAAGGGCAAACCAGGATGTGGGGCTGGGGCGGGGCCTGAGGAGGCGGGACCAAGGAGAGGCGGAATCCCGGGAAAAAAAGCGGGACCAAGAGAGGGCGGTGGCGTGGGCGGGGCCTAGTGGGCGGGGCTGAGGGCGGGGCCTCGGCGGGCGGGGCCCTGTGAAGAAGCAGAGACGGCGTGGGCGGGGCCTAAGAGGAGGGAGCGAGGGGAGACGGGCCCGGGGGCGGAGCTTCAGGGGGAGGGATCGCGGAGAGACGGCCCTGGGAGGCCGCGCCGTGTGGGCGGGGCCTGAGGCGGAATCTTGGGAAATGGGGCGGGGAAGCAAATCCGGGTGGGAGGAGCGGGTGTAGCGTGGCCCGAAGAGGCGGGGCCTAGGGAGCGGGACTGAGAGATGGGGCTGGGACTAAGAGAAGGCGGGGCCTGGCGTGGGCGGGGCCTAGAGGGCGGAGTCCCCGTGGGCGGGGCTCTGTGAAGAGGCCGAGCCGGATTGGTGGGCGGGACCCCGGGGAGGCGGGACCTGGAGGGGCGGGGCTTGGGGCGGAGCCCCCGGGGAGGCGGGGCCATCCTGGGTTTGAGTCCAGGCAGCCCTGTGGCTGGAGCGCAGAATTCCCGGGGAATTTTAGCCGCTGGGCCACCCTTCCCTTGCGGTCCTCACCTTGCTCCACCGCCCTTCATCGAAGACTTTCGTATTTCAGGCCCTGGGTTGAGGCTTTTTTTTTTTTTTTTACTTGACTGTCTCCCTGAATTCCCCTGGAGGAACTTACCATTATACCCATTTTACAGCTGGGGAGACTGAGCTCGACGAGGCTTGAACCTCGGTCCCCTGGGCGCGTGGATGCTGCGGAGGGCCGGGAGCAAGGGCGAACGCCCCCGGGGCTGGCCCGGAGGGCGGACCCCCAAGGGCCAGGGCTGGTGCCCGCCGTCCGGGGGACCCTGATGCCCTGACGGCGCGGGGCTGGGAGCGTCCGGGCTCGGAGGAAGCGGCTTGATGTTTTAACAGCAGCGGGCCCACCCCGCGAATAAGCTCCTCTCAAGTTGCAGATGCGGGCTCTGGGGGCTGTGGCTGGTGCCAAGGCGTGGGGCGGGGTGGGGGCGGCGCCAGCCCTGTGCGGGGCCCACCGGCAGGTCCCACCCCATCAGAGGCCAGGAGAGCCCAGGAGGAGGAACGAGGGACCGAAAGGAACATTAGGAGACCCCCTCTGCACCGTCCCTGCTTGTCCCGGGCTATGGGCTGGCATGGTGACGGGGCGCCCCTCCCCACGCTCGGTGGCACCCATTTCTGCCTCTGCATCTCCGAGTAAAACTGGCTTTTCGGGAGTGCATGTGGCTCAAGCAGTTGAGTGCCCGGCTCCCACATGGGAGATCCCGGGTTCGGTTCCTGGTGCCTAATGAAAAAAAAACGAACGAGCAAACAACAAGCAAAACAACGAGCAAACAACGAGCAAAGCAAATGAGCGAAACAAATGTGCAAACAACGAGCAAAAACAGCGAGCAAAACAATGAGCAAACTGGGCAAACAGACTAGGGAGCCAACTCAGGGGGCCAGTGTAGCTCAGTGGTTGAGCACCAGCCTCCCACATGAGGTCCCAGGTTCAATCCCTGGTATCAAAAAAAAAAAAAAAAAAAAAGCCCCCAAACTGGCTTTTCATCAAGGTCTCGCTGCCAGACAGAATTTGGCATTTCCTACGATGCTTCTCTGACTTGGCGTCTGGGAGACATATTTTCCCCTTAAAAGGGATCCACACATTAGTTCAGGCAGAATGAGTATAAACCAGGTGGCCTGTAGGCTGCACTACTGTTGGAATTTTAGATTCTTCTGAGCCAAACTGGACTCTGACGGAGAAGGTCCTCTTAGGGTTATTATTTTTTTTTAAGATTTTTCAATTTATTTATTCATTTATCCCCCCCTTGCTGCTTGTGCTCGCTGGGTCAGCCAACCACGCCGTGCGGGCGGGCCTGCCCTCACCAGGAGGCCCCGGGAACCGAACCCGGGGCCTCCCATATGGTAAACGGGAGCCCCACTGATTGAGCCACAGCCGCTTCCCTCTTAGGGTTATTTTGATCATTTAAAAAGTCTCACACATAGCGAGATTGAGAGGAGGAGAATTTTTTTTTTTCATTATTGAAATGAAAATGCTATAATAATTTGAAGTGCTGAACGCACAACTATGTGATTATACCAAAAACCAATGACTGTGCACTTTGGATGGATCATATGCTTTATTAATATGTATCAATAAAACTTTTTTTTTTTTTTTTTTTCTTTGAGGTACCAGGGCTGGGGATTGAACCTGGGACCTCATATGTGGGAAGCGGGCACTCAACCACTGAGCTGCGTCGGCTCTTTTGAATTGTTTTTTTGTTTGTTTGCTTGTTTTTGTTTTTAGGAGGCACCGGGAACCGAACCCGGGACCTCCCGCATGGGAAGCAGGCGCTCAACTGCTTGAGCCACCTCTGCTCCCCAAATTGATTTTTTTTTTTTAAACCTCATGATGGTTTCTTTCTGCTCCGCGATTCTGGTTCCAGATCAGTCCTCGGGCTCCCCACCAGGCCACCAAGACCCACAGAGGCAGAGACGAGGCGGGCTGCTGTGTGATTACCCGATTTATTAGAGATTTCTTCAACGTAAAAAGAGGGCGGGCGGGCGCGCAGGGTTGCATACGTCTTATGTGGGGCCAGCGGGGGCCGCCCCCGGTTCTGGGTTCGGGCGAGTCGGCGGCCCCCGCCTGAGCTGGAGGCTGCCGCGCTGCGGATTGTCACACACCGGCCCCCAGGGGTGGAGACCACGGGACCCCTGGGCGAGTTAAGACACACAAGGTTTGCAGTGGCGTTTTGTTTCGAGATCGGTTCGGCTGTAAGAATGAGACTGGAGCGGGCCCAGGCGATGATGCAGTTTAACCACCGGGGGTGCGTGTCCCGGGGTGGGGGCCCGGCTGCGACAGTGCCACGGCGGGGGGCCTCCGGGGAGCCTTGTTCTCTGCCTCTACAGTACAGTCACCCGACACGTCCGCCTTCTCAGCCATAGCAGCCACCGGAGAACAGAGCTGGGAGGGCGAAGGCGCGTTCCGGGCCTCGGCGGGGGGCAGCGGGGTGGGCCCCGGGGCTTTCCTCCTGGGGGGGTCCGGGGAAGGCGACGTGGTCGTGGATCATCATAAATAGGCCTTGCCTTCCCGCTCCCCCCGTGCCATCAGAGAAAGAAGGACCTGCCGCCCCTCGGCCCGGTCTGGAACTCTTCAGCAGCCGCTCACGCTTCTCCGGAAAAGTACAAAAACGCGACAAACACAGAACAGGTGTCCAGAGGGATGTTGGGGACTTGAAACAGAAACGGAACTGCCGTGATATGGAGGGAGGCCCGCACCGCCTCCGCCAGGCGAGCTCGGCCGTTAGTGACGCGCCCAGTGGGCCCGACGGTGCCTGGGGACACCTGCTGCCAGGTCAGGCCCACGGGGCTCACGGTGGTCGCTGGCGCCAGGCCTCTGGGCAGGGAGGGGGCGCCAGGCTTCTGGAAACTTCAGCGCAGCCTCTGGGGGCCCGGGCCGGGGGCTCTGACGTGGGGCTCCCATGACGACCCCTTCAGAGTGCTGCCTGCACGGCCACCCCAGGTACAGAGGCCCTGTCCGTCCCCGGCTCTGCGGGCCAAGTGGGGGCTGGCGGGGGAGCTCAGGGTACGGGGCAGGGCCGTCCCGACCGACCTTCCGGGGGCAGCGGGGAGAGCACGTGGGGATCCCGTCCGCCCGCCAGCCCAGGCAGGCTCACGTCCACAGCTGAGGGGTGCCCCCCGGCCGCGTCCCTGTGGGCAGGCACCCGAGCCTCTAGCTTCTTGGGGGAGGTGCGGGGAAGGCCAGGGGTCTCCCTGCAGGCCAAGAAGTGGGGTCTGGGGGAGGTAAGATGGGGGGCAGCAGGGAGCAGCAACCCGTGGAGCTTGAGAATCAAATTCCTGGACCAGTGAGCTCTCTGGGGGGCCTCGGTCCCAGCAGTGGAGGCGAGGCCTGGAGAAAGCTCTGAGGGGGCTCTGAACCCCCTCCCAGACTGTCCCATCTGGGGCAGCACCTGGGGAGGAAAGACAGCCAAGGGGCTACCTTTTGGCAATCCCAGTGGGAGGTGTGGGGTGGGGGCTGTGCCACCAGCTGCCACCCCTGCCGAAGGGGACAAGCCCAGAAGATCCGTTTTCCCCGTAAAGAACCTCTTCGCCATCCTTTGACTTGTGTGGTTGGCGTCATTGTAACTTTAGAGCAGAAAGCGACGCTGCTTGTCCAGCCCTGAGTGTCTCGTCTTCGAGGAGAGGGAGAGGCTCTTACCAGGGAGCAGGGGTCTCCGGGGGCGGCCTGTCGTGGCCCTGCCCCTCGTCCAGGACGCGGCCTCCTTGGGCCCTCGGGAGGTGCAGCCGGATGTTTGGGGAAAAGTCCACGGCCCAGAGCGGTGCCACCAGCTCTGGTGTGGCCGCCTGGAGGGCGAGGAAGGGCGCCCCTTGGAGACGGAGGGGCCGGAGCACAGGTGTTGACAAGCAGCCACCTCGGGGTCCCCAGCGAATGAGACCCGCAAACCCGAGCCACGCGGGGGTCTCCTGTCCGCCACGAGCGGCCTGAGTTCCCTTCCGGGCTGTTCCCTGCAGTCAGGCCTGGCTGGGGGGCAGTGGGGACCTCGGGGGCTCTGGTGGCGGCTGCCCGAGCCCCAGGTGGTGGGAGGCAGAACGGCGGCGAGCAGGGCTCTTGCAGTCCAGGCTGAGACTCGGGGCCGGGGGCCCCCGAAGCCGCCGGTGACAGCTGCGCCCCTTGGCCAGGCTCGTGCCAGCCCGGTGGGGAACCAGAAGGCGCGGCCAGCTGGAGTGTTCTCCTTTTCCACTGTTTTTTTTTTTTTTCCCTTAAAAAAGCACACCTGTGCTACCGTCTCTGTGCAAAGAGGGAGGACCCAAAATAAATACATGATTGGAGACGGGGGGTTCACAGTATCACAGGAGCAGGCCGGGGGCTGGAGGGGGGCTCGGTCGTCGGCTTCCGGCGTCCGTCGAGGACAGGGGTGAGGTCGGGGACCCGGGAAGCGGCTGGGTGGGTCCCGGGGAGGCGGCGAGGCGGGCGGCTCCTCTGGGGGGGCGGCCGGGATGGCGTCCACTCGGCTCTGGGTCGGGGTCTGCATAGAAGTTACTGCGGGAGGCAAGAGGGGGCGGTGAGGGGACTGGGCGGGCCTGGCCACAGCCCCCTCCCCACCTGCAGCCCCCATCGACGGCTCCCGCGTGGCCCCGAGCCGAGGCTCATCTCCCTGAGCCCAAAGCTCGGCACCAAGACGCTCGTCGCGGGCCCCCTCCCCCTGCCTCAGTTTCCCCGCCTGTCGCCTGGGGGCCTGCCCGCTCGGGCCCTCCGCCTGAGGGGCTGGCGAGCCCCCGCCGCCCCCTCACTTACTGTGTCGCTCTCGCCGTCGGAGGCCGGGTGGGGCTGGGTGCTATAGTGGAGCGGGGAGTACACCCAGCTCCTGTCGTCAGTGGGCTGTGGGCGGGCGCGAGCAGCAGGGCGGAGCGAGCAGCGCGAGACAGAGGAGAGGAAGGAGGGAGAAAAAGAGAGTGAAAGAGGCCGGCCGCCAGCAGCTCGGCCCCCGCCGGCCCACTCCTGCCGGGGGGCGGTGGAGCCGACCCCACCGGCCGCAGGGAGGGCGCAGGCCTGGCTCCGGGGCGAGGGGGCCGGCGGGGGCGCGGGTTTGCGGGGCGCAAGGGGCAGCGAGACAGAGCGCAGGCGGTCAGTTCAGCCACGGCCAAGGCCCTCGCCCCGCCCCACAGGCCCCCGGGGGCACAGGGCAGCCAGGCGCTCAGAGGGGTGCAGGGCCGGGGCCCTCTGGCCATCTCCAGGGCCTGGGGGTTTCCAGGACTTGCACTACGGCGGGCTGCCCCTCCCTGCCTGCGCAGTTCTGGCCGGGGGAAACTGAGGCACTGGGCCTCCCAAGAGCCTTCCAGAGGAGGAGCCGAGTCCAGGCCTAGGGGAGAGCGGGTCAGGGGCGGCCGCTGGCCAAGGGCTGTCCCGTCGGGGCAGATGGGTGGGGGAGGCCGCGTGTCCCAGCCCCTTGCACGTCCCTCCCAGGCCCCATGCCCATCGCGCTCGTCCTCTCCTGGGGCCTCGACGGCCCCCGTAGCAGGCAGCCCGAGCCTTCTCCCTGCCTGGCCCCCTCCTGCGCCACCGGGGGTCCCACGGCCTGTCCAACGTGCCGTGCCCACCGCCCCACGTGCCACCCCTGACTTGCTCTCATCTGCCCATCAAGGTGCTGCCGCCCCCTCTATCTACCCCGGGACCTGCCTGTGCCCCCTGCCTGCCGCCACCCCGCGGGGGCAGGCCCCTCCCAGCAGCAGGGGGCGGGGCTGGGGACAGGCAGGGTCCCCCTGCCACCCTGACTCGGGGGCACCCGCTCGTGGCCATCGCTGCCCCTGCCCCGGGCTCTGCAGCGGCTCCTGGTGCCCAGCAAGCCCTCCCCCCGCTCGAGGCGGCCGCTCCCGCCCTGCCTGCCCCGCGTGGCCACACACCCCCTCCCCACCGGGCCGCCGGGCCCCCAGGGCAGTGGGCGCGGGGTCTCGGCCTGGCTCAGCCCCTCGCCTCCCGGCGCCAGCGCCCAGCACGGGGCCGTCGGTGGTGGGTGCTTGACACCGACTCGCCCCATGTCCCGCGACCCAGCAGGCTCCCAGCGAGCCCGACACGGGGGCACCAAGGAGCTTCCCAGCCGGGCCGTCCGCAGGGCCGCCTGGAGCCCGCCAGGCCCCGACCCCAGGGGCTGCCTGGCCCCCGGGGCTCCTCTCCAGGGGACAGCGGGCGGCCCGGGCCCTTTGGCCATCACAGCGGAGGAGGCCAAAGGCCTGCCCTGCCCTCCACAAGGGGGCAGAGGGGTCCCTCGGCCGTCCGCGAGCCGGCAGGGAAGGGACCCCGTGGGGACCCTGTTAAATCAAGCTCTCGAGGCCTGCACGGGCCCCCAGCCTCTCTGGCCAGCCCCCTCCTCGCTTCTGCTCCCTGCTACTGGGGCTGCCCTCTCCCCTCCCAGAGGTCTCGTCACCCCATTTGCCGCTCATCGCGACAACCGCAAGCACTGCCGACGCTGCCGCAGCTGGGGCTGAGTTCTATCTGGGCCATGTGCGGGGCAGACTCCGGGGGGGCCCCTGCCGTGGGGGCGGGCGAGGGGGAGGCGCCCCGAGGGCTGTGGGTAGGGGGCTGGGGCGGGCCCCGCTGTCAGCCACACGCCTGGGCGGGGTGACACCGGGCGGTGACGCTTGTATGGGCGCCTCGTGATGCCATTGGGGACCGTCGCGGGGTGACGCCGGGGGCGACGCTGTCGGGGTGGCACTTGCACAGCTGAGTGCTGGGGTGCCACCGCCGGGTGGGTGACGCCGTGAGGACCGCGCCCAGCACGGCGCCCTGCAGAGGTGAGCTCGGCCAGCGCCGGCTGCGACCGTCACCGTGTCCCCAAGTCCCTTCGGAGACAAAGGGGCGGCCGGGGCGGGGCCTGGGCCCCCTGCGAGGCCCCTGCGGTCACTTACAGTCCCCGAGGAGCTCGGCGTCACGGCCCGCAGGCGGCGATGGCGGGGCGAGTAAATCCAGTACCTCCCATCCGTGAACTGGATGGCGGCCGGGCGGGGAGGGGGCGGCGGGGAGGAAAACAGAGGACAGAGGATGAGGCCGCGGGAAATGGACGGGCGGGTGGCGGGGGCAGGCAAAGGGGTGCGAGCTGTCAGCCAAAGCAGGGGCGGTGGGACAAGGCCCGCGGCGGGCGACGCACACACCCCCGACGGCTCCGGCCCCCTCTGGGCCACATCGGGTGCAGGACGCGGCGCGCAAACCCACGCTGCGGCTCCAGGACACGTGGGGACACCGTGCACCCAGCAGGCACTGCCCGGGAGCCCGGCGGCGCTGACGCCGAAGAAGTGATGGCCGCGGGCACAGCGAGCTGAGGCCTGGCGGCCACACACATCCGGCAAGAGGCAGGCGGCCCGGGCAAGGGCCGAGCCCAGCCCACCTGCCCCGAGTTGAGAATGGACGGGGAAGAGGGGGTGGCGGCCATGGCCCTCCCTGCCACGACTGTGGCCATCTCACCCCCGAGGGGGCTGCCCGGGGGCGACTCCAGGGCTGAGGGTGGGGCAGCCGCCAGACGAGACTCCGCGGGCCTCCCAGGCACCCAGCGCACCCCGGCTCTGTGGGAGGTGTGTGTGGGGGGAGAGAAGGCCTCCAGCTCCACGGGCCAGCCTCGTCCTGCTCAGACAGACCCGGACTGTTCTGGAAGCATCCACAGCTCCTCGGCCCAGGGCGTAGGCAGTGTGAGGCCCACCCCATCGCCCTCGTCCTCATCCTCCTGGAGGACTGAGCCCCCTGCCCCTGTCCACCAGCAAGACGCTCCTGCCCCTTCCCGCTGCGGCGGCCCATGGGCTGCGGCCTCTGCCTGGGCCTCCCCGCGGGGTCCTGGGGATGGGGAGGCAGTGGGGGCTTCCGGGGCCTTGGGGGGTTCTGGCCCGGACATGTCGGCAGGAGGCTCCCGCCCCGTGCGGGGTGAAGGGGAGAGCGCGTGAGAGCGCGCGTGCCGGGCTACAGGCGCGTGTGCACGGGAGGGTCCATGTGACGGCGCCGAAGCCGGCCGCGCCCGCGTGCCCGCGTGAGAGCTGTGTGTGCGGAGGCGAGCGCCTGCACGAGTGTGAGCCCACGCGGGGCCGTGGGCGGCCCCAGGCACTTACGAAGTAGATGTCCGTGGCGGGCGCGTCGTCCTCGTCCGAGGCCTGGCTGGCGGGCTCCGAGGCCTGGCTGGCGGTTTCCGCTTCGACGGCGGCCGAGGCACCGGCCGGGGGAGCCTCCACCCTGGGGACGCGGGGTGAGACGCGGGAGTCCTGGGGCAGGGCCCGGGCAGCACCCCCGCCCCGTGCCCACCTCCGGCCCCCTCCCTCGAGGCCTCCAGCGGGGGCTCGCTCTCCCACTGACGCGCGGAGCCGTCACTGGACGGAAGCCCGGCTGCCGACGCGTGCCGACAGCACGTCTGTGCCACGGCAGCCACGGAGCGCCAAGCCACGTGCCCCTGCCCTGCCCCCGAGACGGCCTGTGGACCCCCCTGCAGCTGAGCCTTTAACCTGCGGGCAAACCCTGGCCTTGCCACCCACACGCCGGGCAGCGCGGGCGGCCGCTTTCTCCCTGAGCCTCGGTTTCCCTCGCTGGTGATGCCCCGCCGTGGAGGGAACCGATTCTCCCTAAGCCGTCAGCGTGTGCCTGGCTCCAGGACCCGGCAGGAACTGACCCTCCGACTCCCCCTCACTGTCCAATAGGGCTGCGGCTGCCGCCAGGGGGAGGCCGTGCCCGAGGTCGCGCGGCCATCCGGGGCACAGAGCACGGGGCCGGCGGGCGGGATTCCCCCCCTGCGAGCAAACCCTCCTGCCCTGAGAGGGTAGAGTCCGTGCGACTGTGGAGTCCCCTCCCGGGCACGGGACGCCGAGGGTGTGTTCTCTGGTCAGTTGAGGTTGGGTGGTTTTCTTTGGAAAAGACTGCCTGAAATTTGACAGCGCGAGGCTTAACAGCGAAAGAGCTGACGGGGACGGAAATGGGTGCGCGCGGGTGTGGAAAACAAACTCGACGGCGAAGATGGGAACGTGTGACGTGAGGGTTTAGTAAGGACTTCTAAAACAGAAAGGAAGTTCTGAAAAGTACAGAAAGTGAAAACTCTTGGAAACACAACAAGAATTTGATGGCAACGCAATTTTAGAATTAAACAGAGCTAACGGACAAGAAACAAAAAGGACATAAAGGAACTGAACGGAAACAGACGATAAACGGTACGGAAGAGGTTGATGGAGAACCATGCATCTCTCGGCAGAGATGTACATTTCGTTTAAATTAAATGTCCCTGGAAAGTTTTAAAGAATGATGTTGTACTCAATCATAAAGATCGTTTAAAATAAAATAAGTGTAGATACCACAGGCTTTTTTCTTCAAATAAATTCAATTAAAAAGGTGAACAACAAAAAAAAAATCTTAAAAATCTCGGTAGTTGACCGATACTGCTAAATAATTGCTAGCGGGATTTCCGACCACGGCACTGCTCATCTTGGAGCTGGGTCTTTCTCTGGGGTGGGGCCTTCCCGGGCTCTGTGGGGTGTTGATCAGCCTCCCTGGGCTCCACCCACTCAGCAGCTTCCCCTCCCTTCTGTGACAACCATAAATGTCTCCAGACCCAGTGTCCCTGGGGGTGGGGAACAAAGTCAACCCCACGTTGATTAAGAACCACTGCCTTTAAACAAAAAGTAAACTGAAAGAAAAATTGCAAACTATCTGTAAGCCAATAAAAAGAACTACTTCATGTCAAAACATGAGACGCAACCAAAGCAGTCCTCAGAGGAAAATGCGTAGCCTTAAAAAACATCTTTGTTATTAAAGGAAGAAAAAAAGAACTTCAGTGCTCAACCGTTTCCCAGCCGACCTCGCTGCTATAACTGGCCATAGGACTGTGCTGTGGCTGAGGGGATTTGAGTAGGAAATGTGTGTACAATTTCCAAGCGCCCCTCAAAGGCAGAAGCCGCCCCCTCCCCTTCCCCTTCCCTCTGGCAGACATGGTGGATGGCAGAGCAATGGCAGGGAGCGGAGGCACCACAGCAGTCCTGGGTTGTTGGCGAGAAACAAATGCCCGCTTTGTCACTGTTTGGAGAAAGAATGAGATGTGGGTTCAAGTACCCTACTGTGAGGTTCACGGTGGGATGGCCCAGCTGGGGCAACGGGGATGAGGGTAGGGACTGAGCGGGTGTGCCGGGCTCGACGCGGGCCCCCTGGAGACTCGCACTCACCCCGCAACCTCCTCCGTGGGGCCTGCGATCTCCACACTGCACGTGGGCTCCACCTGCACCGTGATCTGCTGAAGGTCCTCCTCCACGTGGACCTCCTCCTGGGGCCTGGGGTGATGGGAGTTGTGCCTCAGTTTCCCTCCTCACCCTCCACCCCCAGGAGGGCACGCCACAGATATCCTGCTCCGGAGGGGAGGTCTGAGCCTACGGACGCCACCCCGGCCAGCTCTGCCTGAGCTTCCCCAGCTCGGCTCGCCCCTCTGACTGTCACACCGAGCCCGGGGGGCGGCAGGGGGCAGGGCCTCTCCCCTGGGCCTCCCTGTAACTCTGGCGCCCAGCCTGGGCCTGGATAAGCTGGGCACACAGGTACAATTATGGAATGAGAGGATGGCATCCCAGACGTGCTTGGGCGCTGGACTCAGGGCAGGTGACACGACCCTCGGTGCCTGGACAGCAGAATTCTAGCAGCCAGGCTGGACGTGCGAGAGCCAAAAAGGCCACTGGCTTCAGAGCGGGGCAGCTGGGGTGGGGGGAAGAGCTGCTTTTCACTAAGGACTGCTGAGACCGCGGACAGCTGTGTGGCAACAGGCACGACTTTCCCCACAAACATTAAAGGAAGACACCATGCCTGCTCACGCAGCCACGTGGGCAGGGGCAAATCACCGCCGGGCGTCCCCCAGAGGGGCCAGTTATGTCGACGGAGCAGTCACGAAACCATGGGAAGAGCCCGCAGTATGGGAAGGACCGGAAAGCTCTACGTGCTCGGACGGACGCGCCTCGTCTGCTTCTAGGCAGAAGTGGGGCGCAGGGCGGGGTGCGGGGGGCCCCACCGCTTGTGTGGAAATAAACGGGAAAACCGGCACGTGGCGCGTTTGCTTGGAAATAACACGTCACAGATGCGGAAAGCACGGCCCAAGGGTCGCTCCCGTGGGCGGCGGGTGGGGGCGGGGGGCGCTGCATTCCCTTCTGTAGCTTGGAGGGTTCGAATCCTGCAGCTGCCTCGCCCTCCTAGAGAAACGCTTAAGGCAAGTGGAAAGGAGAGGCAGGCAGGCCCCAGGGTGCGGGGAGGGTGGCTTCTGGGCCCTCGGGCAGCAGAGGAAGACAAGGGCCTCCCTGAGACTCTGGTGGGCCTAGAGCTGACCCCAGGAAAGGCCGGTCACAGAGAGGAAGGGAGAGAGGGAGGGGAGAGGTCTCACCGGCCGTCCTGTCCAGATGACTGCGTGCGCCGCCTGTAAGACAGACGGAAGCCGGTGACGCGGAGGTCACGGCCGCGCCCACAGGTCCCCTCCCCGGCAGGGGCCCCACCCCCTGCACAGCCCGTCACCTGTACCGCGGCTGCTCCGACGTCTCCGAGGGGGAGCGCTCGGGGATGGAGAGCGACGTGGAGGACAGCGTGGTGGCGATGGAGGCAGTGGTGGCCTCCTCGAAGGAGGGGGGCGTGCAGGGCAGGAGGTCGGGCCGGCCTGCGGGGCGGGGGAGCGGGGCGGGGTCAGCACAGCGCAGGGCCGCAGGGCCTCGGGGCCCACCCCGCCCGGGGCCCACCTCCATCCAGCGTCTCCGCTGCACCCCCCCTCGTCGCACCTGCCCTCCCAGTGTCTGCTCCTCCCAGACAGTCCCCTCACTGCCCCCAGTACTTGCTCCTCCACCTGCCACCCCACAATCCCTTCTCTCCGTAGAGCTTTAAAAAAGGCAAGAACGAAGGACTCCTCTCCACTCACACAGAATCTTCTAGTAACTGGCTGCTGTTCTCAAAATAACCTCGGGGCCGCTGGACCGCGGCTCACCGGGCCTTGCCCTCCACTTGCCCCTTCCTGGCAGCCACACGGGCCTCCCCCTGCCCCAGGGCCTTTGCCCTTGCTATGCGATGCCTCTTTCCTGCTGCCCCGCCCCCAGCCCTGCCGCCCCCGGTACCTTCGTCCTCCAGCGTGGGGTAGCTGCGTGCTCCCCGCAGGTCATACTGTGCGCCCTCCCTCTCGCTGGGGATCTGGCTGGCCGAGAAGGCGGCTGTGGGCCCCAGGGGCTTGACGGCCAGCAGGGCGCTGCGCCCCTTCTTGGACGGCGATGACTTCAGGGCTGTGGACGGAGGGAGGGCGTCGGGGCCTTGGCTGCAGAGGGGGTCCCGCTGGCCCCCTGGCCCCTCTGCCCATGATCTGGGAGCCCCTGCAGGGGCGGCCGCCCACGCCTACCCACCCGGGGCCCACCTGCCTGCCCCCTGGCCCTGCCCACCTCACGACCCCTGCCCGGGGTCTGCCTGCTGGGGCCCCACCCCTCAGTCTCCTAGCTCTGCCCACCCACCTGGGCCCACCCACCTGCCAGCTGGGGCCCCACCCACCCACCCCTGTGCCCCGCCCACCTCCTGGGCCCCTCCTGGCCTTCAGGGTGGGGGAAAAGCAATGCCTCTGGGTGGTTCACACCCAACCCCGAGGCTGCCACCCTGGTCGCCGCCTCCCCTGATGCCAAGAGCAGGAGGAGACGCCTCAGGACCCCGTGCCTGTGCCCAGACCACAGCCTCCTCGGGGAAGGGCGGCAGCACGGTTGCTCGCCTTGGCCCCGTGGGTTCATCGCCGCGCCAGCAGGGAGAGCCTGTACATCAGGGCCGCGGAAGGCGCCACGGCCTCAGCGCGTCGGGGATGCGGAGGGTGTCAGGGACTCAGAGGGTGCCAGGGCCGCGGAGGGCGCCGGGGACTCAGCACATAAGGGACTCGGAGGGCGTCAGGGATGCGGAGGGCGCCGGGGATGCGGGGGGCATCGGGGACGCGGAGGGCGGCTGCCTGGTCCCCGGACGCCACAGGGAAGGTTCCCGGCGCCGGCGGGCTGGTGGACATCTCCCGTCCAGCTCCGGGGGACAAAAGCCCCGACGCGAGGCGGGCCGGTCTCTTCAGGGTAAAGACACGGAGCCGGGAAAGGGGCGCGTGGCTGGTTCTCATGAGCCGAGCCTGGTCCAGGCCACGCTCGCCGGCAGGCGCCTACTGAGCACCGCTGCGTGCCCAGCGCCCAGGACCCTGCCCTCGTGGGGGCGTCAGTGGCGGGTGGGCGTGGATAAGCGTAACATGAGGGAGAACCTTCCGGCAGCTCGGGGGACACAGCTCCTAGAGCGGCCCGGCTCTAAAGCACCGGGTGGGGGTAAGTCGAGGCCCAGAGCAGACGCGGGGCTTTCCGAGGCCCCCGCCGGGGTGCTGGTAGAGGGGCCGGGACCCCAAGTCCCCGCCTTCCCCGCCGCTGCTGGCCCTGCGGCCACCCCGACCACGCCCTGTTCAGCCTGACACGTGGCCCGCCCCCGGGCCTGCAGGGCGCGCGTCCTTGGCGACGTGGAGTTGGCAACGCTACGCAAACCCCTAACCCGACCACCCAGTGCAGGTGAGGAAACCGAGGCACAGAGGGGCGGCCTGTGCTCACGGCCACGCAGCCAGGACGAGACCGCCCCGGGCCTCAATCCCAGGCCCAGGGAGCTCGCTCGTCGCCCCCAGAGCCCCTTCGGCCCCAGGCTCGGCCCCCACCCGGCGGGGCTCGGCCAGCTTACAGGAATTCTTCCGGAAGACCGTGTTGCTCATGAACTTGAAAAAGCGCTCGGCATAGAAGCTGGGGCGGTGCACGGAGACCGTGTCCTAGGAAGAGAGGCAGGTGGGGGGCGCCGGAGGTCAGAAGGCAAGCGAGGGGCAGGGGGGCCCCCACGCCGTCAGGAAGGACGAGGCCACACTGTGGCCGGACAGACGCAGCCCGGGACATACCCCTGCGTGCCAAGGTCAGGGGGAGGGGGCTGCCACCCATGCACAAAGGGGAAAAGCCACGGCATTGTATCAGGGCTTTCCGGAAGGTTCCCAAGAAACAGGTCCCCTCTGGAGAGGGGCACTGGGTGGAAGTGAACTGGGTGAGAGGGCGGTTCTTTCATTCTAATCCTGGTTTTTATTTTTTAAACTTTTGCACCACGGGAGCAAAATCATTATTTAAAGACGTAAATAGCTTGGTATTAAACCAGAGAACTCCTTTGATATTATTTGTGAATTCCAAAAAAAAAGGTATCGGTTATGTTTGTAAAGTGGTCTGTCGCCCTGGGCACAACAGCCCTTTGATTGTATTCGATTCAGCTCAGGCGTCTGATCAAATTACGTTAAGATTAGAGCTTTGATTCAACCATGTCATCAGAGTGCGACTCAGCGTTGAGTCCCAGCCCCCTGGGTGGGCTGATAAAACAGACTCTCGCACGGAAGTGAACACAGAGAAGAAGGGCACAGAGGGAGAGAGAGACGGCTCGCTAGGCACGCAGAGCCCGGGGAGAGAGACGAGCCGGACGGTCTACAGCTGACCTTGGCAGGAGACCAGAGGAGCTGAGCCCGGAAAGAAACCAGCCCCGGGCAGAGAGACGAGCCTGACGCCAGCCCACAGCTGAGAGCGGAAGAAGCTGGGACCACAGAGCCTTGAGAGGGAGGAGGAAGGCTGAGCGCTCACAGACATCACCCGCCATCTTGCTTCAACACGTGGCCAATGACTGGGTGGGAAAGTCCCTCTTAGGTACCTTGAGTTGGACTCTTTATGGCCTTGTGACCGTGAGCTTCCACCCCAAATAAATACCCTTTATAAAAGCCAACAGAGTCCTGGTACTTTCCATCAGCACCCCTTTGGCTAATACATGGGGTTAGCAAGCCATGGCCCCCGGCCTGGCTGCAAATAAAGTTTTATTGGCACACGGCCTTTGCCCGTTCCTTGATGGGCTGCCTCTGGCTGCTTCTGCGCTCCAACGGCAGAGCTGACTCATGGTGACAGATCTGGCCTGCAGATGAAAGCTGGCACTCCTTGGTGCCAGGCAGACTGGGGTGTCCCTGCGGTCCCCATCTGGGTGACCCTGGGCACGTATGGCCCCTCTCTGGGCCTCGTTTCCTCTTTAGCACAAGGGGGGGGATGGGAGACCGCCTGCCTCTCAGCCTCACCCGGCCCTGGCACAGTGAGGTCATTTCCAGCCGGCAGGGAGGGCAGCAAGCGGACGGCGCTCCAGGAACGCCGAGCCC
The DNA here is from genome assembly GCA_026826555.1 of Tolypeutes matacus. Taxonomy (NCBI): domain Eukaryota; kingdom Metazoa; phylum Chordata; class Mammalia; order Cingulata; family Chlamyphoridae; genus Tolypeutes; species Tolypeutes matacus. Next base: position 132,380 of record JAKSZT010054196.1, read on the forward strand.
TTAGGGAGGGGCCTCCTGGCCACCCCCCGGGACCCCACTTTTCTCGTCTTCTAGGGCAGAGTTTCCCACCCTCGGTGCTGCTGACACCAGGCCTGGGTCGTTCTCTGGGGTGGGGCCGCCCTGGGCACTGTGTGGTGCCGAGCAGCGTCCCTGGGTTCCCCCCACTGCTGTGACCGCCACAGACGTCTCCACACAGTGCCCGTCGTCCCCGGGCGGACGTGTGACCTAGAGGCACCGGGACACGCGGGCCAGGGACGGTGGCTCACCCCGTCGTGCACGAGAGCCTTCCAGGTGTGCTCAAGCTTCTTGATGAACCTGCGGAGAGAAAGAGCGCCCGGAAGGTCAGCCAGGGCCCCAGGGGACACCTGGCGGCGGCTGGGGGCATCTGTGGCTGTCACGGTTGGGGGCCACGGCATGGAGCGGGGGGAGAGAGAATCCATCCTGCAGGGGCTGGGAACTCCAGGCAGCTGGGCCGAAGCCAGCCTCCCGTTTCCCGGGCTGCCACGTCCCAGCTCACGACACTGCCACTCAGAGGAAACGAGAACGCCCTGCTGAGCCCTCCCACGGGGGCGGCCAGGTCGACGGCGCGCCGCCTCTCTGCCGTGGCCGCCGGCCAGGTCCTTATACCCCAGCTGCTGCTGGAAAGAATGTCACCTCCTCCAGGCAGCCATCCTGGATCCCCCCCAACTGGTACCTTCCCCCTTACAACAGCCCTGCCCCATGGAGCGGGCTCCCGACTGCTGGCATGTGCTGCGCCCTCGGTCCCCTCTGCCCCTGCCCTGGCTCACTACGTCAACGTTGCCTAATTCTGTTCCAATGCCAACGCATGACGCTGTTCCCTGGGGGCGGGATTTGGCTGGGAAATGGAACCACGGCCACCCCTTCTATACGTGTGAATTCCCTATGACGAACGCACATCGCTCTCGTGATAAAAAACTAACAGCAACGTCGTTACCGAAAGCTTGTTTAGGGTGGGACGTGAATAACGGGCTCGCCCGTCGCCCCAACTATGAGCCGTAGCTGCTGAGAGAGGCTGGGGGTCTGTTCCTTCTAGACTTTTCCGGGCAACGTTTCCCAGGCTTGAGGCTACCTGGTACGTGCAAGTTGGAAGCCCCTTGTCACATGGCAGTGGGTCGTGAGCTTTTCTGCGGCCAAAAAAAACGGTTTACAGCTGGTCACAGCCAGGTGGGCAGCCTGGGGCTCTCCGGCTCACTGTTTATTAGTCCTGGCCCTTGGCACGCAGTAAGCGCTTAGCAGATGCGGCTGAATAAAGGCGCGGCTGGCTGCCGCCTCACTGCCCTTTCCAGCCTGGGCTGGGTGCTAACTCCGGCCGTGAGGGTCTCTGCATGTACAGTGGGGGCCTCGGTTTCCCTCGGAGGGATCCCCAAAAGGGTTTCCCTGGGATAGGGGCTCGGGATAAAGGCCGAACGGCGCCAGTGCGGGTTGAACCGTGCCTGCCCAAGAGAAGGGCCGAAGGCCTGGGCCCAGGTCCTGTGACGTGGCCTCACGTGGAAATAGGCTGTTGGTAGATGGAATCAGGCAAGCTACGATGAGGTCACACCTGGCCGGGGTGGGGTGTCTCGAGCACTCACCTGTAGGACTGCAGGATGTCGATGATGCCGATGTGCAGCAGCAAGCGCTCCCCTCGGCCATTCACGGCGGGGATCCCGCCCATCCTGGGGGAGAAGGGCTGGTCAGCGCCTGCCAGGAGCTCAGCCCACACCTGGCCCCCCAGGACCGGAGACCCTGTTCTCAGGGCCGAGTGAAGTTTCCAGAACTCGGGGGACGCAGGGAGCCAGGGATGGCACAGGGAGCAGCCACGGGTTGGAGGATCCTGGAGCCTGGGGGTCTGAGCAGCCTCTGGGGGCTCCCCATAGCTCCCCACGCGTGGCAGCTGGGGGTCCCCGCCCTGGGGGGCGCTCCAAGGCCTGGGCACGCGCATGCACGCACGCACACACACGCAGGCGCATACGCACACGTGCCCGCGCACATGCTCCCAGCAGGCCACGAGGGGGTTCCAGGTGCTATCGGGATTAACCACATCGCTGGGTACGGAGGCCTGGCCCCGGGTGGGCAGTTAGTGGGGTCACACGCTGCAGCAGCTGCCCGGAAGCCCTCCCCACGACACGCTGGCCGCAGGCCTCACTGCACACCATGCTCCGCCGAGCTCACCTGCTCCCCCGGCCTCGCCCCGCCGTGCCCTGCGCAGACCCTACAAACGCCAGGACAGAGTGAGGGCGGGGCCAAGGTGCCAGCCTCTGTGCATGCCGTGCCCCCACCTCAGCCGACTCGGAGCCCTGGGCCAAGTCCCCTGTGTCCTCCTGTGTTGGGTTCGCGGCAGGCACAGGCCCGAGGGCCTCAGCCCCAGCCCCAGCTGCCGTGCTTCCTGGAAAGGGGCCACCGTCTCTGAAGCTTCATCTCCTCATGTAAAAGTGGGGGTGATGCCACCCCCTCCAAGGCCCCCAGGTGGAACAAGTGGATCACACGGGAGCTCCAGCCCTGTGCCTGCTGAGACACCACGAAAGGCGGAAGGGCACGCCCAGAGTGATTCTGCCACGCAGGGAACACGGGTGAGATCTGGGGATCAAGTGCCGGCGGTGCTCCTTGCATCGAATGGGCGGAGGCCAGGGAGGCTGCTCAGCACCCCACAACGCCCAGGATGCCCCTACCCCAAGAATGACCCAGCCCCAACGTCAGCCGTGCCGAGGCGGGAGACCCTCCGAGCCTGTCTCCCGAGGCGGGAGACCCTCCGAGCCTGTCTCCCGAGGCGGGAGACCCTCCGAGCCTGTCTCCCGAGGCGGGAGACCCTCCGAGTCTGTCTCCCCGAGGTGGGGGACCCTCCGAATCTGTCTCCAGAGGCGGGAGACCCTCCGAGTCTGTCTCCCCGAGGTGGGAGACCCTCCGAATCTGTCTCCAGAGGCGGGAGACCCTCCGAGTCTGACTCCCCGAGGCGGGAGACCCTCCGAATCTGACTCCCCGAGGCGGGAGACCCTCCGAGTCTGTCTCCAGAGGCGGGAGACCCTCCGAGTCTGTCTCCCGATGCGGGAGACCCTCCGAGTCTGTCTCCAGAGGCGGGAGACCCTCCGAGTCTGTCTCCAGAGGCGGGAGACCCTCCGAGTCTGTCTCCCGAGGCGGGAGACCCTCCGAGTATGTCTCCAGAGGCGGGAGACCCTCCGAGTCTGACTCCCCGAGGCGGGAGACCCTCCGAGTCTGTCTCCAGAGGTGGGAGACCCTCCGAGTATGTCTCCAGAGGTGGGAGACCCTCCGAGTCTGTCTCCAGAGGCGGGAGACCCTCCGAGTCTGTCTCCAGAGGTGGGAGACCCTCCGAGTATGTCTCCAGAGGCGGGAGACCCTCCGAGTCTGTCTCCCTGACCAAACCTCAAGTCCCCAGAGGGTTGGATTCGTGGCTGATTTGCCCATCTCCCTGGAGTCAGCAAAGGTTAAGGCTCAACCAACACCACCCTTTCTCTTAACTCTAACTTATCGTGCTGTCTTTTGTCACAACCACTTTTTATCTCTGTGGGTGCAGATTTCTCAGTCCTGCCCCTTTGTGTTGGCTGAGTTTTACATCTTGCTAAAAAGGCTTCGTCTCACTCTGGCCTGCTCCTGTGTTCTCTCCACACCTTTAAAGCTTGGCTCTTTAGCCGGTTCTGGGGCACGGTGAGGAAGGTGGCACTCCGTGTCTCCTCCCAGGGTGTGGCTGACAGGCCCTGTCCTGTTTGTTGGCTGCTCCGTCCCTCACCTGGCCACCTGGACTCACTCCCGGGGTCCTCAGGACAGCCCAAGCAGGGAGCCTCTGTTTCCCAAGGGGCGGCCCCAGGGCTCAGGGAGGTGTCTGGAGCCTGCTGGGGTCTGCTGCTGCTGTAGCAACCCCCCACCCGTTTTCCGACCCGGTGAAGGGGGAGAGCGGGGCTGTGAAGGCAGCCACGGGAGTAACCCCCAGCTGCACCGGGCAGGGAAGGAGCAGGGGGGACCCGTCCCGTGCGCTCAGTCTCAACGGCCCCACCCTTACGTGTGGCCGTCTCGGTGGCCCCACCTCCCCGCTGCCCCTGTGCCGCCCCCACGTCCGGCAGCCCCGGCACCCACGTGTCGTCCGTCTCGATGGCCTCGCCACGCGCCGCGCCGCCCTGGATGGACTCCATGGCCGTGGAGTAGAGCGCCTTCTGGCCCAGCGGCCGCTTCTCGTCGGAGGAGCTCTGCGCGCCCTCGGCCTGCCGCTCCCGCGCCTGCTGGTCCATGTTGTGCACCCCCAGCAGCAGGCTGTAGTCCATGATCTTGAAGCTCTCCAGCACCTGCGGGGCGGGGTGGGGGCGGTCAGGGCCGGCGGCCCCGCCCCGCCCCGCTCCCCGGCCCTCCCGGCCCTCCCGGCCCCGGCCCCCCGGCCCTGCCCCCAAGCACCACTGCACGCCTGGCCGACTTCTTCCCAGGCCTCCCAGGGGCCCGGGGCTGTCCCCCGGGACAGAGGAGGGCAGCGAGGGCGGCTGCAGGGCGGGCCCCACAGCGCCAGGCCTCCGGGACCAGGGCAGGGAGCTGCCTTCCCAGAAGGGCGCCGGGCGCTTCGCCGGCCAAGGAGCCGAGTGCTGTGACCTCCAAGGCCTGGCCCTGCAGCGGGCTGGGCACCCGCCTCCCCCGGGCTCCAGGGACGGCTTCGGGGAGCCCCTAAGGTCGCCCTAAGGATGCACTGGGTGGCGCATCTGGGAGGCTTTCTGGGGAGTGTATGGCAAGTTTTCAAAGGAGTCAGGGGGCCGGGGCCGGGGCAGTGGGCTCAGAGGTCAGTGGGGTGGAGGTGGCGGCCTCAGGGCCGACAGGCCTGGGAGGGCCCCGGCCGTGCTCCCGGCCAGCTGGGGGCTGCAGGCTTGGGACCCTCTCGCTGAGCCCCCTGGGCGACTAAGAGCCCACGTGGAGGGGGCCCGAGCCACCCAGGACAGACTCCACTCCGGAATCACCTGCAGGCCAGGCTGCATAACCATCCCATACAGCAGGTGGGGAAACTGAGGCACCGAGAGGGAAGGCGCCAGGCCTGGGACCACTCAGCCGAATGTGACAGAGCCGGGCTGTGCTCCTGGGCCGCCTGGTACCAAGGCCCTGGGGCCGTCGCTGTGGCGCCGGGACATGGCGGCACGACAGGGGTCTCTTCTCTGGGGACCCCCGTGCCAGTCACCTTGGGAGATGAGGGGTGGGTGGAGGCACAGCCAGCCTTTCCGGCCCCAGCCACGCAAGTGAACAGCTCGTGCAGCTGGCGCTCCCCGCCCAGGAGGCCCTTCTCCAGTCCAGGGCCACGGAAGGCGCCGGGTCTCCCCCGGCCTGGGCTCTCGGTTTTCACCTTCGGGGGACCCTGCGCTGAGACCGCTGGGCAAGCCGGTGCTGGGGCCCGCTGTGGGGTGGCGGCCCGCGATCCGGGGGCGCTGGGCCCTCCTCGGCCCCCTCGCCCGGTGTGCCTGTGCCACCTTGTGAGAGCTGAGCCCAAGCCCCGCCCTCTGCTGGGGGCATCCCCCCGGCCCCACCCGAGCCCTTGGCGCGGGGGACGGGGGCGCTGGGCCCTCCTCACCAGGCAGTCCCGCTGCAGGGTCTTGACGAGGGCGGAGAAGGTGTCGGCGTCGAGCAGGAGGCCCTCGGGCATGTCCTGCATGAAGTCCAGGTCCTTGAAGGTGGGCGCGCTCTTCTCCTTCTCCTTCCTGCTGGCGCGGCGCTTGTACGTGGAGCCCTTGAGGTCGAACTTGAGGTGCATCCTGACCACGCGCGGCAGCACGTTGTTCATCACCACCACGCGGATGTTCTTGCCCCCCGACTGCACGCAGTACAGCCCGTAGAACTTGGGCAGCAGCGTCCGGGGGTTCTGGTTGAGGTTCTGGCGGGGGCAGGGGGGGGGGGGGGGGCCAGCGCCGCGGGGGCCCGGGGGCCGGGGGGCCGCTGCCGCGTCCTGTGGGGCCTGCGCCCGCTGGCCCGGCCTCGGGAGACCCGGCGCCTCCCACCCCCCGCCCCCTCTCGCCCCTCAGGTCCCAGGCCAGAGGCCGCCTCCTGGAGAAGCTGCCGCGACCCCTGACCCCCGCTCGGCGCCCCCCCTGTGTCCGCCCTCCCACGGCAGCCCGGCTTGACGCGGGTGACGGCGACCACGTTGATTCTGGGTCTCCCCATCTGCTCTAAGCCCCAGGGGCATCTCTGTCTCCCACGCAAAGCCGCAGGGGAGAGGGTCACGTTCCAGAAGCTTCCGTGCCCCCTGCCATTCTCGGCTCTGAGGCCCCGAGGCTGCGGCCCCCCACGCGTGGACGTGCCAGGCGCTGTCTGTGCGCAGCTGGGACCCGTCTTGGGCGCGCCCACCTGAGAGCAAGGTCGTGGTCGCACGGACGGGCTCCCGGCACGCAGAGGGCACTCGCGACGACACGCCGAGCGAGTGACGAGCAGGCGCCCTCTCTGGGGACCCCGGGGGGACCTGGGCCCCACAGGCTGCCCCTGCGCTCCAGCAGCGCCCCCAGCTCAGCGACGCACCGGAGCCCGAGATCTGGCCCCACCGCCAGCTTGCGGGCGGCCTCGAGAATGGTTTGTAAGTGGAAAAGGGGCTCAGACGCCGGTGCCCGTGAATAAGGGCGCCCCGGGACGCCGCCCGCCCTCACGTGTGGTGCTGCCCGCGTCACCAACACGGCCTGGCCCGCGAAGCTGAACTGAACGAGCCTCGCTCTGGACCTTTACGGGGACGGTCTGCAGAGCCCGGACCTGGGGGGCCCAGGAGTCCCCTCTCAGCATCGATCACAGCAGAGGCAGGACGCCCCAAAGGGGAAACCGAGTCACCGCGGAGCCGCCCGGAGGGGCAGCGCAGTGGTCCTCGGGCTCTCCCCTGGCCCACCTAGCAGGGGGGATCCCGCCCTCCGCCCGGTGCAGGCGGCGAGTCCTTCGGGGGTCCCGCCTGCACCCCTCCCTGGGGGCGACGTGCCCTTGGCAGGCGTGACTCGGCGCCCCGGCAGGGGGCGCGGGCCCAGCAGCTGCCCGCGTGCCTCTGGGTCACCGCCCGCCCGCTTGGCCTCTGCAGCCCATGGCTCTGGGAGCCGCGACTCAGAAGGCGCCGGCCGGGAGCGGCTCGGGCGGGGTGCGGGGTGCCAAGCGGGGCCGCCAGGGCTGAGGCTGCAGATGCGGGTGCTGCATCGCCGGAGAAAAGCACGGCGGCGACTGGACGCTGCCCGGCGGGGGCGGCCCGAGGGCGAGTCCCCCGGGACCCAGCAGGTCCCTCGTGGGCCGGCCCGGGAGGGCAGGTCCCCGTTCAGTGTGCCCGGGGGTGGCCCGGCCCTGCCGGCCGGGGAAGGGGGCCAGGGTGCAGTCGCACCGCGGGGTGGGGGGAAGAGGGGTGCGGGCTGGGCGGGAGGGGGACACCCACCATGTAGTAGCCGGGAAGCAGCTTCTGCAGGAACTCCGCCTCCTTGTGCATCACCGTCTTGATGATGAACTCGTCGTCGCTGGTGACGTAGAAGAGGGAGCCGCTGGCGCCCGGGTTGGACAGCTCGATCAGCGGCTCGTTGCACAGGGAGTACTGGGGAGCGGCAGGGGCAGGCGGGTGAGCGGGTGAGGGGGCCACCCGCGGGGCCCGGGGCTTGCGCGCACATGCCGGCCGCCCGTCTGTGACAGGCCCGGGGACTGGCGGGTATTAGCTCCCTTCTACAGGTGAGGAAGCTGAAGCTCAGAGAGGGGCAGTGGCTCGCCCGAGGTCACACAGCCCGGCTGCCTGCAGCCTGAGTGTGGCTCTCCTAAGGCGCAGGCCCCAGCTGTCCCCTCCTTCGTTAGTAACAGATGCTCAAGTGTCACAGGGGTACCAAGGCAACCTGCTAGGACACTTTTCCCAGCTGCCCTTGCAGCTAGGGGAGTCCATGGAGTGCAGCTGGCCAAGAGATGGTAAGCAGAAGCTTAAAAGGGTGACAGAGAGCTGCTGTACCTCCTTTTTTGACCTTCTCCCCTTCCCAACTATTTCCTGCCTGGAACACTGATGTGATAGCTGGAACTCCAGCAGCCGCACTGGACCCTGAGGCGACCTTTGTGATGGAAGCCACGCACCAAGGACAGCAGAGAGGGAAGGAAGTGGGTCTCTGATGAGCAGCCCCCACCTGGCCCCAGCAACTCCCATCTCCTCTCCCCACTGACACTTATATTTTACCCAAGGGTTCACTATCTCCCCTACACTCCTCGCCTCCCTGCCTTTAGTCAGCAAGTTCCACACAGGGAGGGTTTTTTGTGTGATTTGTTTGCTGTGAGGTCCCCAGCACCCATCACAGGGCCTGGTACACAGCAAACGCTCAATAAACGCTCACTAAACAAATGAGAGAAAAGCAGGGCCTGCAGGGATTGGGTCAATAAAGGACTTTTTGTGGTTAAGCGTGTTTGGGTGAGGTTTTCTGCATCTTTCCCTCCTCCACGCCCACTCCCCAATCCTAACTGATCACCGATGGTATACACCGAAGAGGCCACAGCGGGTTCCCCACTGGGCTGAGGATGCCAGGCCCACCCACGGGCAAATGTTGAGTAAGTGTCTGCTGAATGAACACGGGGTTACGTGGCTTGTTTTCAAGAGGGCGGGGGGCTCCTGGGGAGAAGCCCATCGTGGTGAGGAGGTGCCAAGAAGGGCTGAGGCTGGGAGTGACCCCGGGTGTCTCCTGATTCTGCAGAGGCTCCCTCTGGCCGTTGGGTGGAGGATGGACGGTGGCACGTGGGAGGTGGCCGGGCCTGGCCTGGGTGCTATCAGCGAGGGGTGAGAAGCGGTCAGATTCTAGCACATTCTGAGGCCCAGTCGACAGACCCTGCTGCTGCGCGGGCCGGGGGGCGTGAAGGCAGCAGCCCAGGGGGCTGGGGAGGTGTCCCAGCTGCAGCCACCGCCAGCTCTGGCCATCTGTCCGTCCCTTCTCCACCCTCAGCCCTGAGCCACAAACAGCCACGTGAAAATACAGCGACGCCCGCACCAGCCCCTCCGTCCTCTTCCCCACGCTCTCCTGGGACGGAGCAGCACGGGGGCGGGCAGGGCCAGGCGGGGCGCCGCGGCCCCCACAGAGCCGCCTCCCTCCGGGTGACGAGGGGCCCCCTGGAGCAGGGAAGCCGGACGCAGCCTGACCGCCCCCAGCAGGGCACGGACCCCAGCGTCTCCAGATGGCTCTGATGCGCCGAGCGAACAGAGCGGCAGAATGGAGGGACTGAGGTCTGGGCCAGAGAAAACCCGCAGCGTCCTTCCTCTTCATCTACAAGGAGGGAAAGTTCTGGAAGCGAAACACTAACAGAGTGGGACGGGGGCGGCTGTGGGCCTCGGGCCTCCCAGGGCTACCGGGGGAGACGTGTGGATTTCTGGGCCCTGGAGAAATCTCCGTGGACATGGTCAGACGTCCGGGGGAACGGGGCCGTGGCCCCCTGGCATCCCCCTTGTCTGCTGGTGCCCGGCTGGGCGGCTCAAGGCCAAATGCCGGCGGCCCCCACCCAGTGCCGGCCGCCCTCACTCACGACACAGCCCCTGACCGTCTCCAGGCCCGAGCCCACCCGCCCTGCGCTGTGGCCTCTCCTCGGGGCACGTGGTGGTTTGCTGCTATGCACCCCCGAAACACAGGCCCCTAAACTTAGTCCGCGCCTGTGCTGGGAGCCACTGTAAGTAGCGCCTTGTGATGAGTTTACTTCATCAGGAGGGATCTTAATCCTGCCACCGGAAGGGAGCCTGAGAGAGAGGCTCGGGGAGCAGCCCGAAGCCAGAATTCCGTCAGCGGCACCCGGAGGAGGAAGGAGAAGGTGCCGCCAGTGCCTGGCCATGGGACCAAGGACTGCAGGCAGTCGGCCCCGACTGCCATGGCCTTTGGGAAGAAAGCGTCGCCTGATGACGCCTGGATTTGGCCTTTTTCCCAGCCTCGAAGCCGTGAGCAGACAAATCCCCACTGTTCACGCCAACCCACCACCCAGCGTTTGCTGGAGCAAAGAGGAAACCAAGCCAGGGCAGGTGCCCCACGCTCGCCGAGCAGTCGGCGGGAAGCCAGGGCTCTGGTGGAAGCTCGGTGCTGGGACGGGAACCACGACAGCCGGGGCAGCCCAGGCGTGTGCCACGAGGCTGAGTGGGGCGCGGGCCCAGAGAGAACTCAGGCCTGGTGGCGGCTGCAGGGAAGAGGGGGACCTGGGCCGGGCGGGGAGCCACGGCAGGGGCCTCGGCTGGGGGGCTGCCCCTAACCCCCCAGAGGTGGTGGCGCGATGGGGCGGGGGCCGCTGATGCCCCTGGGCACCCAGATCCAAGCACGCCTGATCCAGCCGCGGGCGGGGCCCGTTTGGGTCGGCTCGTGCCCACCACGGGGAGGGCCCTGACGAGGGCAGAGGCGGCACAGCTGCACGCCGTCCGCAGCTCGCTCGCGCCTCCCATCAGCTCCAGGAGGAGCCGCGCCTGACCACCCTCATCTGACAGAGGGGGAAACTGAGGCACAGAGAGGTGAAGCGACTCGTGTCGGGCCACACGGCAACAGAAAGAGTGACTGGAAGAGAGGTGGCGGGACGGGCCCCGAGCTCTGCCTCTCTGGGCAGCTGGGCCTGGAAGAGCTCCTCGGGGTGTGAACTTCCCCCTCCCACGAGGCCGCAGGAGCCGCCGCTGCAGGGAGAAGGGCTGGAGATGGAGGCAGCATGGGCTGGTCCTCCTTCCTGCAGGGAGGAGCATCCCCAGGCGTGGCCGCGGGGGACCCCCGCCTGCCCTCCACCCAGCACCCTGGTTAGCTCAGAGGGGGCGGCCGCCACTCAGGCCCATTTCCGAAGCTCGCTCTTGCCCTCGCTGGTCCCGAGCGGGTTCCAGGAGGGATCGGCCCAGGGCACCTGAACGGGGCCGGAGCCCTCGCTGTGGCGAATCCTGCTCGTCTCTGGGAGGACGCGGCTCGGTTGAGGGCTCGGATCCCCGGAGATGCGAGCTCACAGTCAGAGCCCACCAAACACACGAGGAAAGGAGGCACCATGAGAGAGCGCCTCAGGAGAGCCAGCGGGGTCTCTCCCCGCAGACGTTGCAACAAACAGATACAATGCATCAAATGACCACTACGCGCCCTTCCACGGGTTTTACGCTTTTCCTGATACGATGCCGGGAAACCACGAATGGGAAGGTTTGGAAAAGGATCTCCAGGCCTTTAAGAAGCAGAGACCGCGACCGAGGAACTCAAGGATGCTGCAGGAGCCTCGTGCACGTCTCGCTGGGACTCCCGGGAGGCTGATAACGGCTCGCTGGGGCACGGGGCACGGCCTGGATCACGCGTACTCTAATCGGACAGCATAAAGCTACGACCCATGGTGGGAGGGCGGACTCAGCTCGCCCCGGTGGTGCCCGGTTCCTGGTGTCCGCGTCCCTCCCCGTGAGCGTGGGTGGGACCTGCCGCTTGCTTCTAACCAGCGGAGATGGCAAAAGCGATGGGACAGTCGTCTCTGGTTACGAGACACTGTAGTGTCTCTTTTGTCAATGAGCGGCCACACGGAGAGGCCCAGGTGGCAGGAACAGGCCTCTCCGCCCGCAGGCAAGTTCCTGGGTTGGGCCAACAATGCCGTGAGCTTGGAAGCAGAGCCTTCCCCCTCCGAGTCTCAGGGGAGACCCCAGCCCTGGCTGACACCTCGACTGCAGCCTTGAGGGGCCCTAAGCTCTGGCTCAGCTGCACCCAAGCGTCAGACTCACAGAAACTGTAAGATAATAAACACGCACCACAGAGTTTGGCTGTTACGCAGCAGTAGCTGACTAATACACCTACCAAGTAATCATCCGGTCGGATCCCAAAGAGTTCCCGGAAGTAGCGGAAGGCGACGGGTGCATAGGTCTTGAACCTGAAGTCCTGGAAGTGATGGGCGGGGGTGAGGTTGCTGCCTTCGCTGCGGAGAGAAGACACAGGAGAGACCCATGACGGACCGGGGCTTTTCAGAGCTTCTCTCCACTCCCCACCACCCCCAGGCCCCGGATGGCGCCTCTAGCCGAAAACCTCCAAGGCCATCTCAAAATGCCCAACTCCTAAAGCAACGTGGGACTCCTGATGGGATGAAGAGGCTGTGGCCAGTCTCGGGCTGTCCCCCGATAACCATGCGCCCCTTCTTCCATGAGCAGCAGGAACTCAAAATGGTAGCTGGGCGCACGGCCGCCCAGGATAAGACTTTCCCAGCCCCTCCTGCAGCTAGGTGGGGCCACGTGATCACATTCCAACAAATGAGGTGTGAGTGGAGCACAAAGTATGTGTGCTTTTGCCTGGCTGTCCTCACAAAGGGAAGAGGTATGCGTGCCCCTCCTCTTTCTCTCTGATGTCGCTAGAATGCAGATGTGATGGCTGGAGCTTGAGCAGCCCTCCTGGGACCGCTACTTCAGAGAAGCAGCATATCGAGGACGGCAGAGATAGAAGAAACCCAGGCCCAAATATCGTGCAGCTTCCTCAGCCCTGGGCTACCTATCTGACTTATGTGAGGGGGGAAAGAAAGTTCTTTATCGTACAGGATCTCTCTGATTCAGCGGAAAACTAATATCCTGACTAACACGAGTCTGAGCCCAAAGCCAAGGAGACAGCAGGAGAGGGCTGCTGTTCTTTTCGGAGAGAAGGGAGCTGTGAGACCAGGAGAGGGTGTTTGCATCAGAGGCATCCGGCGCCTGCTCCGAGGGCCAGGGGCTCCCAGGGACCCCAGAGCCGTACCTGGGGAAGAAGATGCTTTCCACCACGTAGAAGTCCTGCATGAGCACGTCGCGCTCCGGCTTGGAGCTGAGGTTGCCCACGGTGTAGCCGATGCCCAGCTGGATGGCCCCCTTCAGCGTGGAGGAGGTGGTCTGCGGGGAAGCCCGGTGCCGTCGAGACCCCTGCGGGCCGGTCCCTCCCTGCCCACCCTCAGCCCCCCAGGCTGACAACTGGAATGAGAAGTTCCCTTCGGACAGGGGGTGTCGGGAACGGATGGGCTGGCATGCAGCCTGCAGCTCGATCCCCAGCTCCCCCTGAGGCCTGGTGGCCCCGGCACACTTCCCGGGCACGTGTCACCCTCCCCACAACCTCCCGGAACCGTCACCCATCTGGCTGCCGCTGTGCAGTAGAGGAAACAGCCCAGGAAGGCGAAGGCACTTTCCCTCAGGGAAAGGCAGATCAAAACCACAGTGAGGCCTCACTCTATCCCCAGACACTTTTTATTCTATGGCTAGAATAAAAAAGACGGACGATCGCAGTGTAGGCGAGGACGGGGTGGCGGGGGGATCGGAACCTTCTCCCACTGCTGGTGGGAAGGGAAGATGGTGTGGTCCCTTTGGAGGAGAGCCTGGTCGGTCCTCAAAAGGTTCGTGGTTGCCAGGGGCTGGGGAGTGGCTGTAATGGGGACGGGGCTTCTTTGGGGGAGGAGGAGAATGTTCTGGAATTCAGCAGTGGTGATGGTTGCACAACTCTGGACATAAACTACAGAACTGCACCCTTTAAAAGGGGGAATTGTCTGACATGTGAATTGCATCTCAGTAAGGCTGTTACGGTAAGACAGAAGGTGTCTGCAGCGGCGTGAACGGCTCCTCAGGCCCTCGGCCAGGCCTGGCCTAGAACTTTCCAGGGGGAGGGGCGAGGGAGCTACCATTTCCTCGCTGTCTCAAGGAAGCACCAGGGCTCAGGGAGGTCACATGCGACCTCCGAGCCAGGCTGAGCTGTGGAGAGAGCCTTGCTCGCAGCCTGGGGTGACGGGGTGCAGCAGGGACCACTCCACCCCGCCCCCGCTGGGTCTCATGGCTCAAGTCCTGCATAGAAAGCTGCCGCCTCCACCAGGCGTGGCTGTGGCACCCCAACTGTGAATGGACTCTGTGTGTGTGTGTGTGTATGAGACGCTTCAGAGAGCAAACGGGCTCCTACAATACCGCTGGAGCCCCATCGCCCCTGCCCACTGCCCCACCCCAGCAGGGCTAGGCTAAGAACAGATGATGAACCTTCTTATAGGTGGTTTCGCCAGACGCATCTACACCTCGATGGCCCAACTTTTTCCCATGGCCAGGACCCGGCTGCCCAGTCATCAACGGCGCCTGGGAAACAGGAAAACAGGAAATGTATTAAAAAAAAAAAAAAAAAAAGGCAAAGAGGATTTCCCCTCTGGGAATCCTGATGAGAAAGGGGCTTAGTCACAGTTCCCGTGTTCCCCACACTGGCCACCAGGGGGCGCACTCCTCTCAGGGAACCCACCCACCGCTCCCTGCTCCACAGCCATCTCTGGCTCCCCCCGCCACTGTCTCCAGATGCAACCGGGCCTGCCCCCCACGACCCCTCATTGTCCCTCCCCTCCATGCCCTCAGGACCCGCTCCCCCTGCCCAGCCCACCCAGGCCACCCCCAGGGGTCTAACCCTACACTGGGCTTCGGAGAGGAGTCCCCGACGGGGTGGAAGCCCTTGCTGCCCGCTGTGACGTGCTGACCCCCTCAGGACCCCGTGTGACAGGGCGTCCTGGGTGAGGCTCGGACAGGGCCAGCGACTGGGCATCAGGGCCTGGGGGGCCGCGGCCTCTCGTCCCCGCAGGCGGCGGTGACAGCAGCCGGCCCTCGCCTCGCCTCCCCCACCTCAATCTCAGGAAACCCTGTCGCTCTGCCTTCCAGGTGCTTCCAGAACCTGCCTGCCCTCTCCATGGCCTCTGCCCTGGTCCCCCTCCGGTCTGTCCTCCCCGCAGCAGCCGGGGGCGCCTGTGAGCACCCAAGTCGGGGCCCGCCCCCCCGTCCACCCACAAACAGCCCCCACTTCTCCCAGCGAATGGGCCTGGAACTACCCCGAGGCCCCGTGCGGTCGAGGCCTCGGCTCTGTCCCCGTCCCCGTCCCCGCCACGCTGGCCTCCGTGGGCTTTGCTACACGCACCCCTAACCCACTCCCGCCCGGGGCCTCTGTCCTCGCCCCTCACTGGAGCTCTGCCCCTCAATCCCCTCCCTGGGCAGGACTGAAGACCCCACCCCTGCCCCCACCACCCCACACCTGCTCGACGCTACCCCACCCCTCTTGACCGGGGACACGGCCCACGTCTGCTGACTTATGTCTGTCGGCCGCGGCCGCAGAGCCCAGGCCGGGGCTGGTAAGAAACCAAGATGAGCCGCAGAAAGGGCCCAGCGCTGCGTTCCGGAACCTTCTGCCCCCGGGGCTCACAGCAGACGCTGGACTCCCCCCTGGGCCCTCTGGACCCACAGTGACCCACAGCCCCCAAGGGGGCTGAAGACACGTCCGCGCAGAGGCTTGTGCCCGGAAGTCCTCAGCAGGGTCCTGCAGCATCGCCAGGGGGTCCATCGGCAGATGACGGGCAAACCAAACGGCCCACCCAGACCACGCACTAGGACTCGGCCACGGAAAGAGGTGAAGTGCGAGTCCACGCCACAGGGTGGACCGACCCCGAAGACACTGTGTTGAGCGAAGCGAGCCGGACGGAAAAGGACCAACAGTGTCTGATCGCGTTGGCGTGAAACGTCCAGAAGAGGCAAATCCACGGAGACGAGAAGTAGCTACGAGGCACCTCTGCAGGCCTGCGGCAGGCAGCGTCTGCTGCTGAGGTTCCCACTACAGGCGCAAGGGAAGCAAGGTCCTCGCGCTTTCTGCCTGCCCGGGTGTGAGCGGGGGATATGGGAGGTTCCAAAAACACGGGGAGGGGGAAATAACCCTTGCAGCTCAGAAATAACGTTGTAAACAACAAATACCCTTTTTACTCCCCTCAACTCCCGGAAAAGAAGTAGATTAGTGACTCATGGACTACAGGTAACAGCAGTAATGCAATATTCTTGCCTCGGCGTCAAAGAAGGTACGGTGTTAATCGTAGGGGGATATGGAAAAGTATGCCAGGTGCAGACCACGGAGCATCGCTGGTGGCCACACTCTGACGATGTTCTCTCGTGGTCTGTGAGAGACGTTCCACGACAACGCGAAGCGCTGGTGGAGAGGAATGTACGGGAATCCTGCGCATTGCACACGACTGTTTTGCAAGCTCACAACTTCTCTCTTTTTTTTTAAAAAAAAAAAAAAAAAAGCAGACAAGGGGCTGCCAGGGGCTGCCAGGGGCTGGGGGTGGCCGCTGCCGGGTGGGGGGGTTTCCTTTTGCGTGATGAAATCGTCTGACGTCGGCCGGCTGCTGGTGGCCACACACTGCAGACACGCCGAAACCCACGGCACCGTGCTCACTTTAACAGCCGGGACTTGTACGTGAATTGCGTCCCGATTTGTAAACCCGAGAGAGTTCCGGAAGGACAATCCCTACACGATCGGCGAAGGCAGCTCTCTCAGGGTGGCGGGTATCTCTCGTGTGTTCTCCTCCCCCCACATCTGCCAGCCACGGCCCCTTTCCCCCTCCTTGGTGACCTCTGAGGCACTTTCCAGCTCCGTGGATGTGCCGTTTCTAGACGGTTCTCAGGGAGACACCAGACACGATTTGCCCCTCAGGACCTGGCTCCTCTCCCTGAGCACCACGTGCCCAGATTCTTCCCTGTTGCCCTCAGAACTTCCTTTCGCTCCTCTGATGTCGTCTTTACACCTTTCGGGACCCCCAGCGGCTTCCCAGTCCAGCCCCCAGCCCCAGCTGCCCTGGGACCCTCCCAGGCCCCGCCTCCCTGCCCTCCAGATGCGGGTGCTGATGCCCGAGGCCCCCGGAGGCCCTGGCTGGGCAGGCTCAGACCCCAGGGCACCAGGCTGCCATCTGGGGGTGACACCGCCTCGTGCAGGCCCCCCAACGCCCCCCCCGGACCCTCCCCCCATGCTGCTACCCAGGGAAGCCCCTCCTGCCCCGTGACCTCTCTGCCCGTCGCCCTCGGGTCCCCAGGTATTTGCACAAGCCCTTCCCCATCACCTCGGCAGCTCAAGGCCCAGGGTGGGTCGGTGAGTTGACCGAGGCCCCGGGACGGGGTGGGGGTGGGGGCATTGCTCTCCCCTCCAGGGTCTCCACTGGGCCGGGAGCAGGCAGGTAGGGGAGGGGGCCGGAAACTCACCTCTGTCAGGGCCATCTTCTTCTGAGCCAGACCTACGGCAGAGAAGGGAGACTTCAGGTAGGACCAGGCCACGCGGGACGTCACACTGGGGGGCCCCGGCCCCAGCGGGGGTCTCCTGAGATGCGCTGCCCACCCCAAACCCTTCCCTCTCTCCCGCCCCCTGGCAAGCACTGAGCAGGCGCCCACAGTGCAGGGGACAGGGGCGCAGGGGACTGGGACTGGGGGCCCCGTGGCGGGAGCAGTGAGGCCAGCCCCCCGCTGCGGGGCCTGCGGCGGTCCCCACCCCTGCGGTGCTCCAAAGCCAGACTCCCGGCACCTGGGGCCACCCCAGAGCAGGAGGAGCAGCTGGCAGGGGGTGGCCAGAGCGCGGCAGGCGTGGACACTGGCCACCCCTGCGAGGCCGTGAGGCCGCGTCCTGGGGCTCGGGCTTCCCTGGGATGGGGAGGAGAGCGAGGAGAGTGCCCCCAGCCTCTCCGCTGGCAGAAGTGGGGAGAGAGCCAGGAGAGGCTTCCGTTACAGAGGAGGGGCTCAGCCACCGCCCAGGGACCTTGCAGGCTTCCTGCAGGAGCTAGAGAGTGGGCGCAGGAGAGGGCCCCAGGGAGGAGGGAGGTGGCGCTGGAAGCCAGCTAAGGACCAGGCCCCCCAGGCCTGTGCCCGCTGTTTCCTGGGCCCCCCGGGCTCCCCCAGTGGCCGGTGGCCGGAGCCTGTGCTCCAGGGACAGGAACAGGCCAGTTGTGGTCAGCTGGACCGCGAGGCCGCCCGGGGGCACCTGGGCCGGGAAGGTGCCCCGTCCAGGGGACGGCAGCTGCGGGGAGGGGGCCGGTGAGCCCCGCTCTCGGGGCCGGTCCCTGCCGTCCTGGCTCGGGCACAGGGGGCCTCAGGCCGCCCCACGGGCCCCGGTGTCCGCACCGGGGGAGCGGCTGCTTCTGAGGGCCGGGTGTGGCCCCCAGATGGCCACATCCTGAGACGCGGGCCCGGCGAACGTGGAACCCCACGTGGCAGGAGGGGCTCTGTGGGCAGCGAGCAGGTAAGGACCCGGGACGGGTGGGAGCCAGGAGTGGGGGCCGCACCGCGGAGCTGGGGAGCGGTGGGAAGAGGTCCCGCCGCCGGCCTCGCAGACGCAGGAGGGGGCCGTGAGCCCGGGAACAGGGCACCCCCAGAAGCCGGAAAAGGCTCCGACACGGAGCCTTCCCTGGAGCTTCTGGAAGGACCTGGCCCTGATGACGCCTTGCCTCCGGCCCGGGAGGCCAGCAGAGGACCTGTCCCCAGGAGAAGGCGCAGGGCCGCGGGCAGGGCCGGCGGAGGCCCAGAGACCGTGGGTGTAAAGCTACGGGCCGGGGGCCCCAGGGGCCGGCCATCTGCCCACTCACCCCTCGAGACACTCGCCCCAGGCCTGGCCGCCCACGACCCCGAGCTGGGGGCCCTCTCCGGGCACCCCGCCCTGGCCGGGACCCCCGCCCTGGCCAGACCAGTCTGTGCGGCCACACAGCACCCCGGCCCGGGCACCCCCCCGGCGCCATCTGGGCCTGCCTGCTCTGCACCAATGGGAGCCACCGGCTAAGAGCAAAACAGGCTCCGGAAATGCCACTGTGGGGGGCTGAAGCCTAAGCCCCCACAAAGACACGCCTGAGCCCCAGCCCCAGGTCCGTGAACGAGACCTTGCTGGGAAAGAGGGTCTCGGAAGAGGTGAGTAGTTAAAAAGAGGCCAAGCTGGACTAGCTGGGGCCCCTGTAGGAAGGAGTCTGGACCCAGAGGCGACAAGCGAGGGCAGACGGCCGCGTGCCATGGGGGCCTAGCGCGGCTGGAGGGACGCGGTCGCGCGCCAAGGCGTGGCCGGCCACCGGCAGCCCCCGGGGCTGGGAGAAGCACAGCCTGGCAGGCACCTCAATTTTGGGCTTCGGCCCCCCGAGCCAGGAGAGAATCAAGCTCTGCTGTGTGGAGCCGCCCCAGGAGACAAAGACAGACCCTGGGGGGCCCAGCGTCACGGGCTGAGACGGGGCAGGGGCCCCCAGGTGGCCGCCCAGGACGCGGGAGGCGGGCAGCAAGGCCAAGTCTGGGGCCCTGAATGAGGAACTGCCGCTGTCTCTGAGCCCCGGGGTCCCCCATGCGGAACAGGAGACGGATGCCCCTGCGGAAGCTGGCTGGGATGCCAGGCCTGGGCGGTCCCCTCCCAAGGTCCTGCGGCCGGCAGGCGCAGGGCTGAGCTGGCAGCCGAGCGGCCCTGTGGAAACACCGGGTCAGTCGGGGCGGGCCGGGCCTGAGGACGCCCGGGGCGGAGCAGACGGCAGCAGGGTGGGCAAGGCGAGGGGGGCTGGCTGGGCGGCCGGCTCCGCCCCCGGGACCCCACACCTGGCCAGTCTCACATTTACTGCGCCTGGGAGGTGCCAGGCCCTGGGACCCAGGTGGGACGAGGGTCCCGCCCTCACCTCACGGGCTTCAGGTCTGTGGGGCTAGAGGATGATGAGCACAGACACAAGCAGGTCTAACCACGCAGGGTCAGGGCCTTGGGGAGCTGGCCTGGAAGCTGGACCGAAAGGAAGTCAGGAGAGCAGGAGGCCAGAGGCCCAGGAAGGGGAAACAGCCCGTGCAAAGGCCCTGAGGCAGGGCCTGGTCTGTTGGAGGGACAGTGAGGAGGCCTGCGGGGCTGGAGCAGGGGGAACGAGGGGGAGAGCACGGGGAGGGGACGGGGCAGGGTGTGCAGGGCCTGGCGGGCCGCGGGGAGGCCGTGGGCTTTCCCCTGAGTGAGGTGGGAGCCCGGAGGGCTGTGCGCAGAGGAGGGACGCGCCCTGCTCGGGTGCTCACAGGCGCCCTCTGGCTGTGGGGAGGCTGACACCCAGGCGGAGGCGACTGCGCAGGTCCAGGCCCGCAGGGCTGGGGCCCACCCAGGTTTGAGGCGGGCGGCCTGGGGAGACTCTGAACCTAGGACAGGCAGGCGGCGAAGCAAGCCAGGCGTCAGGCGTGACCGAGGGCTTTGCTTGGAGCCATGGATGCCAGGACAGGGCCGCCGTCAGCCTGGGTGGGGAGGGGGGGGGTAAGAGGCCGTGGGACCCCCGGGCAGAGACGTCGAGGGGCCGCTGGATCCCGAGCCTGGAGCTCAGGGGGGTCCTGACCCGGGCTCAGGACGTGAGCGCTGCCGGGGCCCGGGCTGGGGGAGGGCACGTAACGGGCCCCCCGGGAGACGGTCCAGATGGGGAAACTGAGGCCCCAGCTGGCACTGAGGCACGCGCCGGCCACGCGGGCGGCCAGGAGAGGGCCCCAAGGCCGGGACACACCCGGGATCCAGCCCACCCCGAGGCCCGCCGTGGGGGAGGAGTGGTGGCCGGTGAGCGGCGGAAGGTGCTGGAAGCTGACACAATATTTTCTTTGGCTGCCCAACAGCAGAACAGTTCATGCTTTGGCGTCTAGGGCGTGGGGGAAGGAAAAGGAGAGAAGGCAGGAAGGTGGCGGCGGAGCGGATAGAACCTTCTAGACCACGTGTGGCGCCCCTGGAAGACCGGAGTACCAGGAGAGCCCGGAAGGCGCCGCGCCTTTGTAACAGGGGGTCAAGCCTCACACGCTGCCCCCTTGCCAGGGAAAACCGCGAAAGGCCAATGCCTGGAAGCCCCGAAAGCGGCCGGGTTTAGGCTGCACCCGCCACTGCCCGCCTCACCCGCTGACGGCGCCGCGGACCCCGGCCTCCCCCGGGCGCTCTGGCCTGAGGCCCGTGCGGCGGAGCTGGTGGCGGCCCCCTGCCGCCCTCTCCCTGCCCTGGCTTGCGCCCAGGCCACCTGCAGCCCTCGAGGCCGACTCTGGAGGGGCCCAGCCCCCTGCAGCTGGGGGCGATGGAGACTGGGCACCCGTGGCCTCCTGGCGGCAAGGCCACCCGCTTTTCCTTCCCGACCCCGCGCGCCGTGCCTGTCCTCTCTGCCGTGCCCGGCTGAGGACCAGCCCCACAGGCCCCAGCGCGCCCACCCTGGGGGTGCAGGGGGCAGCCACCCCCTCGGCCGCTGCACCTGCCCGGCCGGCCTGCCCGCCTGCGCTCTGGCTCCCTCCGTGCCCAGCGCCACCCGCTCTGGCCTTTCCACTGACCGGGTCCCCATCAACCAGCCCGCCGCCCCTCCTGATCCCCCCGCACACCCCGCCCAGGTCTACCACCCAGCCCTGCTCCACGGCGGGGGGCAGGGCGGGGATGTGGGGGTGGGGGGTGGCTGGGGGACAAGAGCAGGTGAGGCCCCGGGGACAGGGCAGGGATCTCACTGGAAACCTCGGAGCCCTCTGCCCGCCCCTCACCTGTGCCCGGGTGACCCCGAGAACCCTCGTGGATGCCCCTCCCCGTGAGTGTGGCCGGGGCGCGAGGCCTCTCCCCTGCCGGCTTCTAGCGAGTCCCCTGCCCCGCGGTGGGGAGGGGTCACAGCGGGACCTCAGCCCTGAGGAACCCCTAGAGCAGAGGACGCAGCTGAGCCGAGCTGCAGCCGTGAGGAAGGGAGGGTCCCCTGTGGCAGGAGGGGACGGGGAGGGAGGCAGGTGGGTGCCGAGCTCTCCCTTGTCCCCCTCCTCCTGGGCGTCCCCCAGGCCACCCCACAGGCCGCCACAAGGGGCTGTCCCTTGGTCCCTCCACCCCACAGAGCCCCGGAAGGTGCGGCCCCCCCCCAGGGCCTTTGACCCCGCTGCTCCCCCACGTGGGAGACCCTGCCCCAGTGGCCCCGAGGCCAGCCCCAGCTCCGCTGTCCCCTCCGCTGGTCGCCGCCGCCTGTCACTCTCCATCTCGCCCCTGCTGGCCCCCGCACCAGCCTCCCCCCCGCCAAGACGACCCTGCCATCCGGCCAGAGCCCCGTCCCCAGGCTCCCCAGAGGCCCCGGGGGTGCTCAGAGGCCAGCGGCTGGGCTGGGGGCTGCGCCCCTCCCGTGCCCCCGCCGGGCCTGGGGACGGCAAGGTCAGGGCAAGGTCAGGGCAGGCTTCCGCGCTCCTCCTTCTGGGTGAGCCGCCTGTTTTTGAGGAAATTACGTTTTAAAAATAGCTGGGAGGGAGGGGAGGCGTGACAGGCAGCAGAGCCGGGCGCAGCGCCGGGCAGCCCACGCCAGCCAGGGGGCCGCGGGGACAAGAGCGCGTGGGGGACCGCCGGCGGGGGCTCCCTCTCTTTCCCCTCACAGACCGGTGCTAAGGGGCCCTGCCACAGGTCGCTGGACCACCCCCTACATGGGGCGACCTCGCCAGTCCTCCCCCCCGGAGTGCCTTGAGCGTGGGCCGGGCTGGCCTCTATCCACTCACCGGGGACTACCCCACTCTGAACCTCAGGCTCTTCATCTGTGAAGTGCGCCCAAAGCCAGGACCCAGCACGAGCCCTGGAAGGGCTCCCCCGGCCGGCTGCACGCCCTCTGCTCAGCCGTCCCCCGCGTCCCCGCCGTCCCCTCTGCCTGGATGCTCCTCACCAAGCCAGCCCCTGCCTCAGCTCGGTTAGCGCCGCCCCTCCTGCAGACCCCGCCCTGGGCCCTCCTGGGGACAAGGGGGTCAGTGTCCGCCTGCCCCACAGGAGCGGGGGGCCCGGGCCAACGCCCGCCCTCGGCAGATGCCCGAAAGCATTCACCAGCTGGTGGACGGAGCGACGATGGCCTCCGCTCCCGTCCCCTGCACAAGCACACGCCTCGGCTGGAGCCTGCGCTCCCCGTTTGATGTGGAGTCGAGGCAGGAAAAGCGCCAAGCGCTGCCCAGGTCCTGAAGGAGCCCCTGAAATTTAACTTCCGTCCTTCGGCAAAGTCCCGTGGCTCTGCCTTTAGAAACCGCCCACTTCTCCCCCTCCCCTGGGTGGCCTCATCACCCTCCCCTGGGCCCATGCAGAACCCCCCCACCCTGGTCCCCTAGTCTGTCCCCCCTGCGGCAGCCAGAGGGCGCCCGTGAGCGCCCGAGTCAGGGCCCGTCCCTCCTCTGCCTGCAGCCCTCCATGGCTCCCACCTCCCTCAGGAAGAGAAGCCCCAGGGGCCTCCTCCCTGTTCCTCCACCGTGCCAGGCCCCGTCCAGCCTCAGGGCCTTTGCACAAGCTTTGTTCACTACTGTATCCCTAGGACCCAGAAACAAGACTGGCCCAGAGTGGGTGGGTGCTCAAGAAACCTTGGCTGAATGAATGAATGAATGAACGGATAAACCGGAAACCCCACCGCCCACTGGTGGTGGAGAAGGCAGGACCAGGGCTGACTCAACAAATCAGACCAAAGTCAAGAATGGGGAAGGAGAGGCCTGCACTAGTAAAAAGGACAAAGAGATAAAAATCAAACTGTGAGTTTGGAGAGGAAACAAAAAAGGCAAGCTGGGCAGATGGAAGGCAAGACTGGGGGGGGGCAGAAATCCACGCCCTGTCCACGTCCCCCAGGGAGACGCAGCCCCTGGGCCGTGCTGAGGGTCCTCCTGGGTGCCCAGAGGCCAGGCAGGGCTGGGGCGGCTCTGGGCTGGGGCAGAGCCGGATCAGCAGGAGCCCTGGGTGGGAGCATCGGGGGTGGCGTGAGAGGGAGAGGGAAGGCAGCCCCCCACGCTCCTGCCTGTGGACAGGGATCTCACTCAGCCCCCCTCCAGCCCGAGGCAAGACCCCTCAAGGCCCGCCCTCTGCCCCCTCCCCTCCCCTCCTGCCTCCCCTCCTCTCCTGCTCTCCCCCTGGCTCCCTCTGCTCCAGCCCCACCGGGCCCGGCCTGCCTCAGGGCCTTTGCACGGCCATGCCCTTGGGGCAGAGCCTCACACCCCACAGGGTTGGCTCTCTGGCTCCTCTAGACCTGGCTCAAATGTCACACCACACACACCACCCCTCAACGACACTCCCACCTTCCTCCCCTGCCTTTTCTTTCTTCCTGGCTCAGCACCCCTGAGGCACTGACCTGTGGATCCTCCCCCCCCACACAAAGTTCTCTGAGGGCAGAGTCAACACAAAGATAGGCTTTGGACAGGGAGAAACTGAGGCTCCAAGAGGCAGCGGCACTGCTCGAGGCCTCGCTGCCCATGGTTTCATCAGCATGGGGGGGACTGACTCTCCCGTGCCCCTGAGCGTGCAAGACGGGCACGAAGGACGGAGCAGACAGGCCCGAGCCCGGCAGCACCGGGAGGCGGTGCCAAGGCCAAAGCTCACGCTCGCTGCCCTGATTTGCTGGAATGATCCGGCTGCCCTCCCGCCTGGCAGGCCTCTGATCCGGGGGCACGGCGGCCCTTCGGGGAGCCTGCCCTGGAGGCCAGGTCAGGCCGAGGGCAGCAGTCGAGGGGCGCAGGTGCAGAGCTGGGAGCCCTTGGGCACGGTGGAACCGACCCTCTCCCCCCAGCCAGGGCGCTCTGCAGCCACGGCTGAAAACCCTCGTTTGCTCGCTAGCAGGGAGGGACTCTGTGGCTCACGAACGAAGGCCACAGATTCTCCGCAGCCACGTGCCTGGCTTTGACTGAGAGAATTTGGCAAGAGTGAAAGTGGGCGCTTCCGGGTCTAGAAATCAAGGAGGCCGGCAGCACTGGGCTCCATCCCCTTGGAATCCTAAGCCGTGAGGCAAAGAGGTCGGCTCTGGAGGGAGAGGCCGGCCGGCAGCTCTCAGCTGGCCCGGCTGAGACGCCACGTGGGCGTGCCGAAGCCACGATCTTGGGCTTCCCACCCCAGCCAGGCCACCGGCCGGGCCCCACCCAGATGACAGGCTGATAAGCACAAACATGGCGGCTGTTTTAAGCCACTGCGATTTGGGGCGGCTCGTTACACAGCGGTAGCTGACTGAAACACGTATGAGAGTTTCCAAAAGGAAATACTAGGGCCTATTCCCAGGGATTTCTTTGTGGACGGAGAGGAGGGATTAGAGCTTTTAACGCCTCAGTCCGACGTGGATTTCTCACATTCAAAAAAGCGCCACACGAATCTACACAACGGATTACCCAACCACAAAAAGGAAATCCTGGTGCATGCTCCGGGCTGGGTGAACCTCGAAAACCGTGTGCTCGCTGAAATAGCCAGTCGCAAAGGACCACAGCACAAGATTCCATCTCCAGTAAATGTGCAGAAGAGGCAACTGCACAGAGACAGGGAGCGGATCAGTGGCTCCCTGAGGCCTGGGGAAGGGCATGGGGAGGGGCTGCTATGGCTGTGGGGTTTCTTTCTGGGGTGAGATTGTTCTGGAGTTAGGTGCTGGTGATGGCACAGCCTGGTGAATATACCAAACTCCGCAGGCTTGTACACTTTAGGAAGGTGAATTTAGCAGCAGCTGTAGCTCAGCGGTTGAGCGCCTGCTTCGCACATACGAGGCCCTGGGTTCAATCCCCGGCACCTCCTGAAAACAAAAAAGTGGCTTTAACGGTAAGTGAAAAACATCTCAAACAACTGTGAGGAAGTGAATCCCTTCAGTTGCCCAGTGACGTGCACCGTCCGGAAGCTTCTCCAGACCCCGCTCCCTCTGGGCAGGTAGTGATCCTGCAGCGTGAGGGAGCTCGGGCCCCGGTCTCCTCGTTTGTAAAATGAGGACGTGAGACCAGACTGAGGCCGCGGCGTGCTGGGAGAGGGGCCGGCGCCCACGCGAGGGTCTCTCAACGTTTCTGCGGGGAAGGACCAAGTTTGCCTTCTGGCTCCAACCCGCCGCGTTTCGCCTCTGTGAGACGGGACACGGGTGAACTGCTGGGAAAAGGAACAGAGGGCACACGAGGGCAAGCCCGTTCCCACGGCTCGGACCCGGCACACGCGGGGCGACTCTCGACGCGTGAGCCGGTGCCGCCGGCCTTCGGTCCTGCCCGGATGCCCACGGCCCGTCCACGGCCCCGTCCACGGCGACGCCGGCAGCCCTGCGCTAGACGGCGCCTCTTCTGAGTCGTGCACCTCCGCTGACAGCCTTGGGGCTCCAGGCCCCCAAGGCCAGCCGGGACCAGGGCCCTCCCCAGCTCGTCGCGTGGACACGGGGGCCGCCCTGGGCACGGGCGCGGCGAGCAGCCCCAGTCGTGGCTCCCACACCCGTCTGCAGACACTGCTGAGCGCCCTCGGGGGCAGGGCGGCCCCGTGCAGGGCGGCTGTGGGGAGGACCGAGGCGGCACAGGCGCCCAGGCGCGTGGCCAGTCTGGAAGCGCCCCCCCCGGGCGGCACGAGCTGACCTCGAGGAGGCAGGCGCGGGTGGGCCTCAGCCAACGGGCTGGAGGCCTCGAGAGCGAGAGCGGGGGCTTCCAGGAGAGAGCCCACCCACGCGGCCCCCTCCGCGCCTCCCCGAGCCCCCAGCCTGCCGCTCGCCCCTGCGGGCTTTGGACTCCAGGCTGCCCTGGACACCGCTGGCCGAGCCACCCGAAGCGGCAGCTCTGGCCATGTTTCCGCTCTTCCCGAGTGCTGCGGGTTGTCCTGAGCCCTTCCCACTCACCATCTCACGGCAGCCGGGCAGGGAGCCACTACGGGAAGTTTCATTTGACAGATGGGGAAACTGAGGCTCAAAGGGCTCCGCTGACGCAGACCGCTGCCAAGAGAGCCCGCGTGAGCCGGGCCGCGCGCCCAGCTGTCGCTCGACCCCACGGCAACCCGGAGAGACTGCGACCCGCCTCCCCATCTGGGGACGGGGAACTTGAGGCCGAGGCCCCCGACGCCCCTCGGGCAACGCGGCCCCGATCTCGGAGCCGCCCACAGTCCCCAGGAACCGCCATGCCCAGCCTGCCTCCTGGAACCCCTTACCTGGGGATTTTTTCCCAGCTGTACCGTGTGTGGGTTTTGAGAGGAGTCAGCTTTAGAAGTCAGAACGTTCCAGAGAAGCATGGGAGGGTCTGAAACAACGAGCGGAGCCCCAAGGCTGCCTCCGTCCTCCTCCGACCTCACCCCCCAGTTTTCCTCCCCAGGACAGAGGGGCCAGTGAGCACCTGAGCCAGTTACCACTTAATTTCATGGCCCCATTTCATTATCACTATTTGACAGGTTGGGGAAACAGAGGTTGGGAAAAATTTAGGGAAGTTACCCAAAGATAAAAATCTGTATGATCACATTTCAGAACCCAGAAAAGCATTCAATAAAATTCAACATGAATTTCCTGTACCAAGAAACCATTATGAAAGACAGAAAAAAAGGAATAAAAGAAACAGAGAAAAGAACTACCTTGACAAGAAGTCTAAGGCTAAAACCTACAGAAAACCCATTAATAATAATATCAAGTGTAAGACAAGGAACGCCGCTGGGAGAGCGAGGGCTGCAGCAGAAGTGCTGGCCAATGCAATAAGACAAGAAAAGAGGAGAAAGGAATGAAGGTTGGAAGGGAGAAGATAAAAGAGTCACCTGTGGGTGACCGCGCTTAGAAAATCCAAGAGAACCAACCGACCAATGACGATCAGCACCCAAGGGAATGGGGCAAGGTGGCCAGATCCCAGCAACTCACCCAAAGTCATACCGCAAGTGTGTCAAGGCGGCGGCGGAATCCGAGAGCCCCTGCCCTTTGCACTCCCTGCCCTGCTCTTTATACAGCTGGCTCCACATGTGGGTTAATTTTTCTCTGTGAGATGTAGATGATCCTCTCTGGTGAAGAGGGGACTAAACCCTGGCAGCTGCTAATCATCCTCCCCACCCCCCACCCCCGACTAGGCTCACATCTGGTGTGAGACTGGACAGCTACGAATCTAGGGGTCAACACTGTGGATTGGCAGAAATGAAAAGCTTTGGAATTTGTGCCTCGTCTCAGACTCTTACCATCAGTATTAAGAAGGGAAACGCCATGGGATCTAAAGTTAATTAACAGCTATGGGCAGAGTTAACGTTTAAAAACAATAAAGTTAAAGTGGTTGAACTCTAGTTAAGGATGCCTGTTGAAGTGTTCACAGGCAGAATGCACTGATGCTTGCAACTTTGAGACACATCTAAAAAATCAGTTGGGTAGAGGGATGGGTGGGGGGGGGTGAATGGATGGGTGGATGGACGGAGGGAGGGATGGATAGAGTGGTGGAGGGATGGGTGGATGGATGGACGGGATGAAGTAAATGAAATGGTGGTGAGAAGTGGGTGTTCGCTGTCCAATTTCTTCAGCACTCTTGAAAGTTTCCTAATACAACCTTTTTCTCCAGGTTAAAAGGGAGTTTCAGCCTTAGATGGCAGGTACTTCCAAGCTCTGAGAACCACACGTTTTCTGAGCAGATTCTGGTCAACGGATGTGACAACACACGGACAACGCAGGCCTGTGCCACGGCTTTATGCGCACCTGCTCACCCCTCCTTTCAGAAGGCACCCCAGGGCCTTGGCACTTGCTGCCCCTCCTGGCAGGCACTCTCACGAGATCTTTGCATGACTGCCTCCTCGTCCTTCAGCATCCACTTTCCAGCTTGACGGCCACCGCCCCGGGGACCGCTGCCTTGGCCGTCCAGCTACAGCAACCCCTTTCCACCCCCTCTCTGGCATCGTCTACCCCATTCCCAACTGACTGTCCTCCTGGTACACAGCAGTGTCTGAGATGATCTTGTTCACTGTCTTGCTCCTTCCCAGGACTGTCTCCTTCACAGCCGTGTTTCCCCACGACCTTTTTCCCAGAGCCTGGCATGCAGTCGGTGCACAATAAGTATCGGATGCATGCAGGTGGGGCAGGGCAGGCTGGGGTGGGAAGGAGAGGATGGATGTGGGAGAGACCCAGGAGGGAGAAGGGCTGGGATGTGGTGCTCCTGGGCAGAGGGAAGGGCGGGGTCGGGCAGAAGCAAACGGCCTGTGGCCCAGGCACCCAGCGAGGGAGGGAGGGAGGGAGGGAGGGAGGTAGGGAGGTAGGGAGGTAGGTAGGTAGGTAGGTAGATAGGTAGGTAGGTAGGTAGATAGATAGATAGATAGATAGGTAGACAGATAAATAAATA
Organism: Tolypeutes matacus; assembly: GCA_026826555.1. NCBI lineage: Eukaryota > Metazoa > Chordata > Mammalia > Cingulata > Chlamyphoridae > Tolypeutes > Tolypeutes matacus. Next base: position 161,046 of record JAKSZT010054196.1, read on the forward strand.
AATAAATAAAATAAAAAATCTAAAAAGTTAATTAAAAAAAAAAAAAAAAAGCAATGTTAGAGTTTCTTGATTGAACCCGGGACCTCGTACTTGGGAAGCAGGCGCTCAGCCACTGAGTACACCTGCTCCCCTTTTTCTAAATACAACCTTTAATCATGAAACATTAAAAAGCACCCAGAAAAAGCCTAGACTAATATAAAAAACACCCACCCATCACTAGGTAGAGTCAACAAATCTTTTTTGTTTATCCCTTAAGTCAGGGGTTAGCCAATTTTTTTCTGAAAAGGGCCAGGGGAGACGAGGCCGAGGGGCGGGGGCGCCCGTGGGGACGGAGGAGGAGGAGGATTGGGCAGTGGGGCTCAGTGGGGGGGTTCAGCGGGGGTGATTCTGCTCCCACAGGCTGCTGGGAGGTATCCGGAGACATTTAACTAGAGGAGGGGGAGCTCCTGGCATTCAGGGGGAGCCCAGGGAGGCTGCTCAAGACCCCCCAGTGCCCAGGACGCCCCCACCCCAGAGAATGATTCGGAACCAGGCCCAAATTTCAATAGGTCAAGGTGGAGAAACCCTGGTCTAAAGAGGTAGGGGAGTCGAATGAAAACACACAAACACACACACACACACACACACACGCGGGGCCTGGAGCAAACGTGGCCGAAAATGAGGGCGCGTAGAACCTGGGCAGCAGGGGCGGCGGCTCCCGAGCCGTCTACGCTTCACGATGAAACCGTCTGTGTAATCGCACATCCTGGCGACTCTGGGCCTCTGTTTGAGGTCCTCCACAACAGAAAGGTAAAACGGGCACGTCTACCCTGCGGGGCTGGCCCTGCCCCTCCCAGCACCCCCAGGAGGGCGCCGCCACGGGACTCACTTCATAGCCGGGGAAACTGAGGCGCGGCAGGTCTGGGCCAGCTCCAGAGGCAGCCTGGCCTTGAACAAAACATGGCGGCCAGGCTCTCCAGCGCCCAGAAGTTTCCAGCTGCTGCACCCACACCCCGCGGGGAGGGTGGGCTCCTACACCCGCTTTGCAGATCAGCTGAGGCCCCTGGAGGTAAAGCCACTTACAGAGGCCGCGTACGTGGCGATGGCGGAGAGCAGACTGCCACCACCAACTGCCCCTGGCCTCTGGAAAATGCTGGACTGTCTCCTCGAAGCCCTCGTGTGGGACAACCCGCGTCGCCAAGAAGCACAAGAGGCGCGGGGCGTGGGGGCACCAGCGGAATTTCTGGGAGCCTCAGCACCGAGAAAAGGCATCTTCATTTTCACCACCACGCTGTTCCTAGTCCTGTTTCCCTCTTCACTCTAGCCACTAGGAAGCTCAGGGTCGGATTTGCTGCCTGCCCACCCCAAGCAACTGTCCAGGGCGCTGAGTGCTGAGAGACAGGATGGGGTTTCCCTCCTTGCTGGTCACAAGCGGAATAACCTGGGCAAGCCTCGGCCTCCCCGGGCCTCGGTTTCCTCGTCTGGCAAGCAGGTTCTAACCTCCTAGGGAGGTGGTGAGGCTTGCGTGGCGGTGCTGGCACGTGAGAAGCGGTCCCCAGGCTCCCCCTGCTCTCCTGAGTTTGTCGGGCTCATCAGGTGCATCCGGTCAAACGGCTCCACTCCGGCCCGGGGGCGGTCACAGGGCCCAGGCGGGACGTCACAGAGCAGCACAGGGCGATCGACACGAGACCCTCCCTCCACGCGCCCGGGTCGCCGTCCCAGCCGGCACAGCGAGCGTGGCCACAGGGCTCCCCACCGCCGAGACTTTTCCAGCTGGCGTTCTTTCACCCTGTCAGCTGGGAGCCACGCAACCTCACACACACCTGAGGGCGAGAAACGACGTCCCCGTCCTGCACGGTCGGTCCCTGTTCCAGCGCCTTCCTCCTGCTCCCGGAACATCTGCGCGGAGGACGTCGGCTGCACGGGAAGCAGGGCAGACTTGACGCCTGCAGAGCGACGAGAGAACGCCCCTCCACACCTGGTGACGCGGACGGTGACGTGCGTGGGACAAAGGGGTGCAGAGGCCCAGGGCAGTGTCACACGAGGCACGGTGACAACGCGTCTGTGGGGGAGGGAAACACGGATCCCTCCCTCACACCGTACACGAACATCAGTTCCACATACGGACGCAAACGTGAAAGACGAACCTGGGGGGACCTCGGAGGGTTCGAGAAGCTGGACATGAAAACGGGAACCAGGGAAGGGGAGGACGGCTAAAGCTGCCGACGACGGATGCGAGGCTGCTGGGCACGTCCGCGCGCTGGGCGAGCCGGTGGCCTCGTCTCTGACCCGCCCAGTGGGGGCCTCTGTACCCTCGTCTCCCTGGGGAGGGCCCGGGACACGGCACACGCGGGAAGACGCACCACGAACGGACAGTCCATACAACGGACGCTCAGGCTCCAGGTCCCCGCTGCGGTCGGCTCACCCAGCCGCAGAGCTGTCCCGGGGGCTGGGAAGACGCTCTCCCAGGCGGGGAGAGGGACCCCGCAGAGGGGAAGAGTCTCCTCGCCATCCGGGGGGCCCGATGGCATCAGAGAGTCCTCGTAAGAGGAGGCAGAGGCTCAGAGCCAGAGAGAGGAGATGGGCGGACGGGAGCAGAGGTCGGGGAGGACGGAAGGGGCCACGCCGCTGGCTTCGCAGACGGAGGCACCTCTAGAAGCTGGAAAAGTCCAGGAATAGACTCTCTCCTGGAGCCGCCGAAAGGTCCCAGCCCTGCCGACCCATGTGGGACTTCTGAGCCCAGAACTGTAAGATGATCACTGGGTTTGTGGGGATTTGTCACAGGGGCAGGAGGGGACTCCCGTACCCGCCAGGGACGCCCTCGCGTCCTGGGGAGCGGCCACTCCCACTCACGACCCCCACTGCCGCCTTTGCCTTTAGCCACCCAGTGTTCCCGCCCTGCTCCTCCCGGTAGATTTACTTTGGGGGAACCGCCGCTCACCTGCTTCTGGGTCGTGCAGTTTGGGCAGCGCTCCTGACGCCACGGCGCTGGGACCCCAGAGCTTGGGGCAGAGGGGGGTGCGTGGCTCAGGGAGGGGCGCGGGACCCACTGCACGCAGCCCAGAGAGGGA
>JAKSZT010054196.1:164105-216340 GCA_026826555.1 Tolypeutes matacus
GTGCAGGCCAGGCTCAGGGAGGGGCACCCCACCAGCCACGTGCCCCGCAAAGGCCCGGGGCTCCCCTGAGGCGGGAGCAGAGGCAGAGCCGCCCGAGCGACCTGAGACCCGCACCTGCCGGCCCAGGTGAGCCAGCGCCGGGCTGGCCTTCCGTGCAGCTCCAGGGAGGACTGCGCTCCCTCAACGGTGAGTTCAGCCCACCCCCCCCAGGTGGTGCTCCCCCAGGACAGGGCCCCCCGGGAGCCGAGCACCCAGCGGACACCGCGGTTCCTGACCCACGTGCTCGGCTCTGGAAACAGACGGCCTGTTCCTGTGTCCCCTGGGTATACAGCAGGCGCTCGGCTCAGCTCGGCTGCTCACAGCATGGGGGGCAGGGGGCACCATGCTCTCCTGATTCACCAATATGGACAGGGGCCGGGAAGCGACTGGGGGGGCGGGCATCCAGCTACCCCTGGGCCGCCCGCTCCCACCCCCACACTCCCCCAGCAGCCGCCCGAGGGGCTCCAGCAACCAAGAGTCACCTTCTCACTGGAGACCTGCCCCCAACAGGGTCAGAGGATGGGGGGGAGGGGAGGGGAGAGGGAGTGCCAGGGAAGGGGCCGCCTCCGCCCCCAGCCACCCGCCCACCCACGTGCCGTGGCCACGGGGCATTTTGCAGACACAAGGCCCACCCCAGCATGACGCAGCTGCAGCTTCCGGGCTCCTCAGGGCCCCTGGGGTCGCTGCCAGCCCCTCCAGCCTACCCCGTCTCCTCTCCCGTCCTCGACCGGGGCCTAGGGCCAGCTGGTCCTCTGCCTGCACCCCACCTCCTCTTGCCTGACATACGCCTCCTGGCCGCCTGTGCCTCTCCCTCCAGCACCCCTCACTGCCACCCCACCACCCAGGGCTGGGAGGGCCAATGCCAGCTCCCCAGGGCGTCTCCCTGGTTCCCTCTGCAACCCCACGCTGAGCATGCTGGGCTGCAGGCACTCAGGAAGGAGCTTCTGGATGAGAAACCCCCGAGGGCTGCCTGGAGGCAGCAGAGTGCCTCAGGAGCCCCGCCCTCTGCACAGAAGCTCGGAGGGAAGAGTTAGGAGATCTAGGAGATCAGGGATCACTGGTACCCACTGGCCTGGGGGCTGATGGCCCAGGCTCTCTTCTCTTCTTTGGAGGGCAGATCGACCCATAAGAGAGGTACTAATCAGGACCGGTTTTGTTGAGCTAGAAACTCAACTCATTGTCTAAAGAAAAACAAAAGAGGGAAGCGGCTGTGGCTCAATCAGTGGGGCTCCCGTTTACCATATGGGAGGCCCCGGGTTCGGTTCCTGGGGCCTCCTGGTGAAGGCAAGCCCGCCCGCACGGCGTGGTTAGCTGACCCAGCGAGCACAAGCAGCAAGGGGGGGATAAATGAATAAATAAATAAAATCTTTAAAAAAAAAAAACCAAAAGAGCAGGGTGTGGTGGTGTTTACAGAACTCAGGCCGAATCTGGCCCACTGCCTGTTTTTATGAGTAAAGTTTTATTGAAACACAGCTCGGCCCAAGCCTGCCCGGCCTCTGTGGCTGCCTGTTCTCTGGCAGCAGAGACACGTCCTGGTCTACGAAGCTGCCAACGTTTACTCTCTGGGCCTTTGCAGAAAAAGCTTGTCGACCCCTGGTGCAGCTGAAGAGGTCGGGGAATGGCCTTCAAGTGCAGCTGGATGTAGGGGCCTCTCAGCGCCCCAGGCAGGCGCCCCTTGTCGTGGCGGTGGGGTGAGAACCCCTCTTCCTACCTACCTGATCCACACAAGTCCAGGGCAGCCCCCTGGCCACGTGCCCCTCCCTGACCCACCCCCAACAGGCCGGGGCCGCAGAGCTCTGGCAGGTCCAGTTCCCGGGACCCCACCCATCCCAAGGGGGCTGGAAGAAGGACCCGCCTCAGCCGAAGCTCTCTGCCTGGTGGGGGGGCACAGGGGCCTTCCCAGGGGAAGTCGCGTGGCCATCGCCTCACGCCGCAGGAGGACAGGTGACCCTCAGGGAAGAGAACTCTCCGGAGGCAGCAGCCCTGGCTCAGGCTGCCGGAAAAACGCCCCCAGAGAGAGGCCCCGGCCCCCCACGCAGGGGCCAGAGGGGGGGTCGCGTCCTGTCTCAAGACCTGGTGCCCAGTTTTCCTGCCAGCTGCGTCGTGCCTCTGCGGCGCCTCAGGCCGGGCTGCAGACGCTGGTGCCTGGATTCTGGAAAACGCTGCCGGGGAGCCCTTTGGCCTGGGCAGCACTGCTCTCCCGGGTTCCGACGCCTGTCCCAGGCCTGAGTTCCCGAGGGGGCCGCCTTCCCCCAGGCGGAGGGTCCAGGGTTCCAGAACCCTCGGAGGTGGGAGCTGGCTCTGTCCGGCTCCGAGGCCAAGGGGTGGCACCGGCATGTCGGAGGCCGAGCCAGGCCGGAAGCCGGGCCCCTGCTGCCCAGGCCAGGGCCCTTGAGAACGGACAGGAGCGTCTGCCTGCCGGGTGGCCCTCTGTGCCGGGCAGGCCGCGAGTGCCGAGCTCACGGGCTCGCTGTCCCGCGGCCCACGTGGGCCAAAGCTACGCTCGCCCAATGCCTGGCAAGGAAAGGGCCCGGTGGGGGGGCAGCCTCCGGGGGTCCCTGCCGCCCAGGCTCCTCGCCCTTGGGTGGGGCCCCTCCCACAACGTGGCAGTGTCGGCGGGTGTGACCAAGGGAACATGGCACAAGCGAAGGCAAGCGACCTCTGAGGTCACGTCCTAGAAGGCACTGCCGCGTCCGTCTTGCTCTCGGACCCCGCGCCCCGGGGGGAGCTGGCTGCCACGTGCCGAGGAAACTCAGGCAGCGCCACGGGGAGGCCTTCAGCCCCCAGCCACGTGAGCAAGCCACCCTGAAGGGGCTTCCCGGACGACAACCCGACCACAAGCCGGAGCCACCCAGCTAAGTGGCCCCCAGGTTCCTGACCCTCAGAAACTATGAGATGAGCCATGTTTAGTACTGTTTTATGAGGCTAGGTTTTTGGACTAATTTGTTACGCAGCAACAGCTAGCTGATACACCTGGAGTCTCAGCACAGCCACTCAGTGCAGACAAGGGGAGCGAGGGGCTGCCTTCGTTGTGGGGAAACCCTTTGAGGGGGTGACCCTCGGCACTCCCTAAGCACCTGCCCTTTCCTCTGCAGCACGTTTCGTGACTGCGGCGAGCCCTGGGTGATTATCTAACGTCAGTCCTGCCCAGGGGAAGCTCCCAGAGGAGCTGTGTCCCCACGATTCGGCGCGGCGCCCGGTACCTGAAGGCCCTCGGTAAGCATTTAAGGAACAAGTCACCAGGCAGAGGACGCCTCCCCTCCTCCCGCTCACTCCGCTCCAGCCACCACGGGCCTCCTCGCTGTTTCTCCAGCACTCCGGGCCCAGTCCTGCCTCAGGGCCTTTGCACACGCTGTTCCCACTGCCGAAGACCTCCTTCCCTGCTTCCTTCTCACCATTCAGATGGGGATCAAATGCCACCTCCTCGGAGAAGCCCTCCCGGATTGCCTTGGCGGAGGGAGGCTCCCCTACGCCTCTCTCTGCCCCTTATTACAAGCCACGGCTCAGGCCTGTTTCCTTCTCTTTCACAGCCTTACTCCCCCAGCATCTGCCCCCACGAGGGCAGCGACCGCGTCTCCCTTTGCCGCCGCAGCCCGGGGGGGGGGTAGGACTGTGAGTACCTGCCCCCGCCTCCCCAGAGGCCCCCGGGAGTCATGAAGAAGTGGGGCCCAGGGACCCCCACCCCCTGCTGGCCTTGGGCCACGGCACCAGCTCCCTGGGAGCGAGCCGCCCGCCCCTCTCAGCCGGAGAGCAGCAGGGCCGCCGCCACAGGGACCCAGGCAGCTAAGGCCCACCGCCCTGGGCGTGCATCGAGACCGCTCACCGCGCTTCAGCCCACCCAACAACCGCGCGGGGTGGGCGCTCTGCTCGCCCGAGGCAGAGGCCGAGGCTCGGAGGTCAGGTCACTTCCCTGGGGACGCACAGCAGGACGCTGGGGGTTAGGCCTGTCGAGTGGACGCCACAGTGAACCCGCGTGTAAACTGCATTTTGGTTCCAATGTATTTATAACAGCGCCGCTCGCCAACTGTAACAAACGCGCCACACTAACGCAAAGCGCTAATACCGGAAACTGCGTGTGGGTGTGTTGGGGTTTACATGGGAACCCTGCCGCTCCGCGTGATTTGTCTGTAAATCTACAACCGCTCCAAAAAAAGGCAAAACAAAAAACAAAGAGCTGGGATCAGGGCGGACCTGATTCCAGGCAACCAGGCTCACGTCTGCGCCCCAACGTCGCTGGAAGGAGAAGACGAGGAGGAGAGCGGGCCAGGCTAAGCAGGCCCGGCCTGTGCAAAGGCCCTGAGGCAGGCCAGGCCTGGTGTGCTGGCGGAAGAGCAAGTAGGCCCGTGCAGCCGGCGCGAGCGACGGGGAGGGCAGGGAGGGGTGGGCTTGCCACGCCGTCCCCTCCCAGGCCTGCCCGTGGCTGGAGGTCAATGTCTGCCTCCACCCCCTCCCACGAGCCCTTGCTTCCTCCCCGGGCTCCAACTCACTGCCCTCAATGCTCCAGGCCTGGGCACAGCCGGGGCCTCTGCCCCAGCGCCCTCCAATCTCTCGCCCCCTCCTCTGTCTCCAGACTCCGGAGCCACGAGGGAGCAGTCCTGGCCTGGCAGGGCAGGGACTTCGGTGCCTGGGAAGTGGCACTGATCTCCCGGACCTGGGCCTCGGTTTCCTCCTGGGTAAAACGGGGAGGGTAGGGGCAGCTCCCGCCTCCTAAGGCTGTGGCGAGGCTCACTCACGTGACGCGGGTAGCGAACGCTCTGGAAACGTCGCCCTTATTCTGAGAGGGCCACGGAATGAGTTCGTTTCCACCCCTCGGGCCTCGCCAAGCAGCCCACCTGCCACCCATCAGCGGCGGGGGCGTCGTGGAGCTGCCAGCCTCGGCCCTGGAGGGCGGGGGGCTCCCGGGGACCACCCAGCCCCGGCAGGCGCAGCCTCTCGGGGGCCCCCGACACACGGAGGAGGAACGGACGCCAGCGGAGCCTGGCTGCCCGCTGATCCACGAGCAACGCGGCACCGTGGCCTCGGGGTGGCCACACGCTCGGCAAGTGCACCCACCGCACGCTCGGGCCGCCGCCCCCCGCCGCTCCGTCCCGCCAGCAGCGCGATCCTGAGTCCGTGGGGCTTGCCCGCGGGACTCAGCCTCTCTCATCCATGTGCCAGCGCGGGGGGCACCTTCGCGACAGGGCTCGAGAGTCCAGCATCAGCCCCCCACGGGCCAGCCCGGGTCCAGACACGCAGCCCCTGGGGGGGCTGTGCCGGGAAGACGGGCGCACGGACGACGAGAACCGAAATGGTTAAGGGTAAGTAGCATCGTGGTGGCTGGCTGTAAAGGGACCCCACAACTGCCCCCACGAACCCACCTGCTGGTGCCCCTCCCCTAGAGCGCGGGCAGGACCCGAGGTGCTCCCGCCGGGCAGTGAGGAGGCGGCCTAAGGCTGCGCCATCCGCGGGCAAGCAGACTCTCTTCCTTGCATAGGTGGAGGCAGCCCCCCGGCCCCCGTCTGAGCCGCCCTGTGGAGAGGCCCACGTGGCATGTGAGGGCGGCTTTCGGCCGACAGCCAGTGAGCGGCTGAGCGCCGCAGTCCGCCAGCCGCAAGGAACTGCCCCCGGCCAGCAGCCACATCGATGGGCTCGGGAACGGCTCCTGCGCCGGTCAAGCCTGCCGATGAGACCCCACCCTGACCGCAGCCTCGTGGGAGACCCTGAGGCTCAGGACCCAGCTAAGCTAAGCCTGGACCCCTGGCCCTGCTGTAGCCTGTGCTGCATTAAGCTGCTATACTTGTGGTCATTTGTTACGCGGCAATAACTGACTAACACAAAAACATGACAACCAAGATTCATATGATACTCAGTAAGTCCCAGGCACTATTCTAAGCACTTTGCCTGATCCCAGTAGGTACCAGCGTCCCCATCTTCCAGACGAGGCCAGAGGGGTGGAGCAATCAGCCCGAGGTCACCAAGCAGCTCGATGGCAGAGCTGGGATTTAAACCTGGGCACCCAGGGAAGCGGCTGTGGCTCAGTCAGTGGGGCTCCCGTTTACCATATGGGAGGCCCCGGGTTCGGTTCCCGGGGCCTCCTGGTGAGGGCAGGCCCGCCCGCGCGGCGTGGTTGGCTGACCCGGCGAGCACAAGCAGCAAGGGGGGGATAAATGAATAAATAAATAAAATCTTTAATAAAATAAAATAAAATAAAATAAACCTGGGCACCCGGCCCCTGGGCCCAGAATCGTAGCCAGCCCATTGTACAAGGCACCTACACGCATGTTCTCTGCACGTGTAGAATAAGACCAGTTTATTGATGGGCAACGAGAAATAAGACAACTGCTCAGCAAAACCGCAATCCAGTCCCTCCGGGCCTGTTTGTTAGGCTCTGCTGTGCAAACAGCAGGCCTGAGAGCCAAGGGGAAACGAGGAGCCCCCCAGCCCTGCTGTGCGCGATCGCGTGGGAAAGCGGTATTCAGCAACCAAGGCGGCCACCGGGCAGGTGGTTTCTGGGAGGTTCCAAGTTGTTATTCCTGGGGCCTGGGATGGGGAGGGGTCTTACTATGAATAGACCATACGTGGGGTAAGAAGAGCAAATAGTGTAAATACGTGAGAAGACCCCAAGCCTTTCTGATGGTGAAGGAAAGGCACACGGAAGCCAGCGTGAGCACCGCGTGTCAGCTGCGGGGAGGGGTCGAGGAGTTCACCCCCCACCCAGGGAGGGCAACGTGGCAGCAACATTACAAGCACACATGCTCCCGGGCTAGAGATTCCACTTCCAGAACTTTCTCCTAGATAAGTGCAACCCAGGTAAAAAGACACGTTCCAGGAGTCTGATGACGTAGCAAAAGTTTGCAAGTGCCTAAAAATCTTCTACGAAGGGCTGCTCCCGGCGGGGTGGGCACAATGTGGCACGCGGGCCAAACCCGGCCCTCCGCCTGTTTTTGCGAATAAAGTTTTATTGGCCACGGCCACCCCCATTTGTTCCCACATTGTCTACGGCTGCTTTCACCCAGAGTTGAGCAGTGGTGACAGAGATCCCTGGGCCACACAAACCTAACATATTTACTACCTGGTCCTTTACAGCAAAAATGTAAACCCTGACCCCTGGGTTAGACACACTGGGCCCGTCTTATCTGCCTCTTGGCTCCCCAGTGAGACTTAAACAGTGCCTGGCACACAGTAGGTGCTCAATAAAGAGCTAATACACAACGGGGATGAAGGACAAGATGCAAACAATGGGATATCGTGCAGCCATTTAAAAGCACGAGGTGGCTCAAAGCTACAAAAACAATCTATTAAAAGGCAAAATGCAGAACAAAGTTGGAGAACACACATCTCCCTTCCAGAAGTTACCACAAAGCTGCGGCATTCAGGCATTACACTACTGGCAGCGGAATAGAACCGAGAAGGCAGAAATAAAGCTGTACACTTACAGTCAGTCGATTTCAACCAGGTGCCGAGATGAGACGGCGGGAGAAGAAGAGGTGCCGGGACAGCGGGATATATCCACGTGCAAAAGAATGAGGCCAGGCCCCTACCTCACACCACATCCAAGAATGGGAGAGCTGAAACCACAAAACTCTTAGGAGGAAACATGCATACACCTCGAGGACCTTGTCATTGGCAGTGGATTCTGAGATGTGGCACCAAAAGCACGAGTAATCAGAGGCAAAAAGAGAGAAAATGGACTTCTTCAAAGCTTAAAACTTTGGACATTATCAAGGAAGTGGAAAGACAACCTACAGTATGGGAGAAAGAATCTGCAGAACTTATGTCTCATGAGGAACTTACACTTTACATCTAGATTATATGAAGAACTCTCAACTCAATACTAAAAAACAGCTAACCCAAGTAAATAAAAACGGGCAACGACTCTCAATAGACCTTTCTCTCCCCCAAAAAATATGCAAATGGCCAAAAAGCACAAGAAAACATGCTCAGGGAAGCGGCTGTGGCTCAATCAGTAGGGCTCCCGTTTACCATATGGGAGGCCCTGGGTTCGGTTCCCGGGGCCTCCTGGTGAAGGCAAGCCCGCCCGCACGGCGTGGTTAGCTGACCCAGCGAGCACAAGCAGCAAGGGGGGGATAAATGAATAAATAAATAAAATCTTTAAAAAAAAAAAAACATGCTCATCATTAGCCACCAGGGAAATGCAAATCCAAACGACAGTGAGCTGCCACCTCACACTCACCATGGCTAGAATCAAAAGGAGAGAGAAGAACAGGTGCTGGAGAAGGTGTGGAAATTGGCACCATGGGCGCCGCTGGGGGGAAGGTAACACGGCGCAGCCTCTTTGGAAAGGAGCCTGGCGGCTCCTCGGAAAGCGAGACAGGATTACCAGCTGGCCCAGCAATTCCGCTCCTGGGAGCTACCCAAGAAAACCAAACATCCACACAAAAAGCTGCACACAAATGTTCAACGCGGCGTGATTTCTAACGGCCGAGGCGTGGAGGCAGCCCCAGCGTCCAGCAGCCGGTGGCCGGGCACACGACAGGGCGCTACTCAGCCCCAACAGGGCTCCAGTTCACGCCCAGCACGGAGGAACCTTGGGGACGTGCTGCTGCGCGAAAGCAGCCAGACGCAAGGGGTCAGGCGCAGTGTGGTCCCAGAGACGGGAAACGTCTAGAACAAGCGAACGCACGGACGCGGGGCGCCTGGCGGCTACCAGGGCTGGGGGACGGGAACGGCCGGGGGTCCTTCTGGGGCTGACGGAAATGTCCTAGATTCCCCATCTAGATGGCGATGACGGCCCCAAAGCGCTGGGAACGCGCTCAAAACCAGCGAATCGCGCGCTGGGTTTACGGCACGTGGGCTGCACTTTACGAGAGGCAAAGGGCAGAATCTTACTGCTATTACCTCATCGACAAGACGGCGGGAGCCTGTTCCCCCCGGGCTGGCACGGGGGCAGAGCGACTCCCGAAGGCCACGTGAGGAGCTGGGGGCGGTCTGGGGGCAGAGCTCGGAGGGAGCGACAACGCCCCGGCACCCTCCTGGGCTCTTAGGTCATGTTCGCGTGATGCCTTCCCCACAGACAGAAAAGAAAAATCTCAAGGAGTGGCCACAGCGAGGGGGAATCCTAAAGGGGGGCTCACACCAAGACCCTGTGTGGGGGGCTGGGACTGGCCTGGCCAGCAGCCCCCGCCCCTCCTGCCCCTTCCAGCTCCACCTTCACCCAGTCTGGGTGCGCGGAGCGAGCTGACATCCCCACCCGGGCTCCAGAGACGCAGGTCAACAGGAAGCTGTGCAGAGGCTGGGGGGTGGCCGGGTGAGTCCAGAACCCGGAGGCAGTGAACAAACCTGGCGCCCTGGGAGACGAGGACCGCGAGCAGGGGCTCCAGAGCCACCGCCACCTGGTCCCACGCGCAGCGCGCGACCCCTGGTCGGGTCGCCCAGGGCAGGGGACCTGGACGGCCAGCACGAGGGTCCCCTGGGGCGGCGAGAAGACCTCGAGGGGCCCCGGGTGGGCTGCCTGGCATGGGGGGCCACGCCCCGGTCCACCGACACGCGCAGGCTACCGCCAGGCCCCAAGCTCGTTCCTAGCGGCTCCACAGGCGGGTTCCACCCGGCAGGCCGAGGTCCAGGGGGGCCACTGTCTGCACGGGGCCGAGAGCCGGGCGCCTGGGACCTGCGCCTCCCGCCCTCCGCCGCCGGCAGGTGAAGGCAGGTGCTGCCTGCCCAGCGTCCCCTGCCCTCCCAGGGCCCCAACGTCCCCTCGGCTGGGTAAAGCGTCTGCACACAGCGGCCCGAGGGGACCGCGGTCGCTGGCGGGTCAGAAGGCGCTCCCGGGTCCCGAAACGTTTGGGTCCTGGGGTGGGGAGCTCGTTCTCCTCGTCTGTCAATTCGGATGGTGGCCCTGACCTCTTGCTCTGCACGGGAGGGAGGGGGCCTGGGAGACGAGGAGGGGATTTCGGATGGGAGACGGCCTGGCGCTGGCCCACCCCCCCAGAAGAAAACTATCCCTATGGATAATTTCCTGAGGATGGCCTCGGTCGGCCGCCTGATTGTATAAATAAAGCTTTACTGGGACACGGCCACACCTGGCCCTGCAGGGAAGTCTGCGGGCCTCGAGCAGGGGGCCAGCGGCAGAAGCCTCACGGGGCCTTGGCCTGGCACCGATGGGAGACCCTGGAATCGTTAACTCCTCGTCACTGCCTGGGAGGGAGGCGCTTTCCCGAGCCCCGGAAGCTGGGGACGGGGGCTCACCCAGAAACGGGCTTTGCAGATGTCATCGAGGTGAGACGAGGGCTAAGGGGGTGGGCTGGGCCCCAGTCCAGTCCAGGGCGCCCACGACGAGAGGAGACGCCAAGACACACGGGAACTGGCCACGTGAGCCGGCCACGCGAGGACAGAGGCAGAGACGGGAGCAATGCAGCGGCAAGCCACGGAAGGGCCGGGACGGCTGGGGCCACCGGGGGTAGCGAAAAGCGAGGAGGGACCCTCCCTAGAGCCTGTGGAGAAAGTACAGTCCTGCCGACACCGCGGTTTCTGACTTCTGGCCCCTGGAATTGTGAGACGGTAAATTTCTGTTGTTTTTATTAAGCCCCTGGTTTGTGGGGCTCTGTTTTGGCACCCCTAGGAGGCTAATGCACCCATTTTACAGCAGGAAAAGATGAGGCACAGAGAGGGAAAGGCACTTGCCCAAGGCCACACAGCAGTAAGGACCCGAACCCAGAGCCCCCGAAGCCCAAGCCCCGACGCTCTGCTACCCAGCCCCCAGAGGTAGCCGCAGCTTAGCCAAGGGCCCCGGCGACACGCCGCACTGGGAAGGACACACGTCACCAAGCTGCTGCCCCCAAACACCCAGCCTGAAGCTGATCCCCAAGAAGCCCCAGCCAAGTGGGGGGACGGTCCACGAAGCGTGGCCACTAAACGCAGCGTGCGACCCCGGACTGAGTCCTAGACGGGGGAACCACAGAAAGTCGCTGTCAAGGACAGTTTGGGATCGGCGGGAGAAGCTGTGACAGCTGACTGGGGGCTGCATCAGTGCTAGAGCTCCTTAACTTGATCGCTGTATTTGGGTAAGAGAATATCTTTGTTTATAGGATTTTAAGTATTTATTTAGGGATAACGACCCTCAAATGGCTTAGAAAATAATACACAAATACACAAAAGAGGCTGAGAGAGAGAGAAAGGAGAAGGGCACGGGAGCGTGCTATGGCAAGTGTCAGCCATGCCGAATCTCTGTACAGGTGTTCGCTGTTGTATTCTTGCAATTTTTTCTGTAATTTGGGGAAATTTCAAAATAAATTGTTAAAAAGAATAATAACATATATTGATACAAATATTTGCAGGCAAAGAAAACCACCTGCAAGCCATGACCTGCATAGAGACGGAGGGGGTGGACGGGAACGCGCGCTTTCTGCCGGCTACTCGCTTCTTTTTCTTTTAATAATAAACATATTATTGCTCGCGCTTTACATGAAGACACGGGCAGATTAACGGGACAGAAAGTCTAGAAAGGGAGCCAGCCACGTACAGATATTCAGTGTATAAAAACGGTGGCGCGCAAAATCAGTGGGGAAGGCACACGTTATTCAAAAAGTGGTATTAGGGTGACTAGGAGTCATCGGGAAAAAAAATTAATCCCTCACACACCTCATTCCAAAGACACCAAGCACTTAAATGTCACTTGGGGAGCATGATGCAACGCCCAGTCACTCGCTGGAGCTTACCATTTTTAACTGAAGCACAGGACTTTCTGAAATATTAAGATTCCACCCCACACACACACACCCATATTTTCGGGCTTCTTTTTCTTGGTTATTTGTGCCTTTTTCTATTTCATCTATTCCTGAAAAATCAGTTTGGCTTTGGTAGTAAAATAAGTATTAGTTTTCATGGCTGAGCCTGTATGTTGTGGAAAAGGCAGAAACGGAGGAAAGGTCAGGAGAAAAGGAGAAGAAATCGAACATGAGCATTGCTTTATTCTGGAACTTTTGTTACACATGCTCCCTGAAAGCGTGGGTACCCCGGGAAAAGAGCCCTCTCTTTCCTCTCCATGGACTTCTTGTCTGTTTGCTATTTTTATTATTACTCATTTATCATTATTACTACCTAATGTTGACCAAATAAAAACAAGTGTTTATAAAACACGTGCAGGGTCTGAAGCACATTATCACAATCAGCATCCACATCTCACCCAGTTTAAACTTTTTTTTAAAAAAAAGGAGGTTCTGGGGCTTGAGCCTGGGCTCGGCACCGAGCGCCACCCACTCTGCTGGCTTAGGGACTGAAGCTCTGTCCTTTTTTCATTTTTTCAGGAAGTGCTGGGGATTGAACCCAGGACCCTGCACATGGGAAGCGGGCTCTCAAATACTGAGCTACACGCGCTCTCAAAGCTATCATAGTTTTGAAGACTTCTCCTCTGTGATCCTACCCACTACTTTTCTGTTCCCTCATAAACAATCCACTCCCCTGAAGAAATTAATAAGTAATTTAAATGTTTAAAAAAAGGAATTATAGAAGTATTAGAAGAATCCAATTAAAACCTCAGAACAGGGAAGTTTTCTATCCCTGACACCAAACCGGGAAACCATAAAAGGGAAAAAAAAAAATGATAAATTTGACCACATAAAAACAAAAAAAAACCTGCCATCAAAGTAGTTCAAAGACAAAGGAAAAACTGTGGAGGGGAAACTACTTACATAAACGGCTAAGTGCTATAATATATAAAGAGCGCCCACAAATCAATAAGGAAAGATCAACAGCCCAACTGAAAAACGGGAAGGATACCATCAGTTTCCGGAAAAGGGAGGGAAAATTCCAACTGTGACGTGTGTGGCTAAATGTAGGGATGGGGGTGGGCAATGAAAGGGGTCTGTGGGTGTAGAAGCAAGGCAAACGGGAAGCGGCACCCACAGAGCTTGCTCGAGCAGAGGCGACAAGGAGCCGGCCTGTGCTGGCCTTGTCTCTCAAGTGGGTGGCACTCCAGCTTGCCAGCTCCAACAAAAACTGATTCCTGGCGGCCTGAGAGAGGCAGTGGGCGTCCTGCTCCCAGCTCTGCCGCGGGCCCGCCACCTCACCTCCTCTTTCTCTCGGCCTGACATCGCTGGGATATATTTCTAATAAAACAAAGATAAATACTTTTTTTTTTAAATCGACAAACAGAGCTTTTTGTGCTTCGCGTGAAGGTAAACGCAGACTGCAATTACGCTGAGATGTCGTTCTGCACCCAGAAGCCCGGCAAAGACCAGAGAGCCCTTCCGCTCACTGCAGGCCGAAGGACGCCGAACGGCGCACGAGGGCGCCGTCTTCCCAAACGACAAAAACCCCGACCCTTTAACCCCGGGTCTCGCATCTAGGAATCCGGCCAATGGGGACAGACCCGTGGGATGCTCCTTGCAGCACTGTCAGGCACGGAATGGTCACCCCCAAAATGCCAGCCGCAGGTGGGGTGCCCTCGGGCTCCACTGTCAACAGGACGCGGGCCCACACACGAGAGCTGGGCCTCGTGTGCGGCCCCTTGCCACCAGACGGCTGCCCGAGGCCCACGCACCCCGGCAAGAAGCACATCAGGTGGCCCCACGCCCAGCCCGAGGCCCACCCCCGAGACCGACCGCCAAGTAAAGCAACAAGCGCCCCGACCGTCTGTGCGTAAGATGAAAACGACGACACACACCCGCATTTGAGTCCCGTCACCCACGGGCATCGTGCTCTGTGACGCCATCGCCAACACTCGATTGGCGAATGCTGACGCAGCGCTGCCAGGAGAAACGCAGGTGAGGCTCCTGCCAGCCTCTGGGCACATCATTTTCCCCAGCCGATCGACACATAACCTTGTTTCGCGTGGGTTTCTGCTTGAAGTAGCTTGATTAATATGTATCATTGATCCCTTAGCACTGAACTCGGGCCTGCTGCCCGACGGAGGCTGCTCCAACACGCGGATTTCCTCCGCCAGGAGATGGCAGCCTTCTCGTGCCTAGGAACGCTAGACAGCACTTCGGCACTACGCCCCGGGGCCAACCTAAACAGCAGAATCGCCCCCGAAAGGCACAAAACCGCGAAAAACGCGGCACTGAATAGACGGCGTAAAGGGCGCTTGTTTATAGTCCGAGAGCTGGAACGAGAAGGCAGAGCGTTGCCCGGTCCGACCTCAGCCAGAACGTGCGTGTGGGGAGACGCGAGTTCCTCACCGCTCCGCACGAGCCCTCCGTGAGCGCCGCTTTGGGGGTTACGGATAACGTTAGCAAGTTGGTGAATTCGCAAACGGAATCTGCGAGTCACGAGCTTCTATGTGCTCGGATTATCGGGTGCTTCCTGGGGGCAGTTGGAAAGCAAGAAGCACTTTCCTAAGCGTATCTTTTGTCCTTTCTGAATTTTGAGTAATGTGAATATATTACCAGACATGAAATAAATACAAGTTAAGTTGTAGTAAATAAGTAAATAATAAAAGGGAGGGAGGAGGAAGGGATTGTAAACATGTTAAAAAAAAAAAAAAAAAGAAAACCGACGCGCAGGAAGTGGAAAGTGCCTGGAACGGCCTGAGGTGGGTCCTCTTTTCCCTGAGACTCCCCTGGGCACTCACCAGGGGTCCTCCACATGCCTTCCGGGCACACGGTACGGGTGGATTTCCTGGGTCCATCACCTGACCGTAGATGGGACTGTGTGACTTACTCCAACCAATGAAACGCAAGCAGGACTAGCGCACGCCACGGCCAGGCGGAAGCGCTACGCAGCGTGCAGCTGAGTCACTGTGCTTTTCCCTCTGCCTGGGGATTGGCCACCTCTGAGATGACAGCTGCACCATCAGCCTGGGCCTCTGGGTGTCTACTCAGAGCAAAACCCCTCACTGACCCACCACGGACACGCAGAGCAAGCAAGACGGGAACCTTCGTGAGAAGCCGCTGAGATCCTGGGGCTGTTTGTTACAGCAGCATATCCCAGGCTACGCTGACTGACACGTGCCCGGTGCCTCCCCTGATAGAGGCTCAGCCCAGATGGACCTGTGTGACTTGCGTCCTGACCAACTACACGGTCCTAAGTGGAAGGTGGGGCTCCTTCCATCCCCTCGTCCCGGGCCCCAGACATGGGACGCAAACAGCACCCCCCTGGCTGCCCGGCACGACACGTCCAAGGCCGGGGGGATTGGGTCGTGCCCCCGTCTACCCAGCGGTCACCCCGTGCCCGACTCGGCTCTCACATTTCACCTGTGTGGACTCAGCGAATCCTCACGTGAAGCCCAAGAGGAAGGGGCGACTGTGATCCCACTTTACAAACGAGGAAACTGAGGCCCGGAGTGGCCGCTGCACGACTTGCTTCAGGGGGGCCCTCCACCTCGTGGGCCCCTCTTCTCCCCTCCACCTGCCCCCTTGGTGATGGCACCTGGTCTCGTGGCTGTAACGAGCACCTACTGCTGAGAACACCTGGTCCGTGTGCAGCTGCGGGCACCTCCGGCTGCCCACCTGATGGCGGGACGTGACGGGGACATCGCTCAGCGACCGCAACCAAGCACGCCCCCTCCCCGCAGGCCTCCCCGGCCAGTTGCCCTGAGCTCCACACTCGGGGCCCGGCTGGCCCTGGGTGTCTCCACGAGGGGGACTCAACATGCCCACACGGGGCCAGACCTGCCCCCCAACCTGCCCCTCCTGCGCCCCCCAACTTGGCTGAGGCAGCGCCAGCCTCCCGGAGCTCAGGCCAAAATGGGAAGTCAGCCTGTCTCCTCCACCTGCCACCCCCACACTCAATCCTCCCAGAAGTCCCTCCGGCTTTGCTTTCAAAGTCAACCGAGTCCACCCACGTGCACAGCCCCCTTCCTCCTCCTCATCTGGCCCCATCAAGGCCGGCCTGGACCGCCCCCAGCCGCCCCCCCTGGACCCCCCACTGTCCGCCCCGCAGCAGCCAGAGGGCGCCTGTGAGTGCCCAAGTCAGGTCCCGACCCTCCTCTGCCCACAGCCCTCCATGGCTCCCACCTCCCTCAGGGGTAAAAGCCCACGTCCTCCCTGTGGCCCACCAGGCCCTGCACGACACGCCTGGTCGCCTCCCTGCCCTCCCCTCCTCCCGCTCTGCCCCTCTCTCCAGCCCCACAGGCCTCCCTGCTGTTCCTCCAGCACGTGAGGCCTGGTCCTGCCTCAGGCCCTTTGCACGGGCCCTTCCCCCTGCCCAAATCTCTGCAATGGGTGCTTCCCTTCCTCAGATCTCTGCTCAGTGTCCCTCTGAGAGCCTCCAAGGGCTCCTGCCCCCGCCGTTTCCTCCCACCCCTCCACGGCCCTCATCTCCGTCGCCACGTGAGAGACTCTCCTCCCGTATCCGCACCATCTGCACGCACCGCCCCACCTCCAGAACGTGAGTGGGGCCGGGTCTGCCTCGCTCCGGCCAGGCCCTGAGCCTGGCACAGGGCAGGGCACACACATCTAGCTCCCCAAAACCCTCCACGGCCACCGCAGGCCTCTGGAATCGAGGCCAAGAAACCCACCCCAATCCCCGACTTGGTAATCCCCACACGGGCTCCACCCACCCCTCACGCCTGGCCCGTGGCTCGTGTGTGGCCAGGAAACCCCAGCAGGGCCAAGACTGCGGTTGTGCAGGGAGAAGGGGCACTGCTCAGTGCAGGCAGGAGGGGGGTCCTCGGCCCCCTCACCTCTCTCCGCCCGCCACGGGACCCCATCCAGGCCCCAGCCTCCTCACTGCTGCTCCTGCCACGGCAGCCCCTTCCCCACAAAGCACGCACTGTTAAAAGGGAACGGGATGGTCACCGCCTGCTTGGAACATGCCGGCACGTCTCGCTGTCCGCAGGATACAACCGAGCTCCTGCCAGGGCCGGCAAGGCACCACGCAGCTGCCCAGCCCACCAATTTCACTTCTGTTGCTCAAACATACCCAGTGCATTCCCGACCCCAGGGCCTTTGCACGGGCCATGCCCACCACCTACCCGTGGCTGCTCCATCCCATCTAGGTTGCAGCAGCCAGGCTACCTCCTCCAAGAGACCCTGCGTGGCCAGCAGGCCCCAGGCCCTCACCATCACCACGACAGCCTGTTTCACTCTCCTCGGTGCCCTGGCCACTGTCTGGCACGCACTTACTCAAGGTGTAGGAAGTTGTTTCTCCCTGTGGATATTTCTAGCTTTACAGGCTACTCAAACTGCCGTGACTCCTCAACACTGCCACTGCAGCACAGAAGCCACCAGAGGGGCCAGGCGAACGAACGGGCGTGGCCGCGTGCCAATAAAACTTTATTTACAAAAGCCGGCGGGGGCCGGGTTTGACCTGTGGCTGCCCTCTGCCGAGCGCTGGTCGGACGTGTTTGCGTGCTCACCAGCTCAACATCTACCCCTGCGCCTCAAGAGCTCGTCGGGGGCAGCGGGGGGCTGCTCTTGGTGACCCAAGTAGCCTCGACACCTGGCACCCCACCTGGCCCGTGGAAGGTGCTCCAGAGCCGCTGGACGAACGCTCTCTCGGGGCTAAGCAGGAGTCAACTCCAGAGCAGGCCCTGGCTCGGCGGGTCCGCTCGGCCCGCACGTGCGCCGCGGGGGTGCCTCAGTCTAAGGGCTTCGCTCCTGCACTCCCCCCGGCCCACGAGGGCCTAGGGAGCCACGGCACCGGTGGGGGCGCTGGGGCGGCACGTCCCCGGTGGCCAAGGAGCCCCGACGCTCGGCTGCCGAGGGCACTGGGATGGCGGTGGGCAGAGCGGCTGGTGTCACGCCGCGAGGCGGCGGCCGGCGCAGGGTGGTCCCCGAAGTCTGTAGTCTCGGCCCTGGGCCCTGCTGACCCCCAAGGAGGGACCGAGGGGGGTCGCGGCCCCGTCACCCTTGCGAGGTAAGGGCTTCTCCGCCTCCCGAGGCTGCTGCCCAGGCGGCCCCCAGAGAGGGCACCCCAGCTGCCCCGCGGACCCCGCCGCCCCCCGAGACGCCAGGCCTTCGCTGTGTCCGCCGCCCACCCCAGAGACGCCCACGGCCCCCTCCTGCCTCCTGCGGGCCTGGCTGCAACATCCCGTCCTGGGCCAGCCCCCCGCCCCCCGGGCAACCCAGGCCCTCCTGCAGCTCCTCCTGCTTTATTCCCTCACAGACGCCGCCCCTGGCTCACCCGACTTTATCAGGACCCTGCTGGGTGCGAGGATGTTCCGGGTGCGGGGGACACGGCGGGTGCCAAACGCACGATCGATTCCGCCTTTGCGGGGCAGAGGGCAAGTAAGCGACGACGTGCGTGTCAGCTGAGGATGACGCGATGCTGACAGCAGGCTCCAGGGAACGGGGCAGGGGGTCAGGGGAGGCCTCACGCAGCAGGTGACATTCAAGTGAAAACTACAGGGCTCTAGGGCAGCAGCATTCCAGGCAGGGGCATGGCCGTGCAGAGGCCCTGAGGCAGGCCTGGGCCTGGCGTGTTGGAGGAACAGGGAGGCGGTCTGTGGGGCTGGGGCGGAGGGAGCCAGGGGGAGAGCAGGGGGACGGGGCAGGGTGTGCAGGGCCTGGTGGGCCACGGGGAGGACTTGGGCTTTTCCCCTGAGGGAGGTGGGAGCCACGGAGGGCTGTGGGCAGAAGCAGCCCGGGACTTGAGTCAGTTTTTGGTGGAATTCTCCTGGAATGAGCTGGAGGGAGCATGGGAAGAGGCGGGGAGGCGGGGGCAGGCATGAGCGCGCTGGCCCAGGCATGCCACGCTGGGGTGGACCGGGATGGCGGCGGTGGAGGTGGGGAGCAGTGGACGGATTCCGGGGCGATTCTGAAGGCCGAGCTGAGGCAATTAGATCCTGGGGCCGGGGCTGGGGTGGGGAGGGGGTCAGGAGCAAAGCCCACCGCCCCGAGGCGTCACGGAAGCAGGACGGAGAGGACATCAATGGCTCGGAGAGGCCGAAAGCCACAGGGCCAAAGCGCCAGCCTCTGCGGTCTGCCCAGAGAAGCTCCCCAAACCCCGAGCCTTCTCGAGATGGGCCTCCGCGAGCCACCCGCCAGCAGGGATGGCCGACACCCAGGCCCAGCCCGTCTCCCCTGGACCGCGCCGAGCTGCTCCGCCTCCCACTGGACTGCGCACGTCGCCCAGGCCCCTGGCACGCAGACTGTGCGAGGCCGCGGGGCAACAGCCTATCGCGGCCCATCGTCACGCCGACCTTTCTGGAAAGCTGCCGGGCGTCAGAGTCAGGCTCGGCCCGGCCACTCCACGGCTGGGGACCCAGCTGCTCGACGTCGCGGTGGCCACGGGGGCCGGTCCGTGTTCGGAGACGGGAACTACAGCGTCGTGACGGCACGAGACTGCTCCGGAAACACCCGAAGTCTCCTCCGCCAGGGGCTGGCTGGACCACCGGGGTGGCACGTGCGGAGAGAAGGTGACGCGGCCCTCGTGTGCGCCGAGGGCTCGCGCTGGGCAGAGTCCTGCACACGGGCTCACGTGAGGCTGCGGCTGGACGGTCATCGGCCCCGTGTCACAAACGGGGACACCGAGGCGCAGGGAGGTGACGGCCCTCGCGCCTCAGGGCCACGCAGCAGCTGGGGCTCAGTCCCAAACTCCAGAGCCTCTGCCCCTCCACCGCCGCGCTGGACTCGAGGCTCTAAAATAAAAATCCCCAGAACCGACGAGGGGGGAAATTCAGGTTATTAGAGGTGGGAGAGCAGGTTACAGAAGAGAACAGGACGGCGGTTCACACCGGGGCGACTCGGCCCCCGGGGGACACTGGGTGGTGTCTGGGGACATCGTGAGGTGTCACCTCTGGGGAGGGGGCTGCTCCTGGCATCGAGCGGGCGGAGGAGCCCAGGGAGGCTGCTCGACACCCCGCAGCGACCAGGACAAGCGCCCCGCTGCAAAGAACCTTCCGGGCCCAAATGTCAGTGACAGAGAAACCCCGTCCACAGTGAAACCACCCTGGTAAAGAGCAGACGGACCCGTTTACGTGTCTGTATCTAGAAACAGCACGACGGTTACGAGGCAGACTGTTGACAGTGCACAGAGCAGGAGAAATGGGTTTGGAGGGGGAGCGGCAGCTCTTAATTTTGAAACGACTTGAAAGAAACGGCTGGCATCTCGGAGGATGGCAATGGCAGGGAGGCCGGGCCAGCTCCTCCTCTGGCCTCCAGACCTCGGCCGTAGCTGGAGCAGGGGACAGTCTGGGGCTATTTAGTCTCGGACCAGCCCGGGCTGGGGGGCTGCTGATGGTGGAAGCCAGGAGGCCAGGGAGGGGACCTCGGCTCACGGGGTACCCCGACTGCACCCGGCGCTGGCCAGGTCAGGGGAGTAGCCGCTGGCAGAGAGCACGGGCGAGGCGACGGGATGGATGGAATTATCTGGGTCATCTACCAAGCGGTTCCAGATGGCAGTGGAAAGGAAGCGAGGAGAGTCTTCCAGAGCCAGGGGGCGGGCGAGGGGGTGGTGGTGGAGGTGGAGCGTGGGGAGGGGACTCGCTGTCTCTCTCCCTCTCCCCAGCCCCTTCTCCCAACTCCCGGGCACCTCAGCATCTCCATGCCTGCCAAGGAAGCTTCGGGAGGCCCATGTGTCCATGCATGCATCTACCACCGGAGGAGGCTGCTGGGGAGGGGTGGGGGGAGCAGAGGATTCTGTAGATCCAGAAACTTCCCATTTGGTAGCCTGTGACCTCGACCAAGAAGGATCCGCCAAGGAAAGGGGCCCTGGGGACACGAGGAAGCCGTGCCCCCTTCCCCAGCTTGGGCAGCCGGGCAGTGCCCAGGGAGGAGGCTTGGAAGGGAGGGGGGATCAGGACACCATAGGCCCCTACCCCACCTGCTGGCAGAGCCTCAGCCCTGAAGGCACCTCCAAATGTCACCCCCTCGGACCCCAGAAAGGTAGGGAAGTGGACAGTGCAGCAGCAGCCGGGTCTGGAGGCTTCCAGAAAGGGAGACAAGAAAGACAAGAGTCAGGAGGCTGGCGCAGATGGCTTCAGAGACACCCCCCGACCCCCGCATCCCCAGCAGCCCCATCCCTTCCAGACCAAAAAGGTGTGCCCATAAGGGTGATGGCTAGTGGGGGAGGGGGAGAGGCCAGGAAGCTGGAACCCGCAAAGTGGGGGGGGGGGGAGCACCCCAAAAGGGGTGGGTCAAGGCAGGGAGCCGCACCTGCCCCCCGGCCGCCTCCAGAATGGGGGTCTCCTCCGCCATCCTTGCACACTCAGAGCGAGCACCCCCCGGCCAAGCCGCACGGGTGGGATGTGGGCACCAGGCGCCCCCAGCCTGTGGCAATCGCCCACCCCGCCCCCGAAGTGGGGCATCCCACCCCCGCCTCGCGGGAGATGGGGACCCCCCTGCGCGCCTGCATCCAAAGGGGCGCTGCTCCACCCACGGCCACCCAGAGCGGGAGCCCCCGCCTCCGGGCCGGTGGGCGCCCCCAGGGACCCCCCGAGTGGGCGGTGCCAGGGCGGGGCGTTCCAGCCTCCGCGGCCCCCCGAGCGGCGCGTCGTCCGCCCCCCCCCCGGGCCCGGCGTGGCGCGCTCCGGCCCCCCCCCCGCGAGCGCCCCCGAGTGGAACGTTCCGGCCTCCCGCAGGCGGCGGGTCGCGCGCCCCTCGGCGCTCGGGCGGGTCCACTGGGCCGCGGCGGGGGGGGCGCGGGCGGGTCCATTCGGCGAGAGGGGAGGGAGGGAGCCCGGAACCGTTACCTGCGGCCGCCCCGCTGTCCGCGGCCCACGCCGCCTCCGCGGGCACGGCCCCCGCCTCGGCGCTCTCCGCCTCGTCCGGCACCTCCAGCTCCATGGCGGCGCGCGCAGACCCGCGGGCGGGCGGCCGGAGGCTGCGACCCGAGCTGCGGCCGCCGCCGCCGCCGAACAACAACCGCCGCCGCCGGCTGGAGGGCGGGGGGAGGGGGGAGGGCCGCGGGGGCGGGGCCGGGGGCGGGGCCTGGCGGGCGCCATCGCGCCCCGCGCCGCAGCCAATCGGGGCTCGGGGGGCGGGGCCTGCGGGCCCCCCTTCCCCGGAGCGCCTCGCGCGCCCCCTCGCGTCCGGGGGTGGGAGGGCAGCGTCCGTCTCACCTGATCGTGATATTTCCAATACCCGATAAGGACGTCGACGCGATGATTGACGCAATATTAATATCGGGTGTTCATCGATGTTTATGATAATAGTCAACATTTAATATTCATGCCGATATTCGGTGTTAAAGCGCGACATTTAATATTGGCCTTCAAAATCCAACTTTGATAGGGCCAGTTAAATAGGCAGTTTAACGTTGACATTTAAGATTAATCAATACCGATCAATAGCAATGCTGATGACAATATCCAATTTTAATACTGCTACTTAATATTCAATTTCTAAAAGCATGCTTATTATCAATGTTGATAGTATTTCATCTTTAATGTCGATACTTAATGTTTACATTTTATTATTATCCAAATATTCAGTGTTTAATTTTTTTTTTCAACAAATCAATTTTATTGATCCATAGTAATAAAGCATAAATCCATACAAAGTGTACAATCAGTCGTATTTGGAGTAATCACATAGTTGTGCATTCATCATTTCAATCATTCTTAGAGCACTTTCATTATTATTTTTTATTTAAAAAAATTTTTTATAGGAACTAAAATGGAAATAATTTTTATTTTTATTGATGGGTAATATGTTGATAATTCTCAAGTTGAATAGTGCTATTTAACATTTAATATTATGTTGATGTCGATGCTAATATTGGTAGCTGGTATTAATAGTCAATGTTTAATATGGATATTCAACCTTTCTTTTTCCGTCCAATATTCGATTTCAATACTGATACTTAATATTAGTGTTGACAATAATAGTCCATTTTAATATTGATGTTTGATAATCAAGATTTAATATTGATATCGATATCAATACTAATATTGATATTTGGTATTAATATTGGTATTTAATATTCAACGTTAATATAGCTATTTAAATATTCAATGTTTAACATTATATTTAATATTAATGCTGATAATAATACTCATTTCAATGTTGATATTTAATCAATTTTTAATACTGATATTTAAACATTCACTGTATAATATAATATATGTAATATCAATGTTGGTAATATTAATTTTAATATTGATATTCTATATTTGACATTTATATTGCTCTCTAATGCTTAATATGGATATTTAATACTAATATTGCTAATACTCTATTTTAATATAGATATTTAATAGTCAACATTTAATACTGATGTCAATACCAATGCTAATATTCATAGCTGATGTCAACCTTCAATGCTTAATATGGTTATTTAATATTTGACATTTGCGGTTTCTCTCTAATATTCAGCATTCTGAATTTTAACGTTAATGATATGCATTTTAATGTTGATATCTAATATTTGAAGCTTTATATTTATACTTAATAGTAATATTGCTAGCATTCCATTTTAATGGTGATAGTTGATATTCCGCATTTAACGTCGCTACTAGATAGTCAGAGCTGAATGTTGATATTTGATGTTAATAGGAATACTCAGTTTTTACTATATCTAATAGTCAACATTTAATACAGCTGTTTAACAGTCTATATTTGATACTGATATCCAATAAAAAAAGAACATTTCTCAGGGCTTGTTAAGGACCAGGCTGAGTGCCTTTGGGCACAGCGTCTCCATAAATGAGGAGTCTGCTGGGTTTTCTTACTACTGATGTGTTCCCAGGACTTAACACAGAACCTGGCACTACAAGGCAGTAGCTATTTGACATTATCAGGCACTCAGATGTGTGCTACCATCACACCCCTTTTTACACTTGAGAAAACGAGGAGTTCAGAGAGGGTAAGCCCCTTGCTTGGACTCACGCCAAGAATCGTGCTGAAATCCATGCTACCGTGTCAAAAATAATTGTGCCGATGCTAATCACGTCTTAATGAGTGAGTCTATTAACGAGGCAATTAGGCGGTCATTCATTCTGATGTCACGATTAAAGCGTTAATAAACGTCAGCTATTTGGCCGTCTTGTTCATTCTCGGTGATTTCTGCCAGGGGTAGGGGCAGGGTGGTCTGGCATCCTGGTTACAGAGGAGGGGAGTCAGGATATTTTATTTTATCCAGACCTGTCTGATTTCTGGAGACTTGTGTCCCTCATCACTGCCTGGGAGGCTAAGCAAGCTGGGACTTTGAGGTGCTTGTTGGTTTTTTCGGGGTGGGTGAGCGCGTGTGTGAAAATAAACTTAAAATTTCCCATTTCAGCCACTTCCAAGCATGCAATTCAACAGCATCAAGCACATACCCAATGCTCGGCCACCGTCACTGCACCGTCTGCCGCCAACGTTTTTCTGCCACCCCCCAGATGGAAACTCAGCACCCATGAGCTCCCCAAATACTGTATGACTGCGTTACTATGAAAAAATCTATTACGTAACATCTTGTTTGATTCCAAAAAAATTTTTATATGTATCCAGTACGTTTAATTGAGAAATACATATATTTATTCATCTGTGTTTACTTTTTGGATTTTTAATTGTTTATATTTTCAATTATTAAATGTACAAAATAAAGTAAAAAAAAAAAAAAAAAAAAAAAGACTCCGGGGAGAGGTCTTTGGGAAAGTGAAATGGCCGGAGCTCCGGAATCATCTCGAACCCATCTTGAGAGAAAATTCAGACCAGTGGTTCTCAAACTGG
Organism: Tolypeutes matacus; assembly: GCA_026826555.1. Classification (NCBI taxonomy): domain Eukaryota; kingdom Metazoa; phylum Chordata; class Mammalia; order Cingulata; family Chlamyphoridae; genus Tolypeutes; species Tolypeutes matacus. Next base: position 188,615 of record JAKSZT010054196.1, read on the forward strand.
GGTTCCTGGGCCGGATGATTCTCCTCTCCGTCCTTCCCAGGCCCCCAAGTCAGAAACTCCTGGGGGCGGCCCCCCAAACGTGGCTTTTAAAACAAGCCCCAGTTTGTTTGTCCTTTTGTTGTTGTCAGTCTGTTTTTTTGTTTATTATTATTATTGAAATAATGAAAATGCTCTAATACTGATTGACGTGATGAAGGCACAACTCTGTGTTATCCCAAATGCCACTGATCGCACACTTTGGATGGATTTACACTGTGTTAATATGGATCAATAAAATTGATCTGTTTATAAAAAAAAAAGCCCCCCAGGGAATTTTGATGCTCCATGGAGTTTGAGAACTGGAGAAGGGCTGCGGGTGGGTGATGGAGCAGTGATTTAGGGCAATGAAAATGAAAAAACGAACCCAAAGGGGTTGGGGGACTCAGGGTTGATTCTGAATCTCTCCTGGTGGGAATTCAGTGCTAAAACGAAGAAATATCAAGAAACGGGGACAGAAGGCACATCATTTGGAAACCCGGGAGTAGCCGTCAAAATAATCAGCTAAAAGAAGCGAATGAATGAATGAATGGACTTGGGGAAACTGCTGGGAGTTGACACTGCTGCTTTTTCTCTAGGAAACTTGATTATTATTGCACCCTTTGAAAGGCGTGCGTGTCTGACTTTCACACAAAATTGAAACTTAAAAGAAAAAAGTGGTGGGGGTCGGGGGCAGAGGGGGATGAGGCTGGTAGGAAACGGGCAGAAGGGGGCTTCTTGTCTCTTTGCTTCGGTCCCATTTTGCAGGAAAGAAAACTGAGGCTGCCTGTGGGGCCGGTGCCCGGTTTCCGGCGCCCCCTGGTGGACAGAGCGGCTGCCACCGTCGCCTCCCGCAGGTAGGAGGGGTTTGGGTCTTCCAGTCCAGCCCCTCCCCAAAGTTCCTTCCCTTCCTCTCTTCCTCCCCCACTTCCTTGAGAATTTATTGAGCACCTACTGTATACCTGGCCCTGTTGTAGGCCTTGGGGATACAGGAATCAGCAAGACACAACCCCTGACCTTAACGAGGTTACATTCCAGAAGGGGAAACATATAGCAAGCAAAGGAATAAGATACGAGGCAGTTTCAGGGGCTAATAAATACTGAAAAAAAATAAAAATAAATAGGACAAGCTTCATAAATGTAATTACCGCCACTGCATTGCACCCTTAGAATGAGTAGATTAGAACGATACATTTTTAAGTTACGTATATTTTAGCACAATAAAAATAAAAATAGCCAGAACAGTCTATTCAACAAATGGTGCTGGGAGAACTGGATATCCATATCCAAAAAAAAGAAAGAGGAGCCCTTTCTCACAACTTATGCAAAAAATTAACCACGTGGGCAACATGAGAATCCCGGTGGGTTCCGTGTAATATTTTAGGTAATCTAAGCACCTCTTAAAATATATTTATATATATATATAAATAACATTTTTGTAAGCAAATGCACATATATGCATATATATTTATATATCATTTTACAAATAGTGGTATGTATTGTGAATTTTTTTATTTTTACCCACAATAAAAAATTAAAAAAAATAAAAGTAAAAAAATTAACCGCGGTCCGATGTGGCTCAAATGGTTGGGTGTCCGCCTCCCATATGGAGGAACCTGGGGTCGATCCCCGGGGCCTCCCAGTAAAAAACAAACAAAAAATTAATTAATTAATTAATTAACTGAAAATGGATCAAAGTCCTACAACTAGAAGCGACAACCATAAAACTCCTAGAAGAAAATGTAGGGAACCATCTTCAAGACCTTGTGGTAAGTGGTGGTTTCTTGGACCCCACACCCAAAGCACGAGCAACAAAAGAAAAAAATAGATAAATGGGACCTCCTCAAAATTCAACACTTTTGCACCTCAAAGGGCTTTGTCCAAAGAGTGAAAAGGCAGCCGACTCAATGGGAGAAAATATTTGGAAATCACATATCCAATAAGGGCCTAATATCCACAATATATAAAGAGATACTACAACTCAACAATAAAAAGACAAATGACCCAATTACAAATGGGCAAAAGATTTGAATAGATATTTCTCCAAAGACGAAATATGAATGGCAAAAAAAAAAAAAAAAAAAAACACCACAAATGAAAAACTGTTCAACATCACTAGCAATTAGGGAAATGCAAATCAAAACTACAATGAGATATCATTTCACACCTATCAGAATGGCCACTATGAAAAAGACAGAGAACTACAAGTGTTGGAGAGGATGTGGAGAGACAGGAACACTTCTTCACTGTTGGTGGGAATGCACGATGGTACAACCACTGTGGAGGACTGTTTGGCAGTTCCTAAAGAAGTTGACTATAGACTTGCCACGTGACCCTGCAATACCACTACTGGGTATATACCCAGAAGAACTGAGAGCAGTGACACGAGCAGACATCTGCACACCGATGTTCACAACCACATTATCCACCATTGCCAAAAGCTGGAAACAACCCAGGTGTCCATCAACAGACGAATGGATAAAGAAACTGTGGTACATTCACACGATGGAATATTATGCAGCTGTAAGAAGAAATGAAGTCGTAAAGCAGATGGCAACATGGATGACCCTGGAGGACATTATGTTGAGTGAAGCAAGCCAGACACAAAAGGACAAATACTGTAGGAATGCGTTACTATGAACCAAATATATTGTGGAATATACTGTTTGATTAAAAAAAAAATTTTTATGTATCCATTACATTTAATTGAGAAATGTATATATTTATTCATCTGTGTTTACTTTTTAGTTTTTAATTGTTTATATTTTCAATTATTAAATGTACAAAATAAAGTAAAAAAAATGATAAAAAAAAAAAAAAAGCATATGGCAACATGGATGAACCTGGAGGACATTATGTTGAGCAAAGCAAGCCAGACACAAAAGGACAAATACTGTATGACTGTGCCTCTAGGAACTAAATATATTGTGTAAATTCATGGAGTTAGGAACTTGAAAACTTGAATAGGGATCACCAGAAAATAGAGTGAGGTTGGGGAATGGAAAGCTGAGGGTTCATCTGTGCAGAATTGGTAATTGCTTTATTAATATGGATCAATAAAATTGATTTGTTTAAAAAGTAATAAGAACAAAGAGCAATGTGATAGAAAAAGGGGTCGCTCAGGAGGTAATATGTATTAAACGCCGATCCCAGTGTCTTCCAATAGGAGTATAGCATAAGCCACGTATGTCATTCAAAATTTTTCTAGTAGCTACAGTAAAAAAAAAAAAAAAAACAGGTGAAATCAATCTTTTTTTAAACTTTATTTTGTACATTTAATAATTGCATATATAAACAATTAAAAACTAAAGAGTAAACACAGATGAATAAATACATACATTTCTCAATTAAATGTACTGATACATATAATTTTTTTTTTTATCATACAATATGTTACACAATATATTTGGTTCATAGTAACACAGTCATACAGTATTTGTCCTTTTGTGTCTGGCTTGCTTCACGCAACATAATGTCCTCCAGGGTCATCCATGTTGCCATATGCTTTACGACTTCATTTCTTCTTACAGCTGCATAATATTCCATCGTGTGCATAGACCACAGTTTGTTTATTCATTCGTCTGTCGATGGACCCCTGGGTTGTGAAATCAATCTTTTTTTTTTTTTTTTTTTTTACCGGGAGGTCCCGGGGATCGAACCCGGGTCCCTCCATATGGGAGACGGACGCCCAGCCAGTTGACCCACATCCGACCCCTTGAAATCAATCTTTTTTTTTTATTTTTTTTTATTTTTTTTATTTTTTGAAATCAATCTTAATAACATATTTCACTTAACCTAATACATCCAAAATACTATCATTTCAATGTGGACTCTGTATTCAATCAATTAGGTTTATTTATTGAAATTTATAATGAATTTTATATTCAGTGCATGGTTTAATAAATTACAGAAATTCTGTTCTTGTTTTTTTCCCACACTGAGCCTTCAAAATCCGGCGCACGTTTTGCACTCACAGTATGTCTCGTTAATTCAGACCAGCCACTGGGGATGGGGGCAGTGGCTAACTTACCCTGTGGAGTGGACCTACTGTGTGCCCAGCACTTTATAGATATTCATTCATTTAGTCCTCGAAACAACCCTGGGAAGGAGGTACTAGTTTTTTTTATCTACTTTTCTCGATGAGGAAACTGAAGCCCAGAGAGGTTGAGTGGTTAACGCAAGGCCACACAGCATGGAAGAGGTAGAAGGTTCTGGCACAGGAATCTCCCGTTTCCTGGCAGAGAAGCGGGATGCGCGTTCAGCTCTGTACGTGGAAGGAGCCAGCCCTGGCACAATCCCGGGGAGAGCATACCCAGGGGGGCAGGGGAGGGAAACACAGCAAGTGCCAAATCTCGGCACTTCCGGATGCAAGGGCGATGGTGAGGGCAGGGGAAGCCAGGAGGCATGGACCGTTCATTCCTTAACTGATTCACAACTATCTCCTGAGCACCTACTATGTGCAGCGCTTTCGCCTGACGCCAAGGGGCAAGCTGTGAACTCCGTGGGGCAGGGGCGGGGCTCAGCATTGCTGGCCTCTGGGCACGCAGGGGTTAAGGCCAGCTGCTCCCACGTTGCGACAGAGCCACACACCCTACCAGCCAGCCCCTGGCTCACTGGCTCCCTCGCCCGCTCTCTTGAGCTGGTTCCACTTGGCTCCGGCCCCTGCCTGCCCAGGGGCCTCCCCGAGGGAGGAGGAATTGGGCTAACAGGTGGGAAGCCCAGAGCCAAAGCCTCGGGTCCCCTTCCCACTCCTCGTGCCAGGTGGGTACCCGGGCCAGGGCTCTTGCTCTGAGGCCACCAGCTTCCCAGACCGGTAAGTCCCTCCTTTGATCTGCCCACCATCCCCACAGCCGGGTCCCGGGCTCCCCAGTCACCTCCCCCCAGCTCCCCGGAAAGCAGGAAACGGACCTTCCTGTGTGGGCATCTGACATAGTTTCCAAGGGATTATCTGGCAGCAGTTTCTGCCACTGGGGCCTGCCCAGAGCACCAAGGCCGGAAACTCAGAAGTGTCCCAGGGTGGGCCCGGAGGGGCTGCAGGGGCACAGGCTGCTCTCTGGGCCCCCCAAGCGGAGGTGGCATTGGGAAGGGGGTGTCAGTGCCACTGGACACCCAGGCTTGTCCCCTGCAGCCATTCCCCGAGCCCCCTGGGACTTCCAAGAGGTTCCCAAGCTTTCAGAAACTTGCATCTCCTCTCTCCCCACTTCCGGAAGATTTGGAGGGATCCCATGGGGGGCACGGGGTGGTGGTATTTGGATCCCTTTCTCAGGTCAAGTCTCCTGGCTCGGAAACGCAGGTGGGCAGTGGCCGGCAGTCATCACAACTGTCCCCTTGGCGGACAAGGATCCGGGCATCCGGGAGGTGGAAGGGAGAAGGAGAGTGTGGAGGGGTCGGTGGCCGCAGTTTTCTGGGTCATCGGCTCCCAAAAGTGCAGGACAAAGAGCGCTTCCCGGGGAGCTGAGTGTCCGGTTGCAGCCTCCAGTTTCTGTGTCCCCTTGGGGCCCGGGAGGCCTGGGCATCTGTGCCGCAGGCTGGGGGCACCCTGGGGCACGGGCAGGCTTGAAGTCTGGGGGATGCGCCTGGGTTGTGGAATTTGGAGAGAAAACCCGTGTAGTCATCAGACCTGGCCTCCAGCTGCTTCTCCTCTCTCCCGGCCTCAGTGTACTGCTCTGTAAAATGGGGTTCCACGGGGAGTTGGGAACAACAAGTGGGGAGTGGGTGGTCCCTCAAGTAGGCAATGGGCTAAGCCCACACTCAGGAGGCAAAATGCAAGAGGGGAGGTGTGTGGGGGCTGCCCCTACCCCCCAAGCAACGCCTCAGAACCAGCATCTTGTAAAACTCCTGCCTCCCTGACTCTGGCTGAAGCCGGGGCCGGGCCGGGGCCTGGGAGCTTCCGTGAAGCCTGAGGTCTGGGGAAAGTCCACGGAGAGGGGTGGGGGTGCCCCAACCTCCTGGGCCGGGCCCCGAGGGGAGCCGTGTTTGCTCAGGGCGGGGCCTGACACCCTTTGGAATGTTCCGAGGTCAGCCGTGGCTGGGAGGAGGGGCTGGCCAGGGGTGAAGTGGCATTGATTGAGCGCCTACTGTATGCCTGGCGCTATTTGAGTCTGGGGGTGGGGGGTGGGGGTGAATTCAGCAGCGAACCAGACAAAGATTCTGGCTCCTGCTGGACTGATGTGTCCGTGGGAAAGACAGACGAGGAAGAATTAACGTCAGAAGTAAATTGTATTGTAAATTGTAATCCTGGGTTAGAGGAGTCTGACAGGGGAAAGTAAAAGAAAGGAAAGAGGGAATGGGGGTGTCGGAGGTGGGTGGAGGGGCAGAGCAGCCATTTTCCTATTTTAAATAGAAAGATCAGGGGGATCAGAGCACTGGAGAAGGTGACGTTGGAGCGAAGACTTGAAGGAAGTGAGCTGGAGGCAGCCACACTGATCTCTGCAGGCAGGGTGTGTCGGGCCAGATGGCACGACCTGTGCAAAGGCCCTGAGGTAGGACCGTGCCTGGCTTCTTAAGCAGAGGGAGCGAGTGGGAAGAAGGGAGGGCAGAGAAGGCTTTCCCCCACCCCCGCAAGGGAGGTGGGAGCCACGGAGGGCTGTAGGCAGAGGAGGGATGGGCCTTGACTCAGGTGCTCACAGGCGCCCTCTGGCTGCTGCGGGGAGGACAGACTGTGGGGGCGAAGGTGGGAGCCGGGGAGCAGGGCCAGGGCCACGGCACTGGTCCTAGGGGGGGATGATGGGGGCTGGACCAGGTGGAGGCAGAGGAGGGGGAAGAAGTGGGCAGAGTCTGGAAAGATTTTTGGTAGAACTAACATTTCCAGCTGCCTGAGAAACAGACAGAGGTCAGGGAAAGGAAGTGGGAAGAATATTCTGGAGTCTGGAGATTACAATGGGTGGGAGGGACAGAAAGGTTGAGAGGACAGCTGAGGCCACCTGAAGGAGAAAGGCTTTTTTTTTTTTTTTTGCTTGTTTTGTGATTTTTTTTTTTTTTTTTTAAAGATTTTATTTATTTATTCATTTATCCCCCCCTTGCTGCTTGTGCTCGCTGGGTCAGCCAACCACGCCGTGCGGGCGGGCTTGCCTTCACCAGGAGGCCCCAGGAACCGAACCCGGGCCTCCCATATGGCAAACGGGAGCCCCACTGATTGAGCCACAGCCGCTTCCCTGTTTTGTAATATTAAAGGATAATTTTTCCCCAAAGGGTAAAATCATGACTCTCACACAAATAGAAAAGGAATATACTTATTTTCTGAGTTTATTTGCCTTATTAATATGGGAACCGGTAGGGTTTAACAGCCCGTTCAAAGGAGAATCTAAAGAACACACACGGACAGGCAAGAACGCTGAAATGAATTTACAGATAGATGCAAAACGGGTCAATAACCCCAGGGCAATAATCAGTTGCGCTCTCCGCAGCCATTCGCATTTCTCCTTCCCAATAGCGTCAGTTTCCTCCCATTTACAGAATCCTACACTCGTTCAGAGACAGTGAGAAGCATTGATAACCTGGAAGGGTGTGGCCAGAGCCCGGCATGGAACTTTGAAGGAGGGCTGGGGAGCTATTGAATGTTCTTGAGCTGGAGCCACTGCTTGTTAATTGTAGATTTTTTTTTTTTTCAAAGATTTTATTTATTTATTCATTTATCCCCCCCCTTGCTGCTTGTGCTCGCTGGGTCAGCTAACCACGCCATGCGGGCGGGCCTGCCCTCACCAGGAGGCCCCGGGAACCGAACCCGGGGCCTCCCATATGGTAAACGGGAGCCCCGCTGATTGAGCCACAGCCGCTTCCCAACTGTAGATGTTTTTGGCTGGGACTATTTGCTTAATGTCTGTCCTCCCTGCCAGACTGGACTGTGAGCTCCAGAAGGGCAGTATCCACGGGGCCCGGTGTTTGGTACACAGTAGGCGCACAATTAATGCACAAATAACTCATGGGGAGCCACCCAAGATTCTGGACGGAGAGAGGCCAGCGCTGTGTATGTTGGAAGGATGGAATCTGGATGGGGAAGGCTCAGCTGCAAAGCGGATGAAGACGTGTGGGCCTGGTGGGGGGATTCAGGGAGAAGAGGGTGGTCAGTGGGGGGAGCTGGGTGGGGGGGGAGCTGTAAGCAACGTGTCTACACTGCTCATCCTGGCCACCTCCTCTCGTATCTACCCTGCTTGCCCTGGATCTCCTCCTCTGTCTACACTGCTTGTCCTGGGCCACCTCTTCCTCTTTGTCTACACTTCTTGGCCTTCTGTCTACACTCGCTCCCCTGGTGACCTCACCATGCCATGGCTGAAGTCACCCGCCCACGCTTGGCGACTCAGGAACTTCTTGGTCCAGCCCGATGGCACCGGCAGCGTCTTTCCATCCCCCACCCTCTCCTCCCACCCTGACCCCATCCTAAGAAGCATCAGCTCAGCCACCCAGAGGCCCCAACAGACACCGGCCGGTGGACTTGACTCCTCCTCTCCCTTCCCCTCCCACTTTCGAGATTTTTTCACCTAATCCTTGAGGCTGCGCCTTCCAATGTTTTCAGAATCTGCCTCCCCCTGGCCTGCCTGGACTTGCCCTGGCCCCTGGCTCCACCCTTCACCCCCACAATCTGACCTCCCTGCAGCCAACACAAGGTGCGGGTGAGCACCTGAGTCAGGGCTTGTCCCTCCTCTGCCTACAGCCCTCCATGGCTCCCACCTCCCTTGGGGTGTCAGGGAAAAGCCCACATGCTCCCGCAGCCCACCAGGCCCCACACGACCTGCCCCGTCCCCTCCCTGCCTCCCCTCCTCCTGCTCTCCCCTTCGCTCTCTGCACTCGAGCCACACAGGTCTCCTAGCTGCTGCTCCAACACACCAGGTTTGATCATGCCTCAGGGCCTTTGCACATGCTGTTCCCCCCCTACCGGGAACACTCTTCCCCTAGATACGGACACAGCTTCTTTCTCTCCTCATCAGCCCCTTGTCTCATCAGTCTCACCACTGTGTACACACTGGGTGCTCAGCACTGGCTGGTGGGGCTGCTGCAGGGCATTCCTGGGTTCTGGTCCGACCTGTTAGGCCAGCCCCCTCTTGGCCCTTCTCTGACCCCGGCCTCCTCCAAAGCAGCAAAGTAGCCTCCAGCAGGGGGGAACCCAAGCCCCCTGGAGGCCAGGACTCATTGGTGACCTCAGCCCAGCAGCCCTTGCCACCCTGGGCCTCAGTTTCCCCACGGGCACTCAGAAAGAACCGAGCAGGGCCACCTCGCCTTCTGGAGCATCCTCCCTTCCCCACCCCCTCCTGCCCCGCCCGGCACTGCCCCCCTCTGGCTGAGGCTGACCTTGCAAGGCCGGGAAGGAAGTCTGTCCCCAGCTCTACCCTCTGGGAGCCTGGCATACACAGCGGGGGGCTCAAAACGTTTTTGTCGAGTGAATGAATGAATGGATACAAAGATGAATGCACGAATGAAGGGGATTGATGAAAACAGATTTTTTTTTTTTTTATTCCGTTAGATGATCCGGAGGCCAGGAGGGTACTAGGGAGCCATTGAGTGTTCTGGAGCAGGACATGACTATGTGAGAGCAGAGTCACGGGTGGCTGGAGGAAGACAATGTGTTCTGGGATCCTGGAGCAGGTGCCCCCCTCCCTCCTTAGAGGGGTTTGCTGTGGGATTTCTCTATCTCGGTGCTATTGACATTGCCAACTGCCTCCTGGACGTTGGGGAGCAGAATTGCCCCTTCCAGCTGAGAAGCACTGACGTACAGCAAAGGCTGTGGGATCAAACAGAGCTCTGGGATCTCAGGCTTGCCCTTCAACCCATCTGGCCTTGATTTTCTCAGCTGTGAAATGGGCACGTGAATACCCTGTGTAAGCAGTACCGGGGACGAAGTAAATGCTGGAAATGCTGAGGTCCTGTGCTGAGTGCAGGAAAGACCTTTGCCAGATCTGCTCTTCCCAAGCAGTTACACCTTCTCCAGCAATCCCTTAAGCGTGCAGGCTGCTGGGGACTCTATTTATATTTTCTCTGTGACTCATTAAAACCAACCCACAGCCATTAAAAAACAAACAAACACTTGACCTCGTTCTACCTAAAATCGCTTTGTGTGGGGTGGCATGTTGATATACAGGGTAGAGTGTATGGCAGGGTATACAGAAAGCGCTCAGCAAGCCTTCGCTCTGGTTAATGGTGCAGCCACATGGGGTCAGCATAGGGTCCCGGAGGCGAGTAGTTTTGGACTGTTGGATGCCACCTTTGCTGTGTGACCCCTGGTGAGCCAAAGCCCTCTCTGGGCTCCACTGTCTTCATCTCTAAAACTTGTGGGATTCGCTGATAACAAGACTGAGACTAAACAGCCAACCTGAAGGAACGTTCTCTAAGCGCCTTATTATGCATAGCTACTCATTTAACCCTTTGAGGCAAGAACTATTATTATCCCATTTCCAGGTGGGGAAACTGAGGCACGGAGAGGGGAAGTGACTTGCCTGAGGTCCCACAGCAAATAGCTGACAGAGCTGGAATTTGAACCCTCCCAGCTCTGAGGTTCCAAGTGGGGTACTAGCAGGAGCTTCAGTAAAGGTGTTTTTGTCTTGGGGGGGTGCCTCTTGAGGGGCGCCTTAGTTTCCCCTGTGTGAAATGAGGGTCGACCTCCCAGAGTTGTATCCGAGAAGGAGCAGCTCTATGCCACAGGCGTTTCTGACTCTCCACTAGCTCCTGATCCAAGAGGTTTTCCAGCTAAACCCCAAAATGTGCCCATCTCACGGATGGAAAAACCTCTCTCAACTCGCCGGCTCCGTTCCGAAAGCGTCGATACCTGCCGGGTCTTCCCCGCAGCCCGGCCTGGACTTTCTCCAGCCGCGGCCGCGGGCAGGTGCCTGGCTGGAAAGAAAACCCGGCATGGATTTCCCGACCTCGAGCCTGGATCCCGCGGTGCGGCCGGGGACTGGCGCGGCCCGAAGGCGTGTCGGGGCGGGGGCGGGGCCGGCCAGGGAGGAGGAGGAAGAAGAAGAGGGGCAGGTGCAGCCCGAGAGGAGGAGCGGGCGGGAGGAGGCCGAGAGTGGGGGGCCCGCCACCCCCCATCGACTCTCCTAGGCCTCCTCCTTGACTCCTGGGGGGGGCCGCGGGATTGACTGTTTCCAGGCCCCCCTCGGGCCGGGGCGCTGGCGAGCCCCGGGTGGACTATGGCGGTGAGATTCCAGGCGAGTAGATGGCCGCGGGCAGGAGGGGGAAGGGAGAGGGCTGAGACCCGGGACCCTAGGCCACCCTCCACCTACCTACCAAATGGGGAAACTGAGGCCCGAGGCTGCACAGCCAGACGCGTCGGCTCCCCGCAGACCCTCAAAGCTGCTCCCGGGGGCTCCCTCCGTTCCCCGACGGACCTGGGTTCAAATCCTGCTTTTTCTGCTCACTGTGCTGGGTAACTTTGCCCAGTGAGCCAAGGTGCGGCTGCGGGAGGGGGGATCACCATCTAGTAGGCGCCTACGGTGTACAGAGCTGACATGTGCCTTACCCGGCCGGGGGCAGGCGTGGGCAGCCCCGCTTGACCGACGAGCAAACGGGCTGGGGCTTGGGGCAGAATCTCTGCGCGCCCCAGTTTGGAGGGAATTCGACCCTCCCAGGAAGGGGGCCTGAGCCGGCCCTTTCACCGCCCCCACCCTGGGTCTCCCAACGGGCTCTGGAAGGACAGCCTGAGGCCGCCGGGGTCCGACGCTTGCCCCCCCCCTACCCCCGGAGATCTAAGGTCTGGCAGTTCCCGCCGCCTCCTTTCTGGCTCCCCTCCCCACCTGGAGGATTTGTGATCCCCGCCTTCCTGCCCGCCCCCAGCCAGAGTCCCCGGAGGTGGGAGCAGGGGGTGGGGGCGGTGGGGGAGAAAGGACAGCCTCCTGGGAGGCACGTGCCCCGGGCTTTGTGCGACTGGGTCCAGCCTGTCCCCTCTGGGCTAGTCTCCTCCGAGGTTTGCGCCCGTGGGGGGAGGGGAGGGGAGGGCGGGGCCCTCTCAGCGCACCTTGAAGGGGGCGGGGCGAGGAGGGCTGGAAACTCAGGTCACACCTGGCTGAGTGGACTGCCAGGTCTGCCTTACCTGACGCCCTTCCTCAAACTCTTTCTGTGCCGGGTCGGTCGTGTGGAGACAGTGCTGAGGCCCCAGCCCTGTCTACCAAGGAGCCTCCCCCAGACTCCAGGGGGGTAGTGGAGGAGGCGGGGGGGGGGGGGAGGGGGCGGGGGAGGGGAGACGGGGCTGGATACAGACATCCAGGCCTCAATAATCATCTTTGGCCCGGAGGGAGAGGTGGGGAGGACTCCCTGGAGGAAGAGACAGTGGCTGTGGGGTTGTAAGGGATGAATAGGAGTTTGCTGGAGAGTATAGCACGTGCCAAGGCCCAAAAAAGACGTCAAGCTGGAGTGCCCAGAAGGTAGGTGCCAGTGGCTCATCACCAGGGCCTTGAGCGCCCAGACAGACGCAGGGTCGCCTTCACAGCCTGGCAGGAAAGACCAGACACTCACGTGCTGATGATTAACCAGGTTAATTCCAGATGATGTTCGAATCGCATAAAACGGGGAGGAGCGGTGGGGTGCTGGAAAGGTTGGTCAGTTGGGCTAGTCCAGGAGGGCTTCCTGGGGGAGGTGGCTTTTGAGCCAAGATCTGATTGTCACGGGGCCAGCCATGTGGAAATCCTAGGGAAAGTTGTCCCAGACAGAGAAAAGAGCCAGAGCGAAGCTTCCGAGGCAGCCGAGGTGGGGGATTAAGTTTGTTCCCTGGGGCACTGAAGAGCGCCAGAGGGTTTTAGCCAAAGCCTTTGGTGTCCATGGAGATGCACAAGCTGGGGCAAGCCTGGGCCACCTGCACCCCTCCTCCCCAGGGGCTGTTTTGAAAAAAAAATAAGGCCAGGAAGTAAAAATTCCAGGGGCCATTTAATGATGCAAAGTACAAAAAGCAAAGCCACTGGAAAAAGGACTCCGTTTCGAAAAGAAAAAAGCTCCGACGGGAAAAAAAGAATAAGGAAAAGGCATCTAGCTGTAGCCTGGTGAGCCTAGAGGGGGACAGATGTTCTGGGTCTTTTTCTGAGCTGTGTGACCTCGGGCAGGTTACTGAACCTCTCTGGGCCTCCTCTGTATCTGTAAAGTGGAAATAGTAACGGCACCACTTCCTGACATCCGTTCTGGAGCTTAAATGGGTCGGCACGCATACAGCAAGCGCATGCTAAGTGTTATTGAAATATCATGCCAAGAAGACAAATCTGCATCATTACTTCTACCAGAAGCTCCTGCCCTCCCCGCCGGCTGTCTCTGCCTTTTGTGCATCCTCTCTGTGCCGCCTCCCGCACCGCAGCCGGCAGGGTGTCTGTTTTGCAGATGGGGAAACTGAGGCTGGAAGGGGCTCCCCTGCCTGAGCAAGGAGCAGAGTGGGATTTGAGCCCTGCCTGTAGCATTGTTCCTCTCCCCTCCCTGCTGCGATTGGAATGTTGCTCTCCCTGGAAATCTGGGAAATCCGGGAATCTACATGGAGACCCCTGGAGAGCACCCATGGAGGGTCTTACCCAGCCCATTGTGCCAAACCGGGGAAACAGACCACGGAAGGGGCTACAAGGCCCCCCAGGGGCCGGGGCATGTGCCGGCTGGCAGAAGGGGTGGGAGGGGGTCCAGGATCCACGTTCCCCCACTTCTCCTGGTGTCTCCCGCTGCGTCTCATCCTCGTCCCGGGTGTGAAAACAGCAGTCCCCACGGGAATTTAATATGGCCCTGTGCAACCCGCAGCCAGGCCTCCCCGGCGCCACCTCCACCTGCTCCGGCAAGTGGCGCCCCCGCCCTGTGCCTCGGTTTCCCCATCCGTATCATGGGAGCGACAGAATGCCTCCTTGGAGTGAACGAGATAGTACGGGGAACGCGCTGGGCACAAAGGCAGCCCTTCATTCGTTCGTGCGGCGAGTGTTTATTGAGCTCCCGCTGTGCTTTGGGTGCTATAGTAGGTGAACAGGACAGAAGTTCCTGCCCTCTGGAGCCGCGTTTCCAGAAGGAAACAAACAAGCAAACAAACAAACACAAAAAAATCTAGAGAATGTGAATGTGAAGCGTGAAGCAGTCACAAGTTGTTTTGTTTAGTTTTTAAGCTGTTGAAGCGGTCCCAAGTTTTACGAAAGAAAAGTAAGCAGAGAAGAGACTGTTGCAGGGGCGGGCTGGGTGGTGAGGGGAGGACGTTTGAGCAAAGACCTGAAGGAGATGAGGGAACGAACTCGGTGGGGATCTGGGGGAAGAACTTTCCAAGTAGAGGGAACATTCGTGCAAAGGTCCTGGGGCAGGACCGGGTCTGGCGTGTTGGAGGAGCAGCAAGGAGGCCCGTGTGGCTGAAGCAGAGAGAGCAAGGGAGAGAGGGGAAGGAGGGCAGGGGACGGGGCAGGTCGTGCGGGACCTGGTGGGCCGTGGGGAGTTGTGTGGACTTTTTCCCCCCGAGGGAGGTGGGAGCTATGGAGGGCTGCGGGTAGAGGAGGGTCCGGCCCGGCTGCTGCAGAGGGCGAGGGTGGGGCCAGGCTGGCCATGACGGGGCCAGAGGACCAGCTGCTGTCATTACGTGGCCCTTGGTTTGCCCATCGGTCTTGGCGAGGGAGTCAGGCTGGGGGCCTCTTTTGGAAAACGGACAGAAGACCCCTGCCCCGGTCCAGCTGATCCCTTACATCCAATCGGCACCTGCCTGGCCCCTCCCAGGGACGGGGAATTCTCCGACCCTGAGGGTGAAGGTGGGACATGGATCTCCTTTCCCTTTTCCCTCTGCCTGCCTGGATTCTCCCCCAGGGTCCTGAACCAGGCTTCTCAGGGGGAAAGGGACAAAGAACTCACCCTTTCTCTGCTACCACCCAGTTTGGGCTACTGAAGCCAAAGTTTGTCACCTTCAGTGCTGTTGACATATGGAACCGGGTCGTTCTCTGGAGTGGGGGCAGTCCAGGCACTGTGGGGTGTTGAGCAGCCTCCCCGGCTCCCCCTCCTCATGTCAGGAGCACCCCCTTCCCAGCTGTGATGACCGAATGTCCCCGGCCGTGGCCCAGAGTCCCCAGACTCACCCCCAGGATGACAACACCCATCTTGCAGATGGGAAAAACCAAGGTCCCAAGAGATGTAGCCTCTTGCCTGCAGGCTGGGACCACGGGGGTGTCAGAGCTAAGTTCCCCACCTAGGGCTGGGGACCCCCAAATGCTCTCCTGTGACCTCATGCCACCTCTCCTGTCCCCTCTGACCAGGTGGCAGACATGGAGGAGCTGACCATCTGGGAACAGCACACGGCCACGCTCTGCAAGGTGAGGCTGGCCTCTCCCTGCGCCCACCGGGAGGGGAGACTCTGTGTCCTGGGGGGAACCCACAGCTCCCCCCCGTCTCCTGACCCCTCAGGATCCCCGCCGGGGCTTCGGCATTGCTGTCTCCGGAGGCCGAGACCCGTCTGGTGGATCCGTGGTTGTGTCTGATGTGGTGCCCGGGGGGCCAGCTCAGGGCAGGTTACAGTGAGTATCAGGGCAGGACCGTGTCCTCGGCTGGGGGAGGACCCTGTGTGGGCCAAAGCTAGGAGGCTGGAAAGTGCCCAGCGCCTTCCAGCTCCATCAACACGTGACTTGGAGCTGGCAACGGGGACCGAGTCTCTCCCCGAGGCACTTCCTGGTCTCTCGAAGAGGATCTTGGGGTCATAGTGGCCCCAGTGCCCTCATGGAACATGAAGCCCTGGAAATCTCTTTTGAATAGGAGGGGAGGAGACCCAGTGTTCTGAGCTCCTGGGAGTTATGTTGATAAAATGGCTCTGGGCCCCGAGGGGCTGCCTGGTGAGGCCCAGCTCAGCTCCGAACCCAGGACTACATTCAGAGAGAGAGAGTGGACGAAACAGTCAGGGTGTGGGGAGCAGAAAGCGGGGGGACCTTGGGAGAAGAAAGCAAGGGGCTACGGAGAGACCAGTTGTCGATGCGTCTTCCGTTCCGTTATTGCATTTTATTTTTCTAGTGGGTTCTCCGGTTGGCTCACTCTCCCTCTGACCCGCTCCTCTTCCCTCAGGATAGGGGACCACGTCGTGATGGTGAATGGGGTCTCCGTGGAAAGCGTCACCTCCAGCTTCGCCATTCAGATCCTCAAGACTTGCGCCAAGGTGGCCGACATTGTGAGTGAGCCGCCAGGCGGGAGAGGGCTGCACCCCTGACCCAGGCCCGAGCCCCCGCCCCGCACCCGCCGCCCACGATAAGAGCGAGTGGAAGCTTGTTCTCCATCTCATAGCTCGGACGTAGCGGCCCGGAGAGGAGCCGGGATCCCCCTGAGGCCACATGGCGGACGGGCCAGAGCCTCCCCCCGGCCCCTTGCTTCGCGCTGACCCTCCTCTCCGCCTCCCCTAACAGACAGTGAAGCGGCCCCGGAGGATCCAGCTGCCCGCCACCAAGGCCAGCCCCTCGGGCCTGGGGCGCCGGCTCTCGGACGATGGGCCCCACCGGCTCGGGGAGGTCGACCACGGCCGGGGCTACGACGGGGACTCATCCAGCGGCTCTAGCTGCTCCTGGGACGGGCGCTCCCGCCGGCCGCGAGCTGGCCGCAGGAGCCGGGCGGGCAGCCACGGGCGCAGGAGCCCGGGCGGCGGCTCCCAGGCCGACGGGCTGGCCCTGGTGTCTGGCTTTAAGCGGCTGCCGCGGCAGGACGTCCAGATGAGACCCGTGAAGTCGGTCCTGGTGCGGCGGAGGGAAAGCGAAGGTGAGCGGGGGCCGTCCTGGGCCACGCTGACCGCTGGGTCCTTATCGCGTGTGGCGGGCAGGATAACGGTCTCCCGGGGATGCCCAGGTCCTTGTCCGTAGGACCTGAGAACGCGGTCCCTTTCGGGGATTTGGAGGGTGGTCATAGCTTCAGGGTCTCAAGATGGGGAGCTTCTCTTGGCTCGGTGTCGTCGCAAGGTCCTTAGGACCCCCAGCAGGTCAGGGGGAGAACTGGAAGAGGCCCCGCTGCTGGCTGGGGAGACGGAGGAGGGGGCCGCGAGCCCAGGAACGTGGGCTCACCTCCAGCAGCCGGAAACGGCCTCTGGAAGGAACCCGCCCTGCCGACGCCTTGACTTTAGCCCCCCGGGGGACCCGTTCTGGACTCCCGGCCGCCAGAACCCTGGGAGACGATGTTTGCGTCCCTAGAAGCCGCCGAGTTTGTGATCATTCGTTACAGCGGCCGCGGGAGGCTCGTACGCCGTCCGTCAGTGGCAGCGTCACGATATTAGAATTCCAGCCACGGCGCTGGACCTCTGTCCCCCCGCCCCTCCATTCCATAGCTGCCTCACTACCTTGAAATTCTGCAATTCTACGTCCCCCACCTCACAACCAACTTGAATCAGCATGATGTCACTAACGAAGTCCTTCACAGGGACGAAGTCCTTCACAGGGACGTGTCAATGTCCTGGGGCAGCCTCAGCAAAGCACCAAGAACTGGGGGTGGGGCTTAAAACAACGGAGATGAACCATCCCGCAGTTCCTGAGGCCAGAGATCCCGAAATTAAGGTGTGGGCAGGGCCGTGCTCCCTCGGAAGGTTCTAGAGGAGGGTCCTTGCTGGCTTCTCCTGCTTCCTGTGGTGACTGGCCCTTCTTGGCTTGCAGTGTCTGCCTCCTCCGTTGCCAGCGGCCGTCTCCCCGCTGTGTCCCAGTTCTCCCCTTCTTACGAGCACCCCAGCCGTGTTGCGTGAAGGGCCAGCCTACTCCAGCGTGAACCCCCCCTATTTCCGTGACCGCCTCCTACGTTTAATTAATTCCATCCGCAACCCCCCTATTTCCAAACAAGTTCACATTCCCGGGATTTAAGGCGTCACCATATCTTTTTGGGGGGATGCTCGGGCCTCGACAGCTCCTGCTGTTAAAACAAACCCCACGTAATGACGTCTCGGGTCCTATGAGGGCGTCAGCCTGGGAGCTGGGAGAGGGGAGCCCAGCTTGCCCCCTCTCCGTCAGGCCCTGCCTCAGTTTCCCTCCTGCCCCCCCAGAGTTCGGGGTCAAACTGGGCAGTCAGATCTTCATCAAGCACATCACGGATTCAGGCCTGGCTGCCCGGAACCGTGGACTGCAGGAGGGAGACCTCATCCTACAGGTGAGCCCGTCGGGGTGGACAGGGAAACTGAGGCTGGGAGGGTACGTGGCACGAAGTCACACAGCAGAGCATCTGTAACTGTCTGTTTTCTGCAGGTGGGAGGAGGTTACGCATAATGATCCCC
Source organism: Tolypeutes matacus (assembly GCA_026826555.1). Taxonomy (NCBI): domain Eukaryota; kingdom Metazoa; phylum Chordata; class Mammalia; order Cingulata; family Chlamyphoridae; genus Tolypeutes; species Tolypeutes matacus. Next base: position 206,766 of record JAKSZT010054196.1, read on the forward strand.
CATTCCCTTCCCAAACCTGCTGCTAATCTTCCGCTGAGTGTCGGTTTCTAGTATCCCCTTGGGGTTGTCTGTTTCTAGTGTCCCCAGGCTTTGCTGTGTATTAGAATCATGCGGCGAGCTGATGACAGTCTTGATTCTTGGGCCCCCTCTAGGTGATTCTAATGTTCATAGTCCAATGAGCAGGCTCTGAGGAGCTGCCTTGCCTGAAAACAGGAAACTTTCTTTCTAGACTCTTCCCCTGAAAGGCTATTTCTAGTCATTTCCTGATGTTTGGTTTCCAAACCACTTCCAGTTGATTTTTTTTTTTTTTTCTAGTGTCTCTTGGGGAGTTATCTGTTTCTAGTGGCCCTGAGGGATCGTCTGTTTCTAGTGGCCTGGTTTGGGATAGGTCGCCTGGTGGGGGCCCTAGAAACACACATTCCCCAGGGGTTACTGAAAACAGATCCTCTCTAGGAAAAATGTTCGAAATGGATCCGTGCTGTGAATTGTAATCTGCTTCCTAGGAATTGTCTGTTTCTAAACCAGCCTCAGTTTCTGTTACTGTGTCTCCTGGACATCGTTTCTAGTAAATTCATTCAAAGCAAACCGCCAGCCTCCGCCCAGATTCGAGTTATTTCTAATCTCACCTTCAGTTCCTGTGTCTTTCTCCCTCTAGAGAGAAGGGCGAGTGAAGCTGCTTCTGTTTTTTTTCCCCAGTGGCCCTGCCTTCTCAGAAAATTGTCCGTTTCTAGAATTCTTGTAGAGCCGCTTCCTTAGCGTGGACTCCACCTGGCGGGGATCCAATTTGAACGTTTCCCTCTTGAGAGTGTCTGTTTTAAATAACCCCTGGGGATTGTGTGTTTCTAGTCCCCTCACCAAGAGATCGGTTTCTAGGGTCCCCGTGTCTCATGGACTCGCTTCTTCTCTTTCTTCCCGGACCCTTCAGATCAACGGGGTGTCCAGCGAGAATCTGTCGCTGAGCGACACGCAGCGGCTGATCGAGAAGTCGGAAGGGAGGTTGACACTGCTGGTGCTTAGGGATCGAGGACAGTTCTTGGTGAACATTCCGCCAGTGGTCAGTGACAGCGACAGCTCCCTGCTGGACGGTGAGGGGCCAGGGGGCCCGGGCCCAGCAGCAGGGGCTCAGATGGAGGGCAGGGAAGGTGGGCGAGCAAGGTGGGGCCGAGCGGAACCAGCAAGACTGGCCCGTGGGGAAATAGGTCTCCTTGTCTCCCGAGGCTCAGAGAGGGACAGGAACTTGCCCAGGGCCACACAGCCTCTTCGCTGAGCTCCCGACTTTGGTCCTGGGAACTTGATCTTCCCCTCTGTAGAATGAGTGTGGTATAGAAGGTCAGACCACGGGGTCTGATGAGATCCCTTCTCCCCACCCAGACATCTCAGACCTCGCCTCGGAATTGTCACAGGCGCCGCCGTCCCACATCCCGCCACCACCGCGGCATGGACGTCGGGGTCCGGAAGCCGGCCGAACCGACTCCCCCGTGTATGTACCCCTGTCGGCCTGAGTGGCCAGGGTGAGAGGGAACAAAGGCACCTTTCTCCCAGGTAGAGGTGCAGTCCTGGCAGCCTGCCTGGAAGAGGTCTTCTCTGGACTGGACAGTCTCCCTCCTCCCCACCCCCAATATTTGGCTCTGGGTTCTTGGATGCTGAGAGAACCAAAGATGGATCTGCTTAAATCAGAAGGGGTTGAGTTTTTACAACACACCCCAGAAAACGTCAAAATGCAAATGCCCCTCGGCCCAGCAGGACCCCGTTTCGGAATTCATCTTAGCAGGAGAAAATAGCCGTGTGTCTGCCAAAGGGCTGCCCGAGCAAAGTACCGGAAATCTGTTGGCTTTTAGAAAGGCCATTTATTTGGGGTAAAAGCTGACAGTCCCGAGGCTGTGGAGAGTCCAACTCAAGGCACCGTGAGAGGAGTTTTCTCGCCAAAGCCGGCTGCCACGGGCTGAAGCCAGGTGGCCGCCCAGGTCTGCCTGCTCTCTCCTTCCCCTCCAGGCTCGCCCTCTCCTCTCGAGCTCCGGGGGCCCGGCCTCTTGGGGCCTCGTGCTTTAGTGGCCCCGCAGTCCCCTCTCTCCTGGCCTAGGGCTTGTCTCTTTTCCGGCCCCCTGTACCAGTCCCGGCTGGTTTGCTCTCTTCCCAAGCGCCGCCGTGAGCTGTCAGGCAAGTGGCTCATCTCTCCCCGGGGCCTCAGCTGTTTGAGCCTCTCCTTTCTGTCACACGGCAGGATCAAAAATGACAGCTCTTCCTGCGTCTGCCTGTCCCTGTGAGTGTCCATTTATATCCGACCCAGCAAGGGGGGGAGGATTCAACCTGAGTCACGCCTTACTTAGTCGAATCAAAAGCCCTAAGACAACCTTCACAGGTGATCTAATCAAAGGCGCCTCAGCTGAACTTAGCGCAATCAAAGGGGATCACACCCAGACGAATAGTCAGTTGACAAACATCATCGTCCTCTTTTGGGGATTCATAAAATGATCTCAAACTGCCACACCGTGGATGTGTGTGAGATTTAGTTCGAGGGATATTTGTTCATCACAACGATCCTTATAAAAGGGAGAAATCGATGATAACCTCAGGGCCCCACATTTGGGAATTGGATAACGGGCATTTCGCTTAAGCTCCCAACAACACTGTGAGGCAAGGGGTTGTATCAGTTAGCTATTGCTGCGTAACAAATTACCCCAAAGTCTACTAGCTTAAAACAACAGTGAACATTAAAAAAAAAAAAAAATCATACTCCTTTATGCTCTTACATTTTCTTGGGGTCAGGAATCCGGGGGCAGCTTAGCTGGGTGGGTCCATCCCAGGGTCTCTCATGAGGTTGCTTGGAAGACATAGTCTGGGCCCTACAGCTCATCTGAGGCTGGAGGATTTGCTTCCAAACTCCCACCCATGGTCGCGGGTGGGAAGCCTCGATTCCTTGCCACGTAGGGCATCCCCAGAGCCCATGATTTGAGAGACGTGGTGTGTATGCCCACGACCGAGCAACGAAGGCAGAAGTCATCGTCTTTTTTTTATAACCTCCTCTCAGACACGCCACGCCATCACTCCCGCCATCTTCCGTCAGTCACACAGACCCTCCCTGGTGTGATGTGGGAGGGGACCACCCAAGGCTGTGACTACCAGGAGGTGGCAATCATGGGGGCCCATCTCGGGGGCTGGTTACCATGGCGACACTGTTATTGAGGTGTTTTCCAGGAGAGGGCCCACCCCAGGCGACCTGTCATCCCAGAGCTAGTGTGCATCCTGCGTGGTGCTCTTTCTCTTTTTATTGTAAATCATGATGCCATAGCTCTGCTCTGGAATACTATACAGCCAGGAAAAAGGAGGTCTCAGAGCATATATTTCAAAGTCCTGGGAAACTGCATCTGGCATCGTGGGCAGTGAACAGACCGGGCGTGACATTTTGCAGGAGTCTCGTATGAAATTACTGGGTGTCCCATACACACAGGGTTCCACTGGCCGAGAAGGTCAAGTAATTTGACGGGTTTCTCTACCGACCTGCTCTGAGTGGGATGGGGTGAGGGTATAGGAGTTTCACATTTCTTTCTTTATTCCCAACTCACCCAACACTAGAGTTTTCCAGGATAAACTTTGGAAATGCTAATATGTGGCCTGATCCTGACTTTCAGATTCGAAAGTATTTATCGACGCACACGTGTTATTTTTTTTTTTTTTTTTTTTTTATTTTACCGGGAGGTCCCGGGGATCGAACCCGGGTCCCTCCATATGGGAGACGGACGCCGAACCAGTTGAGCTACATCCGACCCCCAACGCACACGTGTTGATTTAAAAAAATGCATGGGCTCGGGAGTGGGTGCAGTTCAAGTGGTTGAGCACCTGCTTCCCGTGTACGAGGTCCTGGGTTCAATCCCCGGCCCCTTTACCTCAAAAAAAAAAAAAAAAAAAAAAAGCATAGAAAGTTCTGGAAGGCAATTCCTTCCTGCTAACAGCAGGTGGATATTTTGAGTGACTTTCTTTTTTTTTTTCTTGCTTATCCGCACAACTTTTTTTCTGTTTTTTAAATTTTGGTAACGTATCTATAATGCACAATTTGCCGTATTAACCATTTGAAGGGCACAATTCGGTGGCAGTAATTGCTTTTACAACGTTCTGCTGCCATCCTGACCATCCATTATCAAATCTTTGTCATCCCCTCAAATAGAAAGTCTGTCCCCAAAACAAACACGCATGACATCACACAGGGCTCCCCCACATCACCCCCCACATCACCCCCCACACACAAACACCCCGCCTTGTTGCGAAACATTTGTTAACAAATCAAGAAAGAGCATCGTCAAAGTATTACCGCTAACTATAGTCCGTATCTTCCTCCCTATACATTTTTTTAAGGATTTATTTACTTTTAACCATTTTTACCGCCCCCCTCCCCATTTTTGCTGTTTGTGTCCATTCGCTGGGCAACTCTCTGTGTCCGTCTCCTGCCCTCTCTTCTCCTCCTTCTCCTCCTGTCTTCACCGGGATTCGATCCTGGGAACCTCCGATGTGGGAGAGAGGCATCCTGCCGCCTGCGCCACCTCAGTTCCTGGTTTTTCGGCGCATCTCGTCTTGGCTCTCCCTTGTGTCACTCTCCTGTTAGGTCGTCATCTTGCTGCGTGGTTCAGCGGGGCCTGGCAGTGCACCCGCGCACGGGGACTGGGGGGTTCACCTACTCATGGGACCTGGTGGCCTGCACACCTTCTATATTTTTCTTTTTTTAAATTTTTACCGGGAGGTCCCAGGGATCGAACCCAGGTCCCTCCATATGGGAGACGGATGCCCAGCCACCCGAGCCACATCCGTCCCCTGCTGTATCTCTTAAGATTGACCAAAGATACCCAGAGTTACAGTCATTTCCCTTACAGGATGGTCATATAATAAATCAGGCTTAGTTTATCACCAGCATTCTAAAGACCAGACCTAGGGAGAAAAACTAGGTCTGGGGACACACGCCTGGTTTCTAACATAGCGAATGTTTAGCCTGCCCTGATGATCACAGAATCAGGACAGCGAGAATATTCGCATGATATTCTTTTTTTTAATTTTTTTATTTTTTATTTTTAAAGATTTTATTTATTTATTCATTTATCCCCCTTTTGCTGCTTGTGCTCGCTGGGTCAGCTAACCACGCCGTGCAGGCGGGCCTGCCTTCACCAGGAGGCCCTGGGAACTGAACCCGGGGCCTCCCATATGGTAAACGAGAGCCCTACTGATTGAGCCACAGCCGCTTCCCCGTGATATTCTTAAAATAATCAACATTACCATTTGCCACGGGCTCATCTCATCTTGAGCCAGGCCTAACTGCGGTGGACTCAGCTCGGCCGCCCCAGGGCTCAGGGCTCCTCCGGCTAGACCCTCATTTTATGGGCAAGGAGACAAGGGCTCAGAGAGGGAGAGTCATTTGCCCATGGCCACACAGCTAGAGGGGGACAGATCTGGGCCTCGACTTGGAGTGAAGGTAAATTGAGATTATTTTAAAACTCGCCCCCTGACACCTACCTCCACTTGACCCTGAGTCCGATTCCCGTCAGGGAGACGCCCCGGCTTCGGCGGGAGAGGTCAGTGGACACTGCGGCTATCTCAGAACCAGGTGAGTGGAGTGGGGGGTGCCTCTGAGCCCCGCTCTCTCCCAGTGCTGGCTCTGTCCAGCGAGGCTGGTGCCAGGCTGACGGGATGGGGGGGCAGGTGGGTTTGCGTTCCCTGAGAAGGAGCAGGGACTGATGACCGCTTCCCACGGGGTGGGACCCCCCAAAAGCAAAGCTCTGGGGGCTGGGCTGAGCCGATGGTCCCCTTCCAGACTCGCCCGGGGGAGGCAGCTACGACATCTACCGGGTACCCAGCCGTCAGAGTGTGGAGGATCGTGGGTATGTACCCAGAAAGGAGCCCACAAACCCGAGTGGCCCCCCACCCCCCAAAACCAGGCACGACCCTGCCTTCCCATCCCAGCCTGTTGAATGTGACGGCATGGGGGCTGTTGGGGAAACCGAGGCCCGGGGCGGGGATGCCTGGCGCGCCTCCCTCTTCCCCGCCTGACCCCGTCCCCGCCTCCTCCCGCAGGTACAGCCCCGACGTGCGGGTGATCCGCTTCCCCAAGGGCACCAGCCTCGGGCTGCGGCTGGCAGGGGGCAACGACGTGGGCATCTTCGTGTCGGGGGTGCAGGCGGGCAGCCCGGCCGACGGGCAGGGCATCCAGGAGGGAGATCAGATCCTGCAGGTGATGGGGGCGGGGGGCCCCCGGGTCTGGGATGATGGGGGCGTGCCCGCCCTGGGTCCACCCGGGGGCTGCCGGGGCCCCACGGTCACTTCTCACGTACTGGAGTCTCGTTGCCTGAGTCACAGCCTTGTTGACCGAGGGACGACGTCGTTGGGTTGCAGCCTCGTTGTTTGGGTCACGACCTCGTGGGCCGGGTCACGACCTTGGTGTTCAGGTCGTGGCTTCATTATCCGTGTCGTGACCTTGTTGTCCCTGTCACGACTTTCTTGTCCAGGTCGCAACCTCGTTGACCAGGTTGGGACCTTGTCCATGTCGTGAGCTCACTGTCAATGCCATGACCTTGTTGACCAGGTCACAATCTTGTTGTCCAGGTCATGACCTCATTTTCCAGGTCATGGCCTCATTGTCCAGGTCATGACCTTGTCTATGTCATGATCTCACTGTCTGTGTCATCATCTTATTGACCATGTCATGACCTTGTTGTCCAGATTATGACCTTGTCCATGTCATGACCTCATTGTATCATGATCTTGTTGTCCAGGTCACGACCTCGTTGACCATGTCATGACCTCCTTGTCCATTTCATGACCTTGTTGACCATGTCACGACCTCCTTGTCTGTGTCATACCTTGTTGTCCAGGTCACGACGTTGCCGTCTGGGTCATGACCTCACTGTTCAGGTCACAACCTCACCACCAAGGTCATGCCTGGGTCACGACCTTGCTCTCTGTGTCACGACATTGCTGTCTAGGTCATGACTTCACCATCCAGGTCACGACCTCGCTGTCCGTGTCCTGACCTCACTGTCCACGTCACGATCTCTGTCCAGGTCATGACCTCGCCATCCGGGTCACGACCTCATTGTCCAGGGCCCAGCCCTATCTTCAACGTCACAATCTCCTCGTTCAAGTCACGATTCACACAGACCACGTCACAGCCTCGCACGCACGCCCCGACCGCGCCATCCTTACCGCAGCCTCGTCATCGGCATCCCGACCTCCCCGTGCGCGTCTCGGCCTCTCTCACCTTCCCACTCTCCCCGCGTCCATTCGCCACTCTCTCCCCGGGCCACGACCCCGGCGTTCACGTCACGGCCTTGTCCCCCCCATGACCCCACCGGCCCCCTCCGCGTTGACACGGCCCTCGCGGTCACGGTGCGAGTCACCATCCATGTCCCCATCCCTTCGTGCCCCGGCTCCTTTGTCCATTCTGCAGCCACCGCACCACGCCGTGTCCTCCTCGTCCCTCCCGTGACCTCGTCTGCATCCCGACCTTGAGCGCCGAGTCACGAGTTCACGTCCCCATCACCTCCCGCGACCCGAGCGGCTTGTGAAAACCTTGTTTCCAGATCACAACCCCGCATGGCCGTGACATCTCTCCCCCTCTTCCCACCACCGTTCCCTGGTGGAATTCCAACCTAAACATCCACGTCAGGACCCGAGGGCGGAAGCCTGAGACCCTCGGTCCGTGTCCTTACGTTGTTGTCCCTGGCAGGACCCTGCGTCAGTCCCTGCCCTTCTGAGCGTGTCGCGGATTTCCACCGTCACGCTTTCGCCCCCCTGGGTGCCATCTCTCGATGGTGACAGCCCTTCACGACTTGGAGAACCGTCTCCTGGTCACGGGTCCTATATCCCGGTTTTTGTGTGTCTCAGTTTGTCTGAGCTGCTATGACAAAAGCAAAGGCAATGGGTTGGCTTCAACCACAGGGATTTCCTGCCCCAAGCCAAGGTGTCAGCAAGGCTGAGCTCTCTCCGCAGCCTGTAGCATTCTGGCACCGTCCTGCTGTGATCCTCGGCTTGCGTCTCTGCCTCCATCCCTCGGCGATCCGGCTCCTTCTCTCTCTCCTCCCCTGGCCTTTCCTCCCTCTCAGTCGATTTCCTTAAGGGCCCTGGTTCTGGCTGAAGGCCCACCCTGATTCCGTTTGGCCTCATCCTAACAGGACCCCATTTATAAATGACTTTGCACCCGCAGCACGGGGCTTAGCACTTGTATATTCTCGGGGGCACCATCCACACTCCAGCACCGTGTCGAGACCCTCGTGTCTCTGCGAAGTAATCGGCTGCCCGAAAGCCCCGACCTGAGCCCCCGGGGGCCCTTGGCAGCAGCTCTGCAGAGGAAGGGGTGGGAGCTCACGTCTGGTCGGGGGCTGGGGGGGCCAGCTGGATCCTTGTCCCATCACTGCACCCCTTTCCCACAGGCGAATGACATGCCGTTCCAGAACCTGACGCGGGAGGAGGCTGTGCAGTTCCTGCTGGGGCTGCCACCGGGAGAGGAGGTGGAGCTGGTGACGCAGCGGAAGCAGGACAGTGAGTGTGTGTGTGTGTGCATCCACTGTGTGCATTGTGCACGTGTGTCCACATGTGTGCAAATATGTGCATGTGCATCATGATGTGTGCATGTGAGTGTGCGTCAAGCATGTGTGTGTTCCTTGTATCACGCACATGTGCCCAGTGCATCCTGCATGTGTGTGAATGTTATTGCATGTGTGTGTGTGCACCAAGCACATGTGAACATGTGCATGTGAGACCATATGTGAGTGTGAGCATTGGGTGTGAGTGTACACATGTGACCACGTGGAAGCGCGTATGTATGTGGGCATCATGTGTGCATGTGGTCACATGAGTATATGCATGTGTGTTTGTGTGTACATCATGTGTGCCCGTGTGTGTGTTTATGCATTATGCATGTGTGCATGTGAGTGTACATCAGGCACGTGTGATTGTGTACGTGTGAATTGTGTGTGCATGTGTGACCACGTTTGAGTGTATGCATCGTGTCTATGTGCAGATGTGACCACGTGTGTTTGTGAGCGTGTGCATCATGTGTGCACATGTGACTTGTGACTGTGTGCATCATGTGTGTGTAGAGGTGAACGTGTGTGTGTTTGTGAGTGTGTGCGTGTGTGCACAGGTGACCACGTATGAGTGTGTTTGTGAGCGTGTGCATCATGTGTGCACATGTGACATGTGTGTTTGAGTGTGTGCGTCACGTGTACACGTGTGACCGCGTGTGAGTGTGTTTGTGAGCATGTGCATCACGTGTGTGCAGATGTGACGTGTGTGTGTTTGTGACTGTGTGCATTGTGTGCATGTGTGACCATGTGTGAGTGTGTGCATTGTGTATGCAGAGGTGACCGTGTGGTAAGTGTGTGAGCGTGTGCATCGTCTGTGCACGTGTGATCACATGTGAGTGTGTTTGTGAGCATGTGCATTGTGTGTGTGCAGAGATGACCACGTGTGTGTTTGTGAGTGTGTGCATCGTGTGTGTGTGCAGATGTGATATGTGTGAGTGTGTGCATCGTGTGTGCACGTGTGACCACGTGTGTGTGTGCATTGTGTGTGCAGACATGATGTTTGTGTGTTTG
>JAKSZT010054196.1:223017-241804 GCA_026826555.1 Tolypeutes matacus
ACCTAGCTGCAAGGGAGGCTGGGAGATGTAGTCCTTAGTCACATGGCAATACCTAGCTGCAAGGGAGGCTGGGAGATGTAGTCTTTCATCACAGAGCAATACGTAGCAAGTGTCTGCTGCAAATGGATCCTGATTATCACGCCATTTCTTTGCCCTGCAGCTAGCTTCAAGCGCCCGGTGGTGGTCCTGGGACCCGTGGCCGACATCGCTATGCAGAAGCTGACTACTGACATGCCCGACCGATTTGAAATAGCAGGTGAGAAACCAGGTCCCAGACCAACCTCATTTGTTAATAATTTTGCAACTCTTTCCCAGCCCCTGGGGCTGGGGTAGCTTGACGAGGGGGCGGCTAATGATGCCATTTTTGGGAGAAAGAATTAGAACAAGGATGATAAATGTCAGGCAGGTAGTCCCCACTCCATTGCCTGAGCCAGGCCTCACCAACCAATCTTGGTCCTCTTTCTACCTGGATACAGCCTCAGAATCCTTCTTTTTTTTTTTTTTTAAAGATTTCATTTATTTATTCATTTATCCCCCCCCCTTGCTGCTTATGCTCGCTGGGTCAGCTAACCACGCCGTGCGGGCGGGCTTGCCTTCACCAGGAGGCCCCGGGAACCGAATCCGGGGCCTCCCATATGGTAAACGGGAGCCCTGCTGATTGAGCCACAGCCGCTTCCCTCAGAATCCTTCTTAACACAGTTCACCAGGCAGCCATTGTCAATGGAACTAAGGTGCCGCCTGATCCCTCATTTATTCAAGAGGTGTTTATCGAGCAAGGGCTGCTATTAGAACGTGCCACACAAACTACGTGGTTTGAAACAACAGAAATTTATTCTCTCAAAGTTCTGGAGGCCAGAAGTCTGAAATGAAGGCATCAGGAAGGCTTATCTCCTCCTTTTGGCCGTGGCTTGCCGGCCATCCACATGGCCATCTCCCCTGTGTCCAGTTATCCCCTTACAAGGACACCTGTCCTATTGCTGGGCTCTAGCAAATCACATCTTCAAGACCCCCTTTCCATAGAAGGTCCCCCTCTTGGGGCCAGGGGTGAGGCCTTGAACGTGTCTCTTTGGGGGCACAGGTCAACCTCGAAAAGCAGGCATCAGCCGACCCCCAGTCCAGCCCGCCACCCGTTTTCGTACGGCCCACGAGCGAAGAACGGTTTTTACCTTTCTAAGTGGTTGAAAAGAAATTGAGCCGTGAAAATCAAAGTCCGAATTTCAGCATCCAGGAAGAAAGCTTTATTGGTGTGCAGCCACGCCTGTTCGCGGACAATCTCGTTTCTGGCTGCTTCTGCGGTCCGGCGGCGGCGATGAGTGGGCGCGATGGAGACCCGCAAAACCGAAAACATTCGCCACTGGGCGAAGTTTGCCAACCCCTGAGCCAGAGGCAAATGGGAGTGCCCTGGGGTGGGGAAAAAATGCTGAGAAAGAAAAGAAAAACGGAGAAGGGGAGCATTTAGCTGGGATGGTCAGGGAAGGCTTCTTGGAGGAGGTGACATTTAAGCTGGAACTTCACATCTGAGGAGTCAGGGAAAGGTTTCCAGGCAGAGGGGGTGGCAAATGCTAAGACAATGAGGGTGGAACAAGCTCATGCGTTCCAAGGACAGAAGGATGGGAGATGACGAGTGAGGGGAAGGACAAAAGGACAGCAGGGTTGGGCCAGGGCTCTGTGAAGAGTCTGAGTTTGATTGTGAGGTGCAATGGGGAGCCATAGAGGGTTGTATGCCAGGGAGGAAGCCACTCCTTACTGAGCGGCTGCATTTAACAAATGAAGGGCCGATCGAAACCCGAAGATGTTGAGCTTCTTGGTCAGGTGGCCCTGAAGGTAGGGGGGCTTTTGCAGATGCCACAGGTATTTGCCAAAGTGTCCCTGAACAAGTGGTTTTCAAGTACGGCCAATCGCAGATCCTCCAGGCCAGGGCTTCATCTCCCCCTCAGACTCCAAGCTCTCCAGGAGGGCTTCCTGGAGGAAGCAGTGCTTCAGGGAGATGGGGAAGGCCGGAGAGGACCCTCCTGCAGGGCCCAGCCTGAGCAAAGGCCCCCAGTTAGGACTAGGCCTGGGAGAGCAAGCAGCTGAGAGCACAGTGCCGGCAGCGGGTCCTTGATCCTGCCACCTTGTCAGCTGAGACTCTAAGGCAGTGGCCTCATGTCTCTGAGGCCCCATCTCCCGATCTGCCAGGTGGGCCAGGAACAGTCGTCCCCTCCTCGGGTGGAGGTGAGGGCCGAGGTCTGGCGGGGACACTTGTCAAAGCATGAGCCACAGAGTGGACGGGAGTTGCTGCTGCTGTTTGGAGTTCTCTCAAGGGCACTGGGGAGCCAGGGAAGGTTCTTGAGAAGGGGAGGTGTGGGTAGATGAGAATCTGATGGCCTGAGGGCTGTCCCCTGAGGCTGCTGGTCACCCTCCCCCCACCCCAGAGAGCGTGTCAAGGACCGAAGGCCCCTCAAAGATCATCAAACTGGACACGGTACGGCTGATAGCTGAGAAGGTAAGCTGGCCATGGGTCGCATTTCACAGATGGGGAAACTAGGGCCTGGGCAGCCAAGCACATGGCCTGACCCGTCCCACCCCGTGCCGGCAAGCATCGTTTCCCAGAGATGCCCCCACCCACTCTTGTTGCAGTCTCTGTGACGTGGGGTGAGGGAGACGGGGACCCAAGAGGGTCAGAGCTTACCCAGGATACCACAACAAGGAGACCCGGGCAGAGGCAGAGAAGCTAAAACTGGGGCTCTGGGGTCCAAGACCCCATGGCCTGGGCCGTCACCATCCCCCCCAGCCCTAACACAGGCCTTGCGCATGAGAGGCTGGGGTCCACTCTGACCTCGGGCTCTTCGTCTCCCCATCGCGTTCTCTCTGTCTTCCCTCCCTCGCTGCCCCCCCCCCCCCCGACCCCGGCCTGACCCAGGACAAGCACGCGCTTCTGGACGTGACGCCCTCCGCGATCGAGCGCCTCAACTACGTGCAGTACTACCCGATCGTGGTCTTCTGCGCCCCCGAGAGCCGGGTGGCCCTCAAGGCCTTGCGCCGGTGGCTGGCACCTGCCTCCCGCCGCAGCTCCCGCCGCCTCTACGCCCAGGCCCGGAAGCTGCGGAAGCACAGCGGCCATCTCTTCACGGGTAGGGCGAGAGCTGGGGGCTGGGGGGTGTCCCAGGGTGGGCATTGGGGGGGGGGGGGGCGACGGGGAGTGTCCCAGCCTCGGTCTCCCGGCCACGCTGATGCTCCCCCTTCCCGGCAGCCACCATCCCCCTCCACGGCACAAGTGACGCCTGGTATCAGGAGCTCAAGGCCGTCATCCAGGAGCAGCAGGCGCAGCTCATCTGGACGGCCGAAGACCAGGTACGGCCGCCGCAGGGTGGGCAGTGGGCACAGGGACCCCCGGCAGGCCTCAGCCGGGCCGCAAGGCCTCTGTCTGAAGTCGGGGCCCGGTCAAGGGGCAGGGGCGCGGCCAAAGTCAAGGTTCAGCCTGGGGTGCCCGTCTTGGCCCCGTGTCCGGCTTCAGCCACAGGCATCTGCCGTCTCTGGGCTCCGGAGGCTGGAAACCCGGCCCCGAGGTCCGGGCGGGACTTGCCTTCTGTAAGGTCTGTCGCGTCCTGGTGATAGGTTTCTGGCAGTGCTTTGTCACGTGGCACAGTCCGTAGTCATTTCCGGTGGCTCCTTCTGACAGCTTCTGATTTTCCTTTTTTTATTTTACGGGGGGAGGTCCCGGGGATCGAACCCAGGTCCCTGCATATGGGAGACGGACGCCCAGCCGTTTGAGCCCCATCCGCCCCCCTTCCTTCCTTTTTGTAAGTCCTTTGGTCACGTGGATTGATTTGTCCACACCTCAACTGATGGTGACACCTTCCGAGGGCCTACTTAACGGATGGGTTGGCGCCCCCAGGAGTGTGGCTTAAGACTTGAATGTTGGGGGGACGGATGTGGCTCAAACGGCTGGGCGTCCGTCTCCCATATGGAGGGACCTGGGTTCGATCCCTGGGACCTCCTGGTAAAATTAAAAAAATAGTAAAAATAAAATAAAAAAGACTTGAATGTTTGTGGGGGGCACGATTCTACCCCAATAACGTGGTACCTGGGGGAGGTGGGATTGAGGAACTCGCTTTTGTGGGGTTGGAGTCTTCTCAGATCTGGGGACTCAGGGGTCAGCTTAAGAGTCAAGGCCGGGGCAGGGTCGAGAGTCGAGGGCCCCGGAGTTGGGCCCTTTGCCCTGCTCCCCTGAAAAAAAAAAAAAAAAAAAAAAAAGAGTCAAGGTCAAGACTCACCCTGGACTAATGGACAGGGGTCTTTGCCTGTTTGGGGCTTTAGCCTGGGCCGGGGGATTCACTTGAGTCTGGGGTCCCAGGGATTTGGGCCTTGATTCAAGGTCAAGAGCTATGCTTGAGTTGGGGAGTCCGTCTGAGCCGCGGTTTGGCCTGGGGTCGGTGGCCACGACCCCCCCCTGGGGTCAAGGGTCAAGACTCACCTTGGGGTTGAGGGTCGGGAGCGTTTGCCTGGTTTGGGACGGGCGCTTGAACGCTGGCGTCTCGGGGTCAGAGGTGGGCGTTGGTCTGGGGCTTGGGGTCTTGGCTGGCGGGGGGGGGGTCTCGGCTCCACCAGGGCCAGCCCCCCCTGCGTTGACGCCCGCCCCGCCCACCCCCCAGCTGGACAGCTCCTCGGAAGACAACCTGGATCTGCCTCTGCACGGCCCGGCCGGCAGCTCCGCTGACCTCAGCTGCGACAGCCGGGCCAACAGCGATTACGACACGGACGGCGAGGGCTACACGGACGGCGAGGCGGGGCCCCACACGGATGTGGACGAGGGGCCCCCGGCGCCAGCCCTGGCCCGATCCTCGGAGCCCGTGCTGGCTGACGAGCCCGAGCGCCCGCAGGATCAGGGGAGATCCTCGGCTCACTGGGGGGCCCCCCAGGTGAGCGGGGCATGGGGGTGGCCCTGGCAAGTGTGGGGACGCCGGTGCAGGACAGAGCACACACACTGGGGAATCTCTGGAGAGGACTGGCAAGGCTTCCAGAAGAAGGGGACATTGGCGTTGGGGCTTTGAAGGATGCCTAGGAGGTCATGGACAGAAACTTCTCTACTTGGGGTCTCTGAGCCACTGAGTAAGAGCAACCTTAAGCGGACGTCTAACCTCTCCTGTACGTCAAGTTTCCGTATCTGGGGACATGGGGACAGGTAACAGTTTGATGTGATGGTGTGAGTTACAAGATGCTCCTTCCTCCAGATGCTTTCCCGTCCTGAGAAAAGGCCGTAACAAATGCACACATCTACCGTGTCTGTAACTAGAATAGCATCACCGGGGTTGTGCAGTGCCCGACCTGCCCACCTGTCCCTGGCAGCCTGCCTACGGAGCAGGTGTGGTTCTCGGTACCTCACATACACGAACGCGCCACCGCGGTCCTCTGCAGGGTTCTAGAGAAGCCCAAGCTCCCTTTTGCCGGCAGGCTACGACTGCTCGGCCAAGTCCTTCCCCTGTCCGGCCTCAGGTTCCTCATTTAACACATTGCGCAACAGGCTGCAGACTTGGGGGCAAGGCAGGTTTGTGGGTGGCACTGTCTGAGCGGAGGTGGGGTCAGGGTGGCTTTGAGGGGAAGCAGTGAAGTCTCCTGACCCCACCCCCTCCCCAGGTGGACATCCGGCACCCCCAGGACCAGTGGCGGCAGGACAGCATGAGGTGAGAGCCCTCATATTCCAAGTGGGGGCCCCTTCTGACTTTTCCTCTGGGAATCACTGTGGGGCGTGCAAGAGACCTTGAACCAAGCTTTCGTGGCACCCCAAGCCTGGCAGATGAGTCTTTTGTGTGGATGGGGCCAAGGGAAAGGAATCCTTGTTCTGGGAGGATTGGGAAGGCTTCCTGAAGGAGACATTAGAGCTGGGGCTTTGAAGGATGCGTAGGAGTTCACCCACAAGGCCCTGTCTTACGCCCCTTTGCCCATGCTGACCCTACCCAGCAGTCAGCCTGGGGTAATGGTGGGTAAGTGCCACAGCTGCCCCACCCGCAGCCTCTATTCCATCTCCTGATCCCAGGGCCTACGAGCGGGAGGCCCTGAGGAAGAAGTTTACTCGAGCCCGAGACGTGGAGTCCTCTGACGAAGACGGCTACGACTGGGGCCCGGCCACTGACGTGTGACCCCCCTCGCGGCTGCCCTGTCCTCCCTGCCCCCCTGGAGAACCCGGAACCCTGCCTCCCTCCTCCTGGGCTTTCATAAACAGAGCATTTTCCACACCCCTGGCTTCTAGTGGCTTCCGGCAAGGACAAGGCGTCGCGAGAGCCGCGTCTTCTCTCTCCTCTCTCGGCTCCGCTGCCCTCAATCTGAGACCTCGGTCCCAGTCGATAAAGCGTTTTAATTTTGTACATTGGGAAAAAACCAAATAAACTGGGGGCTGAGGATGCTTCGGGGCCCCGGCCGGCCAAGGAGGGGGCCGGCGGGGGCTAAGGCACGGCGGCGGGGGGCGGGCGGCGCGGCGGCTGCTCACAGGTACACGGGCTGCTCCTGGCCCGTGAGCAGGCGGTAGGTGGCGACGGGCATCATCTTGATGTGGACCTGGGGGTGAGAGGCGTGGAGAGGTGGGTGGCTCGGGCCGGCCCGGGGTGGGCCGGGGGGGCACCCCCGCAGCGCCCCCGTTTACCTCGCCGTGGGCCTCCGTGAGCAGCTCGATGATGCGGGCGTGGGGCGTGGCCACCACGCTCTGCCCGTTGACCTCGATGATGCGGTGGCCCACGCGGATGCCCCCGCGCTCGGCAATGCCGCCGCGGAGCAGGCTGCAGATCTGGGGGCGAGGGGGCGCCGAGGCTGCTGACGGGGCCCTGCTCGGGGCCGCCCCCGCCCGCCCCGGGGGAGCCCCCCCATCCCAGGGCCTCACGATGCCGTCCTCCACGCAGAAGCCCAGCTGCTCGCGGGCGTGCGGCCGGCGGATGATGGCCGTCGTGACCGGCGGGCAGTGGACGATGCTAAGGGTCACCGACGTCTGGGGCTTCACCTCCTGCCGGATGATGGGGCTGGGGGAGGGGAGCTTGGGCCCCTGGGCTGTCCCCACACCCCAGGCCTGTTTCCCTGCCTGCCGGCGGAGGGCTGGAACCACGGGCCCAGGTTCTGGAAGATTCCTCACAAAGCGGTAAGGACACAAGCCTTGTTTCCAGCAGTGCCCGCCCCCCAGGCCACGGTACGAGGCAGCCCAGGCCCCCTCCCCACCTTCTCTGGTCCTGTTTCCCCATCTGGGCAACAAGCGTTAAAGACTCAAACCCCCTTCCCCTCTCCGAGCCTCAGTTTCCCCAGGTGTATGCTGGTGAGGAGGACGTTAAGTTCAGCCCTGTCCCTTCTGGACGGGGCCTGGGGAAGGACCGGCTCTGGGCCTCGGTTTCCCTTCCTGGCGCTGTGGCCGGCGCACCCCCGGCCCCCGCCGCCCCGGAGAACTCACGCGGACGGCGGCCTGGCAGGCGGCCAGGGGCAGCCCCACCAGGCTGGTGCCGTTGACGGCCGTGAGGCGGTCGCCGATGCTGAGGGCCCCGGAGCGCTCGGCGGGGCCGCCGTGGAGCAGGTTGGCAACGACGGCCGTCGGCAGCAGGGAGCCCCAGCCCGACTCCACGAGCGCCACGCCCAGGCCCTCGCCGCGGCGCTTCTCGATGCACACCTGGCCGGGGAGACACGGGGGTGACGTGAAGGGCGCGTGGCGGGGGCGGCGGGGGGCGGCCGGCCCGGCCTCACTCACATCCCTGCAGTTCTCGCTGTTGGAGAAGTGGTCCAGGTCGCCGTTGTGGGGGTGGCCGGGGGCCCCCGGGCTCGGCTGGGCCGCCACCTGGCTGGGGTCAAGGCCCCTCTCCCGCAGGAACTGGCTGTAGGCCACGGCGAAGGCCTGGCCGATGGCCTGAGCGATGAGCTGGGCCTGCGGCGGGAAGCGGGGATGTCCCACCTGCCTCCCCAGAGCCTGAGACCCCCCCAAGTGAGCGCTGAGCCCTCCAGGCCCCACCCGGGAGGGAGCAGGGGGGCTTCCGGGAAAGACTGGGGGAGGCGGCTCCCCACCCCAAAGGCTCATGGGCAGAGGAGACAACTGTCGCCAGCCCTGTGGGCGGACGGGCAGGTGGGAGGGTCAGCCCAGGGGTGGGGAAGGTTCCGGTTTGCGGAACAGACTGGACTAAATGGGAGGGCTAAGAGGCAGCCCTGAGGAGCGATGGGTGGGAAGGGGGCTGGGGTCCCCCAGGGTGGCCCGCTCACGTCGTCCGCGTGGAAGACGTGGCAGATCATCTTGTAGAGCTTGCGTCCGCAGTCCTGGGCCGCAGGCCTCCGTGCCGGCCGCCCCCGGGCCATGAGGACCAGCACGCGGCCGATGTCCGCGGTGTAGGAGATGGTCTGGAGGCCGTGGTCCATCAGGGCCTCCTGCGGGCAGTGGAGACGGGGCTGGGGGGCGCTGCGCGGGGCCGAGGCCAGCGCCCTCCACCACGGCCCGGAGGCCGGCGCCGTACCTGGGAGTCGGCCGCGAGGACCTTGATCCTCTTGGTGGAGACGAAGAGGTCCACCGCGGTCATGGGCTGGGTTTCCCCGTCGGGTGCCTGTGGCGGGGGTGGGGGGGTGGGGGGAGGTGGAGGTCCCCCAAAAGCCGGCCTCCGTGCTGCCAGGCTCGGGGAACCCAGCCTGCACCCCGCTCCCCCCGGGGGAAGCCCCTCCTCGCCGGCCCTGGCTTCACCTTGACGCGGTCCATGGCCTCCCGGGCCTGGGCCATGCGTGCGCTGGGCGGGGGGTTCCGCTCCGACAGCAGCTGGGTGGAGCCCAAATATTTGGCTCCAAATATGACGCCGTCTAAGAGATCTTCGTGGTCACAAGGGCCGGGTGCTGGGGGCGACAGCGGGGAGCAGGCTCAGGCCTCGGGGGCTCCCCCCATCCAGCTTGTCCGCCCAGGCTTCTCGTCCAGGGCTGAGCGCTCTAAAGTCATGCCCAGCTCGGCCCTCCGGAGATCCAGAGCCAGCTCCGTCCACGGCGAGCACTCACGGGGTTTCTAGGACTGCGCCATCCGGCCAGAACCAGGAGGCCCCACTGCTATGTTTTAAAACTCTGCAGCATTCTAGAACCCTAATGAGCCCTACTTGATGATTCTGGAAACGTTTCCTGCGTTCATCTAGAACCAGACCGCTCTGCCTGTTCTAGAATTCTCCCCAGTGAGCCCAGAACCATAGGCGAGGACTCTGGGGTCACAGAGCTGCCCAATCAGAATAGAAAGAGACAGCGTCCTCCTGTCTAAAACTCTCGTACTGCCCAGCACCCCAGATGGCTTCCCTAAAACTCCCTGCCACGTCTCAGTCTACAGAACTCCATCGACGATTCTAGAAACGCCCCATTACTTCATAAAAACACAGACTCATCCTCTCCAGGGTTCGAGAACTTCTCAATCACGATAGCATCAGATAGGTCTTTTTATGGAGCTAGAATCCCCAGAAACAGTTCATGACCTTGGCTGCACCCCGAGAATCTAGGGTAATTATCAGAATAGTCTAGAAACAAACAGCTCTGCACGTGACTCTAGAATCTCCCAATCCAGTCCAGAACCACATAACAAGTGCTGCCCCATCGTTCTAGAATTCCCTGTACAACCTGGAACCAGACATGCCTTCAGTAGTTCTAGAACGTTCTAACCAATGGCTCTTTAATTAAGAATCAGAAGCACCGGTTCTAGACACCCCTAAGTAAATTCAAATCAAGCCAGTTCTGCCCGTTGCCTTTCGTGACTTAATCGTCCCAGAAACACAGACAAGTCCACTCTTGAGTTCTAGAACTCTGCAGTCAATACGGTGGCCACCAGCCACATGTGACTACCGCACACTTGAACGGTAGCTGGTCCGAATCGAGATGTGCTTAAGTACAAAATACATTGGGTTTCACAGACTTAGCTTCAAAAAACTAAAATAATTTTAAAATATTGATTACATGTTGAAATAATATTTTAGATGGGCTGAGTTCATTAAAATACATCATTAAAAGTAATTTTACCTGTTTCTTTACCTCTTAAATGGGCAACTAGAAAATTTAAAATCGCACACGGCTCACATTTTATTTCTATTGTATAGCAAACACTGCTCTAGAACTTTCTGATTATGCTAGTTCTGTCCACAATTCTAGAATACCCTCTATTGGTCTAGAACTGCAGAGAAATGCTATTTGTCCCCTTGTTCTACAACTCCCCAGTCCAAGTAGACTGTTCAACATTCCAGAACATTCTCATCAGCCCATTTTCCTTTAATCCAGAACCAGAAGCAAAGGACCAAGTTCTGGAACTCCCTAGATGAGTCATAGACAGTCCTACCCACGATTCCAGAACCTTCTTAGAGCTACAGGTCCAAACCAGTTCCCCTCCCCTCTACTACAGAACTTGCTCTTTGATCTAGAACCTCAGATTGTTTGGGAAAACGTAAGTGGCTAAAAATGGTTCTTCTGTCTCTAAGTCAGGGGCTGGCAAGCTTTTGCTATAAAGGTCCAGACAGTAAACATTTTTGGCTTTGTGAGTCGAAGTTGAGTTGCAACCACTCAACTTTGCCACCGTAACACAAAAGGAGCCGCAGACAATAAGTAAACTAATGGGGTGACTGTGTTCCCATAAAAACTTATTTATGGACACTGAAATTTGAATTTCACGTCATTTCCGTGCATCACGGGATAGCGTTCTTCTTTTGATTTTGTCCCAACCACTTAGGGATGCAAAAACGATTCTGAGCTTAAGAAACGTCCAAGAGCAGGCGGCGGGCGCTGGATTTGGACTTCAGATGATTTACCAACCCCTGTTCTAGATTCCGGGAGCTGCCCTACCACCGCCTACTCACTCTAGAACATTCTCCAGATCTGCTCTCCTCTCTTAGGCCGTCTGGAATCAACTCAAAACCAACCTCAGATCCTCTCTAGAACCTTTGTACTTGCAAACTTTGTGGCTGATTTGGGGAGGCTGACAGGCTGTTCGGGAACCCCTAAATCCCTGGGGCAGGGCAGGCAGAACACTCACCCTCCTGGAGGGCAGGGTATGATGCCAGGGTCTTGGGGCTCTGTCAGGAGATAGAAGAGGGCCAGGACTGAGACCCCCTCTTTGCCTCCAGGCAGCAGTGGAGACCCAGGAGGTGGGACAGGTACTACCTGGGCGCTGGCAGGTGGCTCTTTAGGCCCAATCAGTGGCACTGTCTCCAGCCAGGGCTCCGGGGAGCTGCTTGAGCTCCTGCTGCCGCCCTGCTCGGCAGAGGCACCCTCTGCCCATTCTGGGGGATCGGCATCCCCGTTTGGGTCCTCAGGGGGCTGCAACAGGCGAGGAGCAGGCTCTGGCGACTCCTCAGGACGTGGCTGGGATGCAGGGCACACCTTGCTGTGCAAAAGGCTAAGCAGGTCGTCCTGTCCCACCTCGGCGGATAAAAGCCCATGGGCACCGGTGATGTCCTGGGGGGCCAGGCCGTGGCCAGTGGCAATGTGCAAGGGGCAGGGGGATCCCTCTGGGGACAGGCCCACCAGATTGCCCGGCAGAGTCTCAAACTGTTGCACCAGGTCCTGGATACTGGGCCCGTCAAGCTCCATCTGACTGGGGCTGCTGGGGCCTTCCGGCACAGGGTCCTCCCCCTGGCAGACAGGGACAAGGTCCTGAGAGGTTGCGACGGTGTCCCTGGGCTCCTCTAAGTCCATGGCTGGAGGCCCTGGGGGGATTCGGGGGGTCGGGAGAAATTCCATGCCCGGAGGCCAGACTCAGGCCAGCACCTTCAGGTGGCTGAAAGAGAAATATTCAAAGATGAGAATTCCTGGGTACCAACCTTGGGCCACACTTCAGCGGGGGGCTGTTCTATAGTACCACATAGTTTAATCCCCACCCTGCCCTGCAAAGGTCTTATGATCCCATTTTACCGGGGGTGGGGGGTGTGGGGGGGGCTCAGAATAGGCAGTTGTGAGGCCACAGCTTCCCGGGCTCCAAACCCCAGGTGACCTCCTGTGCCTGCCACCCGAGACCCTTCCCCACTCTTGAACCCTGTTCCCTCCAGCTCTGATTCCCCCAAGTCCTCCTCCCCCTCGGCGTGAGCCCAGGCTCAAGATCCGACCCCAGCTTCAGACACCATCCCCCGCCGGGACACTCACTTCCCAAACCGAGGTCGCCTGAGCCCCGCGTGGGACCCCCGGACCCCGCGCCTCCGGGCCGCCCCCTGCATATCCCGGGCCACCTTCCTGGCCGGCGGCCGCTCGCCGCTTCCCGGCCAGGGCGCGCGCTGATCTGGCCAAGTCGCGCTCCCGACACACCGCGCATGCGCGCTCTTGTGGGGCATGCTGGGAAATGTAGTTCTCCCGGCGGGCGTCGCCTCGCCAGGGCTACGGCAGGTGTCCGGACCGCGGGATTGAATCCCGGGCTTCCGTTCACGCCCGTGCTGGCCTCTGGGCCTGTTTCTTCAACAGCAAAAATGGGGCTCAAGACCTCTGCCTGCCTCCTGCGACTGTGGTCATTATTCCAAGGGAATAATGGGAAGAAAGGCGGGCTGGGAAATGTTAAAGGAGCGCGAGCGGGGGTGTCTTCCGGCGGGGATGGGGGGAACCCTTTTGGAGGTGCACTTCCGGTTTGGCTCTCGGCCGGAAGGAGGGCTGGAGCGCCCCGGCTTTGGATCCGGTCTCAGTTGCTGGGTGACTTGGGGCAAGGGACTTTACCTTTCTGGGCCTCAGTTTCCCCAGTTATAAACCGCGGGTCGTAATAGTACCTTCCTTCTAATTATGAGGATTCAACGAGCCCGAGCAGGTTAAGGATTTAAAGAAATAGGGCTGGAAGGCAGCGAGTAGCTTCTGTTCCTTTGAGTAGAATCAGGAAAATGTCAAGTGTGACTTTTAAAGCAAGAAAAGGGCAAGAAATCAAGGAAACAGCCTCTGAAAGTCCCTTTCATACGGTAACTGGAAAGGTTTAACTAAATCAATGAATGACTGCCTAAGGCCGGGAAGACTACATTTCCCAGAAATCGCCAGGAGCCTACAACTCCCAAGCACCCCCGGGGCTGCAGCCGGCTCCCGGAAACGTGCTCGTGCAGGCATCCGGCGTACGTCATGGCGGCCAGACGCCTTTTCGGGGCTACCCGGGCCTGGGCCGGCTGGCCGGTCCGGGAATTCCCGGATCCCGCCGCCCCCGGAAGACTTCTGGTTCGGGATTATGCCAAGAAGCCAGGTGAGCTGGGTTAAGGGGTACCAAGATGGGGGCGATGAGCAAACCGGGAGTAAGTAGTGCGCAGGCGCTGGTCGGGGGCGCAAGCGTAGAGAGGCAGACGCGCAGGCGCATGTCTCCGCGTTAGGGAGCGATTGGGCTCAGTGCGCAGGCGCATGTCTTGCGCCCCAATCTTTGCTAGTGCGCAGGCGCCAGCGTGAAGCCTTGCGGCCGGTGACGGAGGGGGAGGAGTTGGGGAATGGGAAACGGGGCACTGGCGCGTGTCACTGCGCAGGCGCGAGTTGTTGGCCTTGCAAACTTGGGTTGCAATTCCTTTTCTTCCTGCTGCAATTCCTTTTCTTCCTGCTAATCATTGCGTGACCTTGGACAAATCACCACCAGAAACTGTGGCAGCCCATATCTGGGTATTTGCCCATTTAAGCCAAACCAAAACAAGCTTATTAAACTTGAGCTGGATACAGCCTTGCCTGAGCTCCTTTGTTGAAAGGGGGGAAATTGGCAAATGGTAGGTCTTAAAAGACACGTAGCAGCCAACGGAGACGTTCTCCAGGAGCTCAACAGAAGCGATAAAATAGAACTTAAAAGGGAGTGACTTGGACAGTCAGGCTTCAGTGTTATTTATGCTTTGTCCAGATCCCACTTAAACACACTTTGTAAAAGAAGTATCGTGCTATCCACGTATAACATAAAACTTGCCGTTTGAATCGTCGTGCAGTGTAAATGTGCAGCCAGCCCCACCATCCACTAGCAAACTTTTTTTTATAACCTGTGCCCCTAAAAACAGAAACTCCCTGTACCCCTCCCCCCCAGCTCCTGATAACCTCTGATCCCCCCTCTGTCTCCATGAATCTGCTTATTCTGGATCTTTCACCCAAGCGGAATCGCACAGTATCGGTCTTTTCGTGCCTGGCTGCTTCCGCTCGGCAGAGCGTTTTCCGGGCTCACGAGCCAGCCCTCCAGTCCTTGGCACGGCTGAATTAATACTCCATGGTATGGGCGGATCCTTCCCCTATCCATGGACACTTAGGTTGCTGCCACCCTTTGCCCCCACAAACAGGGGCATCCGGGGATCCGTGCGAGCCCCTGATTTCAGTTCTTTGGGGTCCGTGCCCAGGATCGTGGCCACCCTAAATCCTTTTGGGTGCAGCAGCCGGGGCACCGGGAGGTGGGAGGGGTAGGCGGGGAAGGCTGCCCCCCCCCCAGTGGCACTGAGCCGACACACCCCTCCCGTGCCCCCCTAGCCATGAAGGGCGGCAGAGGCGGCAAAGGCGGCGTGGCCAGCGAGGCCCTGAAGGACCCAGACGTGTGCACGGACCCCGTGCAGCTTACCACGCACGCCATGGGTGCCAACATCTACAAGGAGCGCCCCGACGTGGCTCTGAAGCCGGACGCCGAGTACCCCGAGTGGTGAGCGGGCGCCCCGGGGAGGAGGTCAGGGCCGCCGTCGGGGGCCGCGGGCCGCCACGGCTTCTTCCTTCCAAGGTGGCAGAGCCGGGCGGTGCCCCCCCCATCCCCCCGCGTGCCTCAGTTGCCCCGTCTGTAAGTGGGGAACATGGAAATCGCTCCTCCCTCAGAGGGGCGTGTGGAATTAAAGAGCAGTGCTTCAGGGGATGCCTTTTTTCCTTTAACAAACGTTTATTGAGCTCCGACTGTATGCCAGACCCTGTTCTATTTGCTGGGTACACAGCAGGGCACCCAGGAACCTGGCAAAAATTCCCGCCCTCTGGAGCTAGTCAGGGAGGGGACAATAAATAAGTCATCAGGCAGATCGCTGATGCGCTCCCAGTTAGTGCCAGGGAGCCTGGAGGGCAAGTGAAGGGGGTGGGGGTGGGGCTGGGCTGATGGGGGTTGAGTGTGGGGGAGGGCCTCCTTGGGCCTTTGACTTGTGAACAAAGACCCGAGGAGTGGAAGGGGCTTTGTAGGCAGCGGGGGCAGCATGTGCAAAGGCCCTGAGGCTGGACTGTGCTTGGTATGTTGGAGGAACAGCAGGGAGACCCATGAGGCTGGAGGAGAAGAGTCGGGAGTTTGGGAGAGGGCGGCAGGGAGACGAGGGGCCCCAGACCGCCCAGCGTGGCGGGCAGCAGGGAGGATTTTGCTCTTTGCCCTGAGAGCAGGGGCAGAACCTGGAAGTGCGTGTGGGGTGCTGATCCCTAACGCGGGGGAAGGTTCAGAAAGGTGTGACATGGCCCACCGCAGGCCTCCGCTCCTTCGGGATGGGGCCCAGCCGCCTCTTTCCGCAGCCAAGGACCCGGCTCGCGGAGAGGGGCACCGCTGGGAGCCGTGGGGGGTCGCCGAGCAGCCCTGATCCCCATCCAACCCCGGCAGGCTGTTCGAGATGAACTTGGGTCCCCCCAAGAAGCTGGAGGAGCTGGACCCCGATACCCGGGAGTACTGGAGGCTGCTGCGGAAACAGAACATCTGGCGACACAACCGGCTGAGCAAGAACAGGAAGTTCTAGCGGGGAAGGGGGCAGGGGCGCCCCAACCGCCCAGGACCTCGTCCACACGCTGGCGAAAACGGACTTTCCCAAGCCCAAGTGGGCCCCGGGACTGGGTCTCGGTGGCCCCCCAGCGAGGCTGGACCAGGGTCCTGGGGCAATAAAGACTTTGGGGCATGGCCGGCTGCTGCCACTGGTGCTGTCTGGTGTCAGGGCCCAGGGGAGGTGGGCACCCCACCGGCCCTCCTTCCCCCTCAGGCCTCACCGCCTCCATCCCTGCTTCCTGGAATTTCCTAGCACGGCCAGACAGGCCCCAGGCCCAGGCCTCCAGGGGGCAGTTGTCCTAGCCAGGGCCTCAAACCCACCCCCAGCCACCTGAAGCAGAATCGTCTCCGTGAGCTGCAGGAGCTGAGATGGCCAGGGGTAGTGACGGCATCAGGTGCGGCTGGCTCCAGGGGCTCCCATCAGCCATCAGCTGTGTGGCGCTCTCCACCTCTGGGCCCTTTTATTCCCCCTGGGGGTGGCACTCCATGGCAGGGAGAACCACCCAGCTCAGCAAGCCCACCTGCAGGGAAGGGACTTCCCCGCCCTCCCGCCAAGGTCCAGGATGGTTCTTGGCCCGCCCGCGTGCCAGTCACTGGACCCAGGAGTCCTCGGCCTCGCAGGTGGAAGGGGCAGGCGCTGTTCCCATCCCTCCCCCATCCTGGGAAGTCCTCCCTCTCGTCCACCTCCCTGGCGGCCAGGTCTCAGCCCAGAGCCCGTGTCCCTTCCTCTCAAGGTGATCTTGACCCACAGGTATAACCAGACAGGCCTTGAACCCAGCCAGGCCAGGCTGTGAGGGAGGGATTCCCGGGACGAGGCCACAGCCCCCCGGATTGGAGGAAGTTGGGGGCCTTGGCCTGGGGAAGGGGGTGGGTTCTTCTCTGGAGTGATGGGGACGGGGGCAGGTGGGGATCGGGACACTGACCCGAGGCTGGACCAGGCAGGCCGCCACCAGGGGCTTCGGGCCTGCCCTCCGTGTGCCCGTGTCTGCCTGTGGGTGGGCTGGGGACCCCACGCCCAATTCTGGCCCGTGCAGGGAGAGGATGTGGGCCCCCATTCGCCAGCGTCTTCACCCAGGGTGAAAACCAAAGTTATAAGGGCCCACCAGGCCCCCGACACCCTGCCCCGCTCCTCCCCGCCCTCCTCCCCTCCCACTCTGCCCCTCACTCCCTCTGCTCCAGCCCCTCGGGCCTCCTCGCTGGTCCCCTACATGCCAGGCCCAGGCCTGCCTCAGGGCCTTTGCACGGCCGTGCCCTCTGCCAGGAGCACTCTTCCCCAGGAGTCCCGTGGCTCCCCTGACACCTCCCTCGCGTCTGTGCTTGGCGTCACTCCCGGCAGGCCTCCCCCGACACCCTGTCAAAAGTGCAGCCCCTGCCACGGACTCCTAGCTGCCCCTCGCAGCGTGACGTCTCTCCCTCGCAGGCGCCACCATGTGATGTTCACTCTTGCTGGGACGTCAGTTCCACGGGACGGCTTGGCGTCGCCCTCGTGGCCCGACGTGTCCCCAGCACTGTAATATGTTAGGAGGGAGGAAGGGGAGAATGGGTGGGTGGGTGCGTGCGCGTCTGGGGGGGCTGGTGTTGAGCTACCACAGGTGTGAGGCTCAGGTGTAAACAGGCTGCAAGGCTGGGGGGCGAGGTGCCGCAGGAGACTGGCGATGCCGGGGGTCTGGGCGAGCCCCGTGTGAAGCCTGGTCACCCAGGGGAGAGCCGCTCCCCACCCCGGGGTGCAGGTGCCCCCTCAGCCGCACTGGGGCTTCCAGCCACTCCCCGTCCCCTCCAGCTCCAGCTGTGCCGCTGAGCCCTCGTCACCTCCTGCCTCTGCCGGCGCCCCCTCCGCACCCCAGCCTGGGGCCGTGAGCCCCGAGTTGCATAAACAGCAAGGGGGGGCCCTGCTGCCAGGAGGGAGCCGAGGGGCAGGCGCGGGGAATGCCCAGCCCAGGGGCCCCTGGAGTCCCGGGACGCAGCCCGCCCTGCCCGCTCCACAGACCCAGACACTGAGGCCCCGCCTCCTCCAGACCAGGCCTCAGTTTCCCCGTCTGCCGAGGCGGGGCCGCGAGTCTGGCTCCCCAGTGACCCCGGGCCACCGCGTGCGCTCAGCCTGGGGTCAGGCCGGCGGCCAGGGCCTGTCCAGGGCCTGTGCGTGCTCCTTGGCCAGCAGCCGCAGGGACGCCTGGTCCAGGGTGAAGCCGTCGGCGAAGGCGGGGCCCAGCACGCTCGGCCCGAAGGGCGCCTGCAGCCCGGGGCCCAGGAGGCACGGGAGGCCCGGCACGGCGGGGGGCCCCGGGCCCAGCCAGGGCTCCAGGGGCCGCGGCAAGGCCGGAGGCCGGGCAAAGGGCAGTGCTGACGCCTCGGGGAGCCTCGGGGCTGCCACGGCCCCCGAGCCCGACTCCACACGCTCCTGGCGGCGCCACTTGGCGCGACGGTTCTGGAACCACACCTGGCGGGCAGCAAGAGGGAGCTCAGGCCGGCCCGCTCCTCCCCGCCCCACCGCGCCCTTCTCTGGGCCTCCCAGCCTCCCGGGGTTCTGCCTGCTGTCTAACCCGACTCCTGCTTGCTGCAGGGCTGATGTGCTTTGTCGTTCTGCCTCGGGGAGACACCCCGTGTCTCGGGGCCCTCCCCACATCGTCCCTAAAGTCTTTTTAAATTAATTCTCTCCTTGCCTGGTCTTCAGCGTGAGACCCAAGCTGCCCAGCTGGGCGTTCCAGGCCCTTCCCAAGCTCTCTGATCTGCTCCCTTTCCTGCCTCCCGTCCCCGCACTGACACTCAGCTCATTGGAATTGTCCTTTCTCCTTCCCAGCTGGCAAACTCCTACTCAGACGTCAAAGCCCCGGCTCCCACATCCCCTTCTACAGGAAGCCCCCCCAGTTTCTCCTCCTGTCTGCCTCCTGCTCCCTCCCCAGGCGGGGGTGGGGCGGGGTGCCCTCACCTGCACACGCACCTCCGGCAGGTGCACCTTGGCCGCCAGCTCCTCGCGGCTGTACACATCCGGGTAGTGGGAGGCCTCGAATGCCTTCTCCAGCTGGTGCAGCTGGTACGTGGTGAAGGTCGTGCGGTTCCTCCGCTGCTTCTTGGGGGGCTCCTCGCCTGGCCCCGGCACCCCAGCCTCGGCTGCGGGCCCCTCACTCGGGCTCAGGAACATGGCTCCTCCTCACTGCAGCCTGGTGGGAC
>JAKSZT010054196.1:241814-260405 GCA_026826555.1 Tolypeutes matacus
CTCTGTCTGTGTCTGGGTCCCCAGGAGGGCGGGAGGCTGGGGTGCTGACCCTGCAGGATGCCCCCCTAACCCATGAGTCGTCTGCTCTGGGGCACCCTCTGTGCCCCCAGGCCCTCTGCACCCACCTGCCTAGCGCCCACCGCCTGCCGCAGCCCCTCCGTCGGCCCCGCGGGCCGAGCACCGTGTCTGCTGCCAGCCTGGCCCTTCTAGCGGCTCGGGGCCGGGGCCCGGGGGCAGGATTAGCCATGGTGATTAATCGAGGCCGCCCCTCCCGCCGCAGCATGGAGGGCGGGGAACCCTCCGCCTGGCTCCACTGCTCCTCGCTGTAGGGCCCCCCAGAGCCTCTCCTCTCTCTGGGCCTCAGTTTCCCTGGCTGTAAAACGCCAACGCAAGGACCCACCTCCTGGGGCTACCTCGGGGGCCCTGAGGCGATGGAAGTTAAGGACTTCGCTCAGCCACTGGCATACAGAGAGCGCTCAATGAATGTTACTGTGCCTGTTTTTGTCATCTGAGGCCTCTTAGACTCACCGACATCAGAGGATGGGAGAAGCTGAGGTCCCCAGAGGCGAAGGCACTTCCAGTTGCCTCCCCTGGATGCTGACCAGGGCAAGGAGTAATGGGCATTTTAGCTGGGTCTTGAGGTATGAATAGAAGTTCACCATCCAACCATATACTCATCCATTCATCCAATAAACATTTATTGAGTGCTTACTGTGTACTGGGTACTGTTCACAGCCGTGAACAAAACAGACAAAAACCCCTGCCCTCGTGGAACTGAGATTTGGGTGGGGAGAGGCACAATCAGCAACTAAACAAAACGTAGAGTGCAGTCAGGCAGTCCCAGCCTAGTGGGAAAGCTCAGGCAGGGGAGGGCCGGAGTTGAGCCAGTGGGCTGCCACACAGACGATGGTCAGAATGGGAGGTGGGATGCCAGGCTGCTTGCTATTGGGTGTGGAGGAGAGGGTACTAGGGAGCCACAGGAGGTTGCGAAGCAGGGGAGGGACACATATCTCTTATCTGTTGTGGGCAGGATGGGAGGCCCGGAGGAGGCAGAGGCCGGCGTCCAGGTGGGGGAAGCCGGAGGCCTGGGCAGCACGGTGACCATGGTGACAGGAGGGCTCAATAAGCAACCCCAAGCAATACTTTTTTGTGCCAGGAGATGGGGAGGAAGTAAAGGCAGGAAGCAAGGGTGACACTCAGGCCCCTGTTTCATCTCAGCGAGAAGGTTCCAGGGGAAGAAGCTGCATCCGGGCTGCATCCCAGAGGCCTGGGGGCGTCCGGGGGAGATGCCTAGGAGGGAGCTGGGCCTGAAGCCACCCGGGAAGCCGAGAGGAGAGGGCACTTTGGGGGGATGACGGGGGCGGGGGAGTCCTGGAAAAGGAATGAGCAACACGGAGGAGGGGAGGGGCAGGCGGATGGGTGCAGGCGCGGGGAGAGATAACTCCCCTAATTGCTTCATCACTTTAAAACGCCGACGAGCCGCTTCTGCGTTCAGGCCCCAATTAGCTAATTGGACCTGGGCGGGTTAAGAGGCCGCTCGGGGCCCTTGGGCGACTTAGCGGGACGGGGCAGGCATCCAGATGCTGCGTCAGCTTACAGGGCCCGGATTAGGGGCGCCGGGGGTGGGGGGCACTGCTGAAGGCCCAGGTGGATTAGGAGGGGCCGGGCCAGCCTCTGCCCTTCACCCGCCCCCCCACCCCGCCCCGACTACACACTTCATTTATCTCCCAGCAAGAATCACTAAAGCCCTTCAGGGGCTGGTGGGGAAACTGAGGCCAGACGGTGTGTCCAGGGGCGGGGGGCAGTGCCCAGCCTGGTGTGAGACCCCTCTGCCGGCATCCTTAAAGGCTGGCTGGTCCAGAAAGCCAACTGATGAGGGGAACGGTTGACGATCACAGCAATAATTGAGCACCAGCTGTATGCCAGGCCCCGGCACGCCCCGCCCTTCACTGCCCTGAACCCCTGAGAAAAGACACCCCTTTTATAGAAGAGGCGGCTGCAGTCTGGAGACGACGAGGGCTAAGCACGTGGGTGGAGGGCTGGCGAGCTGGTGGGGGGATATAAGGGGCACGAGCGGTGGGGCAGCCAGCGGGGGGCTGCCTCCCCGTCTCTCGAGGTGCGTCTCCCCGTTCCCCGGGTGCCGAGGGGTATTTTCGGGATTTGTGGTGCGGGAAGCGGAAGACCCAGCTGGAGGAGAAGCGGACGCCCCGGGCCAGCGACTTGCCCTCTTGGACCTCGGGGCCCCCGCCTGTGAAATGGGCACAGTCACGTGGTGTCGTGGCTGGGCTCTGACCCCAAGGGGCTCGGCACGGTGCCCGGCCCGGGGACAGGGGGTGGGGTGGCCTCATCCCGTGGGCTGCCCCGGCAGACCCCACCCGGGCTCCCGGTAGCACCCCCTCCACGTCGAGGAGGGTTCCGTCACCGCCTGGTGGGGCCCGATGGACCCCAGTGGGGGGTGTGCAGAGCAGACTGCCACGGGGACCTCTGTGGGTGGGTCCCCAAAGCAGGGGGGCCACAGGGAGGGCCGAGCACAGCCTCCTCAGAGCGATCCTGGGGGCTGCAGAGACACACGTGCCAATGGCTCTGGGAACCGCAGGCTTTATCGGGAGCTGGTCCTTCACCGTCCCAGGGGCTGCCCAGAGCCCCCCCTCCCACAGGCCTGCCTCCAGAGGGCCACCGAGCCAGGCCTGCCCCCCGGGGCCCGGCCCGGGCCCTCCACCGATGCGCGCTCTGTCCTCTGGGGCCCACGGCCCCCGCCGGCGGGGTCAGGGGTCCTGGCCTCCGGGCAAGGGGGAGCCGTCAGCGTCCTGCCCCCCGACGGAGGCCGAGGCGCCCGTGCCGCGCAGCTCCCGGGCCAGCTTCTCCGCCAGCTTGCGGAAGGGTGGCCGGCGGGCGGGCTCGGCCTCCCAGCAGCTGCCCATGAGGGCGTGGACGGGCGCCGGGCAGCCCTCGGGGGGCTCCATGCGGTAACCCTTCTCCACGGCTTCCGACACCTCCTTCAGCGACTGGGAACACAGGGCACGTGGTGTGGGCTGGGGGCCAGGGCCACGCCCCCCAGGACCCCCTGGGCCCCCCGTCCCCGGACCCCGCTCACCATCTTGGGGTACGGAGCCCGGCCGTACGAGAACACCTCCCACAGCAGGACCCCGAAACTCCAGACGTCCGACTTGCTGGAGAACTTCTGTGGGGCCCGAGAGCGCGGTGAGACAAAGCTCCCTGCCCCCTGCTTCCTCCAGGAAGCCCCCCTGGGTTAGCCCTCATTCTCGGGTCTCCTCCATCCCCCCCCGCCCCCAATCCTCCAGTACAGTCAGACCCAGACTCCACGCAGTGCTGAGATATACCCCAGTCCGTTTCCGCAGAAGGGGAAACTGAGGCCCAGGGCGGGTCCCACAAGCCCTGGGTCAGACAGGAGCTACACAGTGCAGTGATGGGCCAAGCCCTTCCCGGGAGGCAGGGCCTCTTCCGATCCCCTCTTCCCTTGGAGGCTCAGAGAGGTCAGGCGACACTCCCGGGGTCACACAGCAGAGCGGGGCACGGGGGACTCACCCCGTGCCGGAGTGCCTCGGGCGCCGTCCACTTGACGGGCAGCCGGCTCGAGTCCAGCCCCTTCCGTTCAGCCTTGGCCAGGCCGAAGTCACTGATCTTGGCCACCAGCTCCTCGGAAACGAGGATGTTGCGGGCAGCAAGGTCACGGTGGACCAGCTTCTTGCTCTCCAAGTACTCCATGCCCTCGGCCACGTGCCTGGGGTGGTGGTGGGAGGGGGCCAGGGAGGAAGGACAGAGCTCGGATGCCCCGGGGCGGGGGGGGGAATGCTGCCAACTCCCCAGGGCGCCCCCCCCGCTCTGTGCCTCAGTTTCCCCTGGCGCTGGGCAGGCCCCACCCCTACCCGAGTCCCACTCACAGGGAGAACTGGAGGAGCTGGGCCACGTTCACCAGCGCCCGGCCCCTGGTCCGCAGGAAGTTCACCAGGTTGCCCTGCGATGGGGGTGGGGCAGGCAGGGGGGGCTCGCTGCTGCTCGGCGGCCCCCGCCCCACCCCCGCCCGGCCCCGCGGCCCCGCCCCCACCTTGCTCACATGCTCCATGACCAGGTAGAGTCCCTGGTGCAGGATCACGCCCAGGAGACGCACCAGGTTTTTGTGCTGCACCTTCCTGGGGACGCGCAGGGGTGGGGGTGAGGGTGCAGCCAAGAGCCCCCCCACACCAAGACTCCCGGCCTGGGGAGGCGGGGGGCTTACGTCATGACCGCCGTCTCGTCCAGGAAGGCCTGGGCCGTGACGTCACACTTGATGTTTTTCACCGCCACCTTCTGCCCCAGGTACTCGCCCTGCAGGACGGCTGGGGGTGGGGGCACAGATCAGGACCCCCGACAGAAGCCGGGACAGGCAGGCCGCCAGACAGACCGGTCTCGTGTGTGCCAGCGCAGCTGCGGGTCCCCAGACCTCCAAACCAACCCCGCCCCCGCACCCATCCCCCAAAAGCTCTGGGTCTCTAAGCCAGGGAGGGGTCTGCAATGAGTCCAACCTGTGGCCTATTTCTAGACAACCTGTGAGCGAAGAACGGCTCTTACGTTTTTTAATGGTTAGGGAAAAGCAATCAAAAGAAGCAGACCACTGGGTGATGTAAAAACGGAAATCAACTCAAATTTCGGCAGTCATAAATAAAGTTTTATTGGCACATGGCCCCGCCTGTGCATGTCCTTCATCTCCGGCTGCTTTCGGGACACAAGGCATTGTTGAGAGGCCATCTGGCCTGCAGAGCCAAAAATATCTACTCTCGGGCCCTTTACGGGAAAAGTTGGCCCCAGAACCTTCCAGAATAATAACCTCAGGGACTGGCCTTCCATGCAGAGAATCCCACGTGGGCTAGAGCACAGAGGAGTGAAGGAAGGAGTAACATTTACTGGCGCCGGCTTTCAACCGGGCCCTGCGCTTGAGTCAATAAACTCCTCGTGACCGCGGCTATTACGCCCCTTTTGCAGAGGGGGAAACTGAGGCTCAGAGAGGCCTCACCTCTTCTCAGCTGCAGGCTAGCAGGTGGTTAAGTCTGGGTTTGGATTCGGCTCTGTGTGCCTCCTAAGCCCCAATACTCCCCCACCCCAACTTTCCTGAAGCCACCCCCCCCTGACGCCCCAGCCCACCCCCACCCCCCCAACACTC
Organism: Tolypeutes matacus; assembly: GCA_026826555.1. Taxonomy (NCBI): domain Eukaryota; kingdom Metazoa; phylum Chordata; class Mammalia; order Cingulata; family Chlamyphoridae; genus Tolypeutes; species Tolypeutes matacus. The sequence continues at coordinate 246,973 of JAKSZT010054196.1, forward strand.
ACCTCCAAACTCCCCCTCTCCAATCTGGGCTCCTAAGGTTAGGTGCTGCAGGTTCAGTAGCCAGCCGGCTGTGGATGGAGAATCTGCTCAGAGGGGCACCTAGTGCCCCCAGCCCCTCTCCGGTTCCCCAGCAGCCATGCCTGGGACCCCCCACTCCTGGTAGCAGTTTTTGCTGTTGCAGACAGCAGAGCCTACCTCTGGCTGACGGTGGGAAAAGCTGCAGGCCTCAGGGACAGGGACTGACCTCTTGTCCTCTTCTCCCCGGGGACCCCCTCCAGCTCAGTGACCCTCCAGATACCCCAGGGGCCCTCGCCTTTAGGGGGCTTTGCCTTTGAGCACCCAGAAACACAGAGTCCAAAATACTACAAACATGGGGGCCAGGAAAGGTTCCGGAACCTTCCAGGGTTCCAAGCCGCCCTCTCTGCTCTGACCTCCCTGACCCCTTCTCCGAAGGCCTCCTGCCCTCTCCTCTGCAGGCCTCCCCAAAAGCGCCTCCAAATCCTGAAGCCCTTAAGTTTTACCGCCAGGTAGGGCAATGCTCGTCTGCAGCCAAATGCCAACCCCGGGACACCCAGATTTCCCGGGGAGGGGTCTGCCTTTCCAAAGAGACACGATAACTAGGTTCCAAAGACAGCAGGAGTGGGCGCGGTCAGGGCATTTTCTCGGGCAGTTCATTACTTGTGCTGGGAAAAGCATTCCAAGTGGAGGGAACAGAATAGACAAGGTGCAGAGGCGTGAAAGGAAATGCGTGGTCGTGTGCTGAACCCCGTGAGGGCGTGGAGGCTTGTCAAGGGGGCTGGGGAGGAGGCTCAGGCCGCAACAGGGGCTTTAGAAGGTGGCAGAGCTGCCGGGCTTCCCCGGAAATGGGTGGGTTTTCAAGGTAAAGGTGCTTCCGGGGGGTCTGTGAAGGGGTGAGTGTGAGGGGGGACTTGCCCCCAGGGAAGACGTGGTCTGACGGGAGGGCAGAGGCCGCAGCAGTGTGAGGGGTAGAGATTGAAATGGTGCTAGGAACTTGTCGAGGGTGGGGCAGGTGGGACAGGTTTCCGGCTCCGGCGACGCGGGGACACGGGGAGACGAAGCGGGTGTGAGGCTCTGCTCAATCTTGAGCTAATCCGGGGCCTGTGGGTGCCCCTGCCTGGCCCCGAGGGAGCCCAGGTCTCACATCTTTCTGTCCCCCAGGTGCCAGGTACAGGTGTGTGCTCAGGCGAGCTGGGCCCTAGAGGCTGGGAGATGGACTGGGACGTCCTGGGAACCCAGGACCCCGCCCCCAGGCTGGGGGCTCCCCTAATGCCCGGATCCTGGCCCTTACCCTTGGCCAGCTCCTCCTCTGCAGACTTGGTGCCCTGTTTCCGCTTGGGTTTGACCAGCTTCGTGCAGATGGCGCCCTTGTCTCTGCTGTAGTGCTGGGGGGTGGGGAGGGAAGGGTGGCCGTGAGCCTGACCCGGGGGGTAGGGGCGCAGGGTGGGGCAGGTGGGAGCTGGGGAGGAGGGGATAGGTTTGGATCTCATGGAGGTGATGGGATGGTTTCCATGGGAACGGGAAGGGGTTTTGGGGGTAGGAGGAACTGGAGGCTTCTGGGGCGAGTCTCTGGATCCACGTGAACTTGGAGGTTCCTGGGAGGGGGGTCCCCAGAGGAGACCCAGACCATTCCCCCCTCCCCGGGGGAGCCAGGGGGTCCCGGGGCTCCTCTCCGCCCTGGGGAGGGCCCTGCTCTGGGGGCCCCCGGGCTGGCCGGCCACACCTCCACCATGGCCATGAGGTTGGCGAAGCAGGCGTCCTCGTCGATGGTGAGGTGGCCGTCGCGGTGCAGCACGCGGTAGTGCACGACGTCGCGGCCGAAGCTGACGCACAGCACATAGTCCCCGGCGTGCCGCGCGGACTCGCGCACCAGGTACAGCCCGTCCTCGGGCGGCTGCAGCAGCTGCACCGCCTCCTGGCCCGAGATCTTCCCGTGGAACCAGGGCATGAGGCTGAGCCTGGGGTCGGCGGGCAGGGCCTCGCGCTCCCGCAGCGCGCCGGCCGCCAGCAGCCCCTCCTGCCCGCTGGCGTGGTGCTTGGCGCGGTACCAGCTCTTGCTCTGCCAGGGAGGGAGGCAGGCAGGGGGGCTGGGGTCCTCGGTCCCGACCCCAACCCCCCGGCGCATGCGCACCCACGCCCCACCCCCCCCCCCCCCGCGCCCTCGGGCTCCCACTCACCTCGCAGGCCTCCAGAATGGTGACCACGTCGCCCTTGTGGAAGGCCAGCTCGCCGGGCTTGGGGCGCGTGTGCTCACACTTGGTGATGCACTGGGTGCCAGGGGCCCAGCGCCTCTGGGGTGGGAGGGGTGCAAAGGAGGGGGGCATCAGGGAGACTCCAGGAAAGCGGGGGAGGGGAGGGCAGGAGGGAGAGGCAGAGATGGAGACAGAGAGGGGAGAAGGAGGGAGACCAAGCTAGGGATAATGTTAGGTGGAGTCCCAAATGGGGACAGAGAACTGAGAGACAGTGGAAGGGGACACAGGTCTGAGAGTACAGCCCCCTTGGGAATGGAGCTGGGGAAGGGATGGGGGCTGAGGCACCCAGCTGGGGGGACTCACCGTTGGCATCCTGGCTGAGATAGGTGGGGGGTGCCAGGCTCGGAGGAAGCAGGGACTCACCTGGGAAGTAGAATAGACAAGCTTCAGAGCCCAAGCTGGGGCCCCCCAGCTTCCAGGCCATGCAGAGAGAGCCCCCACCCCCAAAAAAGGCATCCCCAAGGGGGGCCCAGATGCTGGCTCTGGAAGCCCCTTTGCGGAAGTGGTCTTTACCCCAGGGGGTCTCTTAGCAGAGTCACAGCCAGGAAATGCCTGCGAGGAAACCACTCGCCTGGCCATCGTCCCAAGAGGGAAACCGAGGCACAGAGAGTGGCCACCACGGGGCGTGGAGGGGGAAGAGCGCCCGGCTTCGGTGCCAGCAGCGGGCACAGTGGGTCGGGAGCCCCAGGCCACCTGATGGACTCTGGCTCTTCCTCTTTTGTGGGAGGCGGGCAGGGGCAGCCCGGGAAATAAATGATGAGTCAAGGTCATTTCCAGTGTCTGACCTGGCGGGCGGCGGGGGTGGCCCTGCTGGGTTCCTCCTGCTGCCAGCTGAGCCTCTCTCTCAGCTCAGCCCCCACCCAAGATGGACACACAAAGTCACCCACTGCTGCGGGGTGGGGGCAGCCAGCTTTCCCACCTCCTGCTTCTGGAGAGCATCCAGCCCACCCAGCTTACGCCGGGCAGGGGTGGGGTGGCCGAGTTGGGGGGGGGTGCGTCTGTCCCTCCAATACGCGGCCCCCCAGCCCCCGTGTACTCACACGCATACTGATCCATGTACAAAAGAGCACACAGAGACACGCACGGGCTCGGACACGCGGGTGTGTAAGCAAAGGCGCGTCCACCTAGAGACAGGTGTGCGCACGTCTACGCGCCTTCCCCCCCCCCACTGGAACACCTGGGCGCCAGCTGCGGGGCCACCCGGGCACCCCGGCAAGCAAGCGCAGGGCCCCGCACACGCATCTCGGCCAAACGCGCACATCTCTCCACGTGGACGCGCGGGCACGCACACACCCGGGTGCTCGCACCCAGAAAAGTATCCCTCCCCCACACACCCCCACCCGGCGCCTGGGCGGCTCTAACCACCTCCCCACCCGGCCGCGCGCCCCGGGGGACGCGCGCCCTCGCGTGCAGCCCGGCCCCTCCCGCGCACGCCTGGGACCGCCGGAGCCCCCCCCCCGCCCCCACCCCGCTGTCCCCCCTCTCCTGCCCGCCGCCGCGCTCACCCGCTCAGGGGGCGCCTCCGGGCTGCGCCCTGCGCCCGCCCCCCAGAAGGGACCCCGCGCCCCCGTTGAGCACCCCAAGGCGGTCCCGGCGGTACAACTTGGACCAAGTTGCTCCGTTTCCTCATTTTGGGGGGGTGGAGGGGGGGAGCACCGCGGCCTGGGTGGCCCCGGCGGGTCCTAGCGCCGGCCGCACTGCGGTCTCCTCTGCGCGCCGCCGCCGCCGCCGGCCCCTCCCCGCCCCGCGGCCCCGGCGCCTCCCGCGCCAGCCAGACCCGCCGGGGGGGCGCACGCGGGTGCTCGCCCGTCCCTGGCTTGGGCGCTGCGGGTCGCGCGCCCCCACCCACCCCGGAAAGTGGAGGTTTGGGAGCGAGGAGCGGACGGCGGCGGGCTGCTGTGAGCGCGCGCGCGGGGGTGAGCTGCCCGTCCGGGGAGGTGAGCAAGCGGCAGAAGACCCTTCCGACTCCGAGTGCACATTGAACAGCCTCAGTCGCCTCCTCTGTAATGGGGGGGGTGTGTGTCGGATCCGCTGCGAGCTCCAGCTGGGGTCGGGCGGGGCCGGGGGACAGCTTCCTGCTCAGGTGTCCCCACCTCTGGCCGCCCTGCCCGCCTCTCCTCCAGATTCAGAAGCCTCAGTTGTGGGCACATTTTCCGGTGGAGGGGTGTTCTATGAGGCTCCCCTGTCTTTTACATCTTACTGGGTAAGGGGATCCGGGACCCTGGAGACAACGGAGTGGGATCCAAAAGCCCAGCCCCACCCCTGCCTCTGGGACAAGCCTCCCACCCTCTGAGCCTCATTCTCCTCTGTGAAGTGGGGGCAATGAAAGGACCCTCCTATTACCCCCCAGTGGTCATCAGCTTAAAAAATCCACCTGATGGAAACAGTCCAGGTGTCCATCGCCCGATGAATGGGTAAACAAAATGTGGCAAATACACGCGGTGGAATTCTTTGCTGCTCTAAGAGGAAATGAAATTGGGACACATATGACAACATGGATGAATCTCGAGGACATTATGCTGAGTGAAATAAGCCAGACACAAAAGCACAGCCATCATACGGTCTCACTTATATGAACTAAATATGAAGAATAAACTCATGGAATTAAAACCTAGCGACAGGCTACTAAGAGATAGGATGAGGACTAAGGAGGGGTTACTGATGCTTAAGGCATGTAGAATTTTTAACTAGCTTGACTGGAAATGGATAGAGTTGATGGCAGCACATTATAGTGAGTAGAACTAACGCAGCTGGTTTATAAATGGGATCGTGGCTGAAAAGGGTAGACTAGGGATGTAAATGTCAGTGGAAAGAAAGCTGGAGAAGGATCTAGGGGCTGAATAACACAGCGGACCCAGAGGTGGATGAGGATGTGGTTAATAGTACAAATGCAAGCATGTCCTTCCGTGAGCTAGAGCAGATGCACGTCACTATTGCAGGGTGGTGAGACTATAACGATGCATGGGAAAATGCAATTAATGTAACCAGTGGACTCGAGTTACCAGCAAAACTGTAACATTCTTGCATCAATGCCTAAGATGTCCTGGGTTAATAACAGGGGAGGATGGAAAAATATGCCAGATGTATGCTCTGGTCCATTGTTAGTGGTAAGAGTCTGATGATATTATCTCATCATCTAGAACAAATGCTCCACAACAGTGTAATATGTTGGTGGAGGGGTGTGGGAATTCTGACATTATGCATGATTGTTTTGTAAGTTTGCAACTTCTCTAATATCTCTCTATCTCTCTATCTATCTTTCTATCTATCTATCTATGTAACTATGTATCTCTCTCTCTCTCTCTATGTAACTATCTCTCTCTCTCTCTATCTAACTATGTATCTCTCTAACTCTCTCTCTCTATCTTTCTATCTATCTATGTAACTGTGTATCTATCTGTCTCTCTATATCTCTGTCTCTCTATCTTTCTATGTATCCATCTATCTATGTAACTATGTATATCTCTCTCTCTCTAGCTTTCCATCTATCTATGTAACTATCTATCTGTCTCTCTCTCTATGTATCTATCTATTTCTATCTATCTATCTGTCTATCTCTCTATCTTTCTATCTATGTAACTATGTATCTCTCTATCTCTCTATCTTTCTATCTATCTATGTAACTATGTATCTATCTCTATCTCTCTTTCTATCTGTGTAACTATGTATCTTTCTATCTCTCTATCTCTCTATCTATCTTCCTATCTATGTAACTATGTATCTATCTCTCTATCTATCTTTCTATCTATGTAACTATGTATCTATCTCTATCTCTCTTTCTATCTGTGTAACTATGTATCTCTCTATCTATCTATGTAACTATGTATCTCTCTCTATCTATCTATCTATCTCTCTATCTATGTAACTATGTATCTATCTGTCTCTCTATCTATTTATCTATCTGTCTATCCATGTATCTATCTGGCCACATCTGAGCACATACAATGCCTGGAGCTCACAGCCCCCCAATCCCCGCCCACCCTCGGGGGAAGTGGATCCGGAGAGGATGCAGCCAGGAAACGAGATAAGTCGGTGAAATGTGGAGCAGCTCCTACGCCGCAGCTCCACGGAGTCCATGGGGAGGGGAGCGGGAGAGGCCGGCGGGTGGGGATTTTCGATGGGGTGGAAGGGAAGGCATCGATGAGAAGGTGGCCTTGGGGTAAAGACCAGGAGGAAGCGAGGGGCGAAAGGTGGGAGTAGAATAGACTCGAGGCAGTAGAATAAACCATCTGGAGCTGGAGGCCTGGGGGTGGGGTGGGGGGTACTGAATTACATAGCATTATTCTGGAATATTATGCGACACAGTCAGGAGGTGCTGTCTTCAACTGCTGACATCTCCAGTTGTTGAAAACCAGGATGCCGCAGGGAGGGAATGAATCCGAAGGAAAGCTCTGGAAGGGGAGCCTCCAGCTGGGTACGGGGTTATCCCCAGAGAGTTCGGAGCAGCGGGAGAGGCTGTGTTTCCTGGGTGCTGGTGTGATTTCTTCTCGTTGTTACTACTTGCAGCGAGGATGCTTTTGTCCTCTTCTGGGCTGAACTCTGTCCTTCCGAAAGATAAGTTCAAGTCCGACCCCAGCCCTGTGAATAGGATCTTATTTGGAAATAGGTTCTTTGGATGTGTGAGTTGTTAGAAGGAGGCCAAACTACTGGATTAGGGTGGGCTCTGGGTGGCCTTAGAGGGGAATTTGGACACATTTGGCAGCCGGCTGAGACGGTGGAGGAGTCAGAGCTTGCAGGGAGGCAGCTACAAGCCAAGGACGGCCGGCAGTGGTCAGAAGATGGGAAGAACTTTCCCTATGGGTGTCGGAGCTGGCACAGCCCTGCCACTTGGTTTTGGGCTTCTGGTCTCCTTTGTCCATTTTGAACGAGACAAAGACTCAATGGCTCTTCCATTGCCTCCAGGGTTCTCCTGCCTCCTGCCAAGGAGCTGGGGACCCCTCCCTCCCATGAACCCGAGTCGGGAGCTGCAAATTGGATCGGGCTCCCAGCTCCCCAAGTCCAGGGCTTCTTCCCCTCCACGTTTCCTCTTTCAGGACATCCTTGTCGACATGGGTTTAGAAATTCTCTGATCCCCTGGCCACCCTCCTGCTCCCTGGTCACCTGGCTGCCTCTGGCTTTGCTCTCTGCTTCCCCTCACCTTCCACTGCATAGCCATGGGATGAAATACGAAAGTAGCCCTCCCCTGCTCTAAAGCCTCCCATAGCTCCCCAGTGCCTTCAGGACAGAGCCTAAAACCCTCAGCCCGACGTGCAGGGCTCTTTGTGTTCTGCCTCCGCCTGACCTCCTCGGCCTCACCAACTTCTGCTCCCACCAATCACCCAACACGCCAGCAACCCTGAGCTCTGGAAGCTTCCATGATTTTACTCAGGCTCTGCCTGGACTTTCTGGATAGAGGTGATGGCGGCACATTTTCGTGGGTATAATTCACAGCGCTGAGTTGAGTGTGTGATCGCGGTTGAAAGGAGCAAGTTCTCGGTCAAGGAAAGCTAGAGGATGAAACACGGGACCGACTAACACAGTGAACTTGTGGTGGACAATGAGGACCAAGAGTACAAAGATAAGAATGTTCTTCCACGAACTAGAACAAATGGACGTGGCTCTCACAAGGTGTTAATAATAGGGGGGGATACGGGAAAAAGTAAACCGAATGCTAACCATGGACTATTTTAATATTCTTCCATTAGTTGCAACAAAGGAATCACACTGATGCTAAATGTCAATAATAGGGGGGGCAAGGGGTAAAAGAGCTTCAAAAACTTTTTTTTTCTTTAGGAGGTACCAGGGATTGAACCCAGGACCTCGTACGTGGGAAGCAGGTGTTCAACCACTGAGCTGCACCCGCTCCACAGAAAAGGATTTTTTTTTTTTTTTAAATGAGAAGGTGAAGGGTGACTTGTCAGGGGTGAGTGATGCCCCCCTGGTCTATGAGAGAAGGAAACTGGCAAAGCTCCTTTGTTTGTTTTTTTTTTTAAAGATTTTATTTTATTTATTCATTTATCCCCCCCTTGCTGCTTGTGCTCGCTGGGTCAGCTAACCACGCCGTGCGGGCGGGCCTGCCCTCACCAGGAGGCCCCGGGAACCGAACCCGGGGCCTCCCATATGGTAAACGGGAGCCCCACTGATTGAGCCACAGCCGCTTCCCAGCTCCTTTGAAAAGGGCCTTTGCACCTGCGACTTTCAAGTGCCTTGGATGGAGAAATTCCACTCTTGGGAGTTGCTCCGTGGGACATGACCTCGACGTCGTCACGATATGAGCTATCATTTGAATCTACAAATGTGAAAACGATCTAAACGCACAACAGCGGGGAAATGGTGACGCAAATGCAAGTTTGTCCATTTGATGGAATATTACGCAGCGGTTAAAATGATGTGTCTCGATAACATAAAAATATATCCTCCCCCCCCAAAAAAAAAAAAACAAAAAGAAATTTTAAAAATGCAAAAAAGAAAAAAAAAAAAACGATGCGTCTCTAGGAAAATCTCACGTAAAATATGAATATGGGTGGTATTGCCCATACAAGACTGTTTCTCTTTGAAACTGAACAAATATATGTTAATGTTACAAGATGTTAACCAAAAAAAACCCATTATGCTAAGGGAAAGAAACCAGGCACAAAGTACTACGTATTGTATGATTCCATTTATATAAAATGTAAATAGAAATCAATTGCTAAAGATGGAATTAGATGAGTGGTTCTGTAGGGCTGGGGAAGGACAGAGGGACTGAGAGGTGACTGCTAAGGGATGTGGAGTTTTTCCTTTTTGGAGTAATGAAGTTGTTTTAAAATATTTTGTGATGACGAATGCACAACACTGTAATTGTACTAAAAACGGTTGATTGTACACTCTGGATAGATTGTATGGTGCGTGAATATATCTCAAGAAAACCGCTTTAAAAACTGATGTGTCAGGGAAGCGGATGTGGCTCAAGCAATTGGGCTTCCGCCTATCACCTGGGAGGTGCCGGGTTCGGTTCCTGGTGCCTCTTGGAGAAGGTGAGCTGGAGCAGCGGGCAGGTGCAGTGAGCTGAGACGAGATGACGCAACAAAAGAGACCCAAAGAGGAAAGACGATGAGAGACACAACAAACCAGGGAGCAGAGATGGCTCAGGCGCTTGAGCGTCTCTCTCCCACACGGGAGGTCCCGGGTTCGGTTCCCGGTGCCTCCTAAAGAGAAGACGAGCAGACAGCGAATGGACACAGAGAGCAGACAGCGGCTGCAAACAACAGGGGATGAGGGATAAATAAATACAATAAATCTTAATAAAATAATAATAATAATAATGTGCTCATAAAGTCACCGGAGGAATTAAATTCGGTGCAGTATTTATTTAAGGCACACGGTCCACACTGGATAATTCCAAGCTGTCAGGTGAAGACAAGAAGGAATCAGAATGGCACCAATGACCCATCTCAGACCAACGGTGCATAAAAAGAAAAGACCAGAAGGAAATACGGCAGACTGTTAGCAGCGGCCGCGGCGGATGGTTTTGTTTCCCTTCTGTCATTTTTCTGAAATTTCCAAAAATTTTTTTTTTTTCATCATGGGAAAAACCCAATACAGTTTATTTAAATTTTTTTTTTTTTAAAAATTGGGCAGATGTAATTGACAGCCCTCTGCCCCCAGGCCTCCCCGCCCTGCAAGAAAACGGCGGTCCTCTGGCCTGTTCACTTGGCAGAGGTTTAATCTGCTCACTTGGAAAATCTTCTCTGCCCCCAGGAGCCCAGCTAGGAAGGCCACCCGGGAGACTGAGCCAGCCTTTCCCCAAAACAAAACCTCTCGAAGCAGCCAGACCTTCGCGACGCCCCCTGCGTCCCCTTTCGGAGCGGGGGACGCGAGGCAATTGAGCAGCGACCTCTCTGCCTCCCCAATGACCTTGAGGTTGGCCCTGACATCTCTCTGCCCATTTCTGCCTCTTCCAGCGTCTGCACCGGCCCCCACCGCTGGCATCACCATCCCACACGCCCCGCCGTTGCCTAGCAACCAGGGAAGCATCCGCAGCCTGAGGTCTCTGGCTGGGGTTCTCGCCAAGGCTTCCCCCTCACCCCACTTTTTTTCTGGCTACCCTGCCCTGTGGGGAGAAGATCCTTAACGCCTTTGGGGAGTCCGATCGCCCCAAAGATGCTTCGTCCATCTGGAACCAGATAGTTCACTCAACCAACTGCTCGGTTTTGCTGTCGCATAGACGAAGATGGGCGTTTTTTTATTTTTGTTTTTTTTTGGAGTGGCCAGGAGGGCAGGCTTAACCCTTTGACGACAGGGTGGCTTGTGACGGGTCTGCTGTCGGGCTTACCGGGGAGCCTGGGATGGAAACGGTGACCCATGAGTTGTGGGGGTTTCAAGGGCTGCCCCTGCCAGGCTGTGAGGGAGGGAGGCAGCCTGCAAATACGGCGTGGGGCTCAGAGCTGGCGACAACGTGTGGCTCTCCATCCAGGTGTGGCCGCGATGTCACGCCTGCCGCATCCCCGGAAGGGGGTCCCACCTCGTTCTCCCTTCTCTCCATCCTAACGCTGCTGTCTTCATCCAATTCTTTAGCTCTCACTCCAACCGTTGTAACAACCGCCTGTAATGAGACAGGGGGGGAAAAATAGTTTTCTCTGCTTCTGAGAAGCAACTTCCTCTTACGGAGAGACTGGCCTTTGCGGGCCAGAAATGCGGCTTCACACATTTAACAGACAGGTATTGAGCTCCGGTCTAGATATGAGAAAACCTGGTGTCCAAGCCAGACACGCTCTCCACCCACGGAGAATTCACATTATGCGCCGGATGAGGTGGACGTGACGCATCAGCTGAGACCCGAAGGACTCTGGGGAAGCAGCGCCGGCCACACAGACTGGGGGAAGGGCATAAGAGGCTGCGGAGAGAGCACGTGCAAAGGCCCTGAGGCAGGGGCAACTTCGCTTGGCAGAGGCTCTGCAGGCACTGGTGGGGCTGGAGCGGAGAGATGGAGGGAGAGGCTGGGAGGGTGGCGGATGGGTTCTTTTGGAGCTGTGTTTGGATCCTGGGTGCACTGGGGGCTGCTGGAAGGTTTAAGGAGCCGAGTGACACTGAGGCTGGACAGCGGCAGATGTGGATCTGATAGATTGGCTGCCAAGTGCCAGGGAATCCAGGAGGACTTCCCGGTGGTGGCGATCAACCTGGACAGCATGGTGCCAAGATGGGGACCACGAGAGAGACCCTGTGGGGCCAAGGGTTTAGGAAAGGGGACGAGGCTCCCCTGCCCGGAATGCAGAAGAGTCACCTGCTCCCGGGGAAAGCAGCGGGGAGGGGAGTGAGAGGCTGGGATGCTGGGCAGTGGGTCCCACCCAACTGCTGACCCCAGCCCTCAGTCTGGGGCAGGGGCCAGGACCATCTGAGGGGTGCGTGTGACAAGCAGGGAGGCCCCAGGCCCTCTGGGCCCCGCACACGCTGCCCTGGGGGGAGGCCAGGGGCACAGTGGGTGGTCCCCACCCTCAGAGGGCCTGAGCCCTAGGACTCCGCCAGCCGCTTCCTGTCCCCGCTCGCCGGTGCCAAGTGACAGCTCCGTACGCCCCCGGACGAGCGGGTGGCACCTGCGGAAACTGAGGCTTGGCTTTGCCTGCCAGGATGGGGCCAGTGCTCGGGGAGGGCGGGCGCCTCCCTTGGGTCTGGGTTTTGGGGCTCATTGCCTGGTCTGAGAAGGGGGTCCTGCCGGGCCCTCCTGCCAGGTCTTTCGGCAGGACTGATGCATGCTACCCGCCCCCCTCCCAGGGCCCACCACCATCTTGCACCCACCCACCTCTCCCACCTCCTCCCCTCCGCACCCTGTCACCCCGTTGCCTGGGGAACCCCACGTTCCTCGCCAGCTGGGACCAGGTCGCCTCATCTGAAGCCCCTCTGCCTTGCAAGGAGGATTTGGGGATCCAAGGCGTGGGACACTCTCGGTGTGGGGCCTGCAGGCAGAAGCCATCCAAACTCAGCTCAGCCGCCGCCTCCAGGAAGCCTTCCTGGGCTGCAGCGTGCGCATCTGTTCACCTCCCGACCAGATCACGGTGGGCTCCTTGTAGTTGTGGGGTGAATGCACCTGCACCCCCGGGGTGTCCCCGAGCCCCAGGATGCGATGACAGGCAGAGGGCGCCCACTCCTGGGAGAAATCCTGGCTGGTTTGGGAAGGAGCACGCATTCCACCCCAGGAGAGCCGCAGGCTTCGTTTTCTTTCCCTCTTTACCCCTAAACCCCCGGGCAGCTTTGCAGAAAGCATTCCGAGGTTGAGCCACATGTGTTGTCCTTTAAACACCTAGGAGTGGGACACGGGAGCCGTGTCATGGGACCCCAGCTCCTGCCCAGGAGTGCAAGGTGCACGTGCAGGAATTTTCCCGTCCGGTGCCATCAGGCGACTGGCATTGCCAGAAAACTCTCTGCAGTGGGAGAGGTTTGAGCGGCTTGGGGTGGGGGCTTTGGCAGGTGCCACCCGGGGCCCCAGATCCGCTCCCCCGGGCTTCAGGGCTGACAAAGAGGGGAGAGCGAGTCAGGAAGGCGGGCGGCCCCAGGCTGCCTCTCTGTAGAAGGACTCGGGGGCTTCGTGTGCCTTGTGCCCCGGGGGTCCAGCTCAGGCCTTTGGGAGCAGCTGGGTTGGGGCCAGGCTTGGGCTCACCCTGCACCTCTCTGGGGGGTGCCGAGCTGGACTGCTGGCCCGACGGGGGCCCCCCACCCAGTTCTCCCTGGCCGGGCATCCCGCGGCCCCTTCCTGAATCTCCTGGGCCGGCTTTCCCGAGGTCTGGCCCCACAGCTGGGACATTTGTAGGAAGCGACTTGAAAACCCACACGCGAGGGCTGGCGTTGCCCTTTACGTGCCGTGGGGTGAGTTTAAAGGCAGCCAGGAATGCCAGGGCTGGAAATCCCTGGGCCGGCACTTTCTCCCCATGGGGCTGTGCGTGTGTGTGTGTGGTGGGTGGTGGTGAGGGTGGGGACCCCCGGCTTGGGGCAGGGGCGTGGCTGCCAGGCCCACAGGGCGTTGCTGGGAGATGCGATTTCATTCGTGGTTTAAGGACGTGTGCTTTTAAAGAAACCCGGGGGGGGGCGGATGTGGCTCAAATGGTTGGGTGTCCGTCTCCCATATGGAGGGACCCGGGTTCGATCCCTGGGGCCTCCCAGTAAAAATAAATAAATAAAGGAAGAAAGAAACCTACAGGACGTGCTTCAAAA
>JAKSZT010054196.1:271662-319855 GCA_026826555.1 Tolypeutes matacus
TCCATCCATCCACTATCCATCCGGCTGTCCATCTGTCCATCCACCATGCATCCATCCACCCACTCATCCATGCATGCCTCTGTCCATCTGTCCACCCACCCGTCTGTCCCCTGGCTCCTGAGACCCCTGTGTGCAGGCACCAGGGCAGGAGCTGACCCACCACGAGGGCACTCGTGGCCCTAGCGAAGCAGACGACGTATAAGCCGTGAACCGAGGCAGCTGGGGACGTGCTCGACTCCCAAGGAGCGGGAAAGGAAGCCAGGAGCGCTGGCAGGGCCTGTGGAAGGAGTCCGGGGACCTGAACCTGACATGCAGCTGGCAGCCGGGCAGCACCTCCCTGGGGTGGCCCTGGGGGGGTCACGGGAGGCCACGGTCAGAGACAGGGCAGGGAAATCAGGGGGGCGGCAGCAGGTTCGACGCTGGGGAGAGGGGAGGGTCCCACGGCGAGGGTGGAGGTGGTGGTGGCCTGGGGGGTCGCGGCCTCCTCAGCAGGAAGGAGAACCCCGGCAGGCGAGGATTCTGATGTGACAGAGGCAAAACCTCCATCCCTGGGGAGATGGACCAAGATGCAGAAAACACAGAAATTCATCCTTTCCCAGCCCATCCCTGAAACCTCCTAACTCAAGCAGATCACGTGGGGCCAAGAGACCCACGATCTAACGCAGCAGGAGCAGTGCCCCCCCATCCCGCTGGCCTGCCCCCCTCCCCCATCGGCTCGGCCAGCACCTGGCACGGCCCACGGGGGTCAGTGACATCTCGCCTGCACGCCCTGCCCTCATCGCGGAGGGGAGACTTCTGGCCTCGCCCTGCTGCTGAGGCTGCTCCCAGTCCCAGAGACCCCCACTCCCCCATCATGCCCGCTAAGGGGCTTCCAGCCCTCCAAAGTCACGGTCATTTCCCGGTCTGGGGGCGGGAAGGCCACGTGACTTGCTTTGGTTCTGCCGAGGGGTTTGACTCCAAGGGGCGGCATTTTCCCAAGACCCCCACCCCCAGCCCGAGCTCACTTCTGACAGCTTTCCAGGGTGGCCCCGAACCCCACGCCTGGGCCCCATCCCCCTGGGGCGCCCGCCTTTTCCCAGGCCTGGCTTCAGCCAACCTTGTGACTTGCTCGCAGTTCCCTGTCTCCTACGATTTAATGTGCCTTATCTCAACTAAAGGATGGGGCTCTAGTGTTTGCACTCGTCCCGGGGGCTCTGGCTTGGGTGGGGGCTCTGCCTGGGACCCCCTCCCCGGCCTCGGCGCAGCTCCTGCCTTCCAGTGCTGGCTGCCGGGATGCGGGCCCCGTAGGTACCCCACTGGGCCGCCGTCCGGCTGCCCCCCTTCTTTCTTTCAGTGTTTCCGCCCTTACAAAACGCCCCCAACAGATGGGCCGGCAAAGAGCGAGATGCAACTTGAGGGGTGCCAGGGGGGAGCCAAAGCCACGACGACCCGTCTCCGCAGGCGCCCAGCTCAGCCCACGCCAATGCGCGAGGGGGGCGGAGGGCACCGGGGTCCAGAGTCTTCCCAGGTTGTTTTTTGCTGACACCCCCCTGCCTCCCCCGGGGGCTGACACACTCAGGGCTCAGATGATGATGCCTCTTCCCTTTTCTAAAACTACACGGGCTTCTTAAGAAAGCACCCGGGCGGATCACACATTCAGGTCTGGGGGTTGTTCTGAGAGAAGATTCTGGCTTTTCAGAAGCTGCCCTCAGAAACCGAGCCAATACCCACGCTGCAGCAACAGCCAGGGGCCGCTTCCTTCTTAGGAAACAGCTGACGGGCAGACGGGCTCCGCGGGGGCAAGCTGCGTGAGTCACACACCTCCACAGCCGGGGGCCTCTCTGACTGCACTCGGCAGACTCTTGCCAAACTCTTCCACGGAATCCCAGGCTCGTTTCCTGGCGGCTTAAGGCCAGTCGAGCCAGGGCAGACTGCTTTATCAGGAGCCCACTAAACCAACGGCCAGGAATTAATCTTTCGGAGAATAAAAAAAACACGTCTGGAAAATACACAAGAGCCTGGCACGTCGATTGGTTCTAGAGAAGGAAAAACGGGATGGGGTGAGAGGTTGATTGCAAGTCGGATCCTTTGGGGAGTAGGATCTTAACTTGAGAAGTGGCCCAGGGTGGCTCTTAGTTCTCTTACGAGAGTCCTTTATAAATGAGATGAGAGACGGCCACAGAAGCAAGAAGCTGAAATCAACAGAACCCTGAAGAGAAGAGAACAGACCAGCAGACGCGGCCACATGCCTCGCCATGTGACAGAGGAGTCCCGGATCTCCGGCAGTCGGTCTTTGGGAAGAAAGAATCGCCTGATGATGTCTTGATTTGGACGCTTTTGCAGCCTCAAAATCGCAAGCTTCTCAGCTAATAAATTCCCCCTGTTAAAAGCCAACCCGGGGGAGAGGATGTAGCTCAGGGGTTGAGCGCCTGCTTCCCATATACGAGGTCCTGGATTCAACTCCCGGTACTTCCTAAACAAACAAACAAACAAACAAACAAAACTCTCGTAAAAGCCAGCCCGTTTCACGGTACCTGCTTTAAGCAATCCTAGTAAAATAAGACAGAAAATACGGCAAGAAAACGAGTCACGTGAACTATTAGTTGGTTTCCCAGTGCATTGAGAAGTTATATTTACAGTCTACCGTAGTCTAGTAAGCATGCGTGATGGTTTGGAGCTGCATGTACCCCAGAAAAACAAGTTCTGAAACTTAGTCTGCGGGTCTGAGTCCATGGTAAGTAGGACCTTTTGATGAGGCCGCTTCAGGTGGGTCAAATTCAGACAGACAGAGAGAAAGACACAGAGGGAGCAGCCAGAAGCTGAAATGAATGGAACCCGGAAGAGAAAAGGGGGGCCACCATGTGACTTGCCAGGTGGCAGAAAAGCCAAGCAGCAAGGCTCACCGGTACCCGGTCCCAGAACGCCAGTCTTCTGGGAGAAAGCATCGCCCTGATGACGCCTTGATTTGGACTTCAATGTGTGAAAACCGCAATATCCACGAAGTGCGATGTATTAGTCAGCCAAAGGGGTGCTGATGGAAAGTACCAGGACTCTGTTGGCTTTTATAAAGGGTATTTATTTGGGGTGGAAGCTCACGGTCACAAGGCCATAAAGAGTCCAACTCAAGGTACCTAAGAGGGACTTTCCCACCCAGTCATTGGCCACGTGTTGAAGCAAGATGGCGGGTGACGTCTGTGAGCGCTCAGCCTTCCTCCTCCCTCTCAAGGCCCCGTGGTCCCAGCCTCTTCCGCTCTCAGCTGTGGGCTGGCGTCAGGCTCGTCTCTCTGCCCAGGGCTGGTTTCTTTCCGGGCTCAGCTCCTCTGGTCTCCTGCCAAGGTCGGCTGTAGACCGTGCGGCTCGTCTCTCTCCCCGGGGCTCTGCGTGCCTAGCGAGCCGTCTCTCTCTCCCTCTGTGCCCTTCTTCTCTGTGTTCACTTCCGTGCGAGAGTCTGTTTTATCAGCCCACCCAGGGGGCTGGGACTCAACGCTGAGTCATGCTCTGATGACATGGTTGAATCAAAGCCCTAATCTTAACGTAATTTGATCAGACGCCTGAGCTGAATCGAATACAATCAAAGGGTTATTATGCCCAGGGCGACAGACCAGTTTACAATCTATATCTCTTTTTGGAATTCATAAATGACATGAAACTGCCACACACGATAAAGTGCAACATGATAAAACACGTAACCCAGAAGAGGAATTACTGGGTTGTGGGTAAATGCGTCTGAAATTCCACCCGTGGTGGAACAGGTTTCTCAACCAACGAAGTCAAGGCCAAGAGGCAGATCGTTTATTTGCACCAGCTGGGTCCCGACCACCTCTGTCCTTTGACGGCTCGTCTTCGGTGCCGCCAGTGTCACTGTATGGTGTACTG
Source organism: Tolypeutes matacus (assembly GCA_026826555.1). Classification (NCBI taxonomy): domain Eukaryota; kingdom Metazoa; phylum Chordata; class Mammalia; order Cingulata; family Chlamyphoridae; genus Tolypeutes; species Tolypeutes matacus. The sequence continues at coordinate 275,518 of JAKSZT010054196.1, forward strand.
ACCCCGAGAGCCTTCTGCCTGGCCCCCTGGCTTTCGTTTTTGCCCTGTGCAGCCCTTTCCCACATCAGATGCTTGCTGGAATTATTTAGGATAAAACCCAAATTCTTGCCAAGACGTGTGGAGCTTTGCCTGGCCTGGCCCTCCCCAGGTGTATTTCCTACTTAGCCTCTCATCCCGTCCCTTTTGTTTTTCAAACACCCCAAGCGTGGCTGGGCCCAGGACCTTTGCACATGCTGGGCCCGAGCCTGACCTGGCGGGCTCCTCCTTTTCATACAGAACTCAGCTCAGATGGTACCTTCTAGAGAACGCTCACCGGCTCATCTTACCCTGCTGCCTGTTCTCCGCCCCCTGGCCCCGTTGCATCTTCTGCACAACTGCGACTAGTATCTGGAATTTGGCATTTGTTTATGTGCTTATTGTCTGTCTGCCCCTCGATCATTAGCTCCAGGGGGCCAGCGACACCCCCACCCTGGGGTTTCTAATCCAGGTGCACAACTGCTGTCTGCCGAAGGAGTGAGCTCTCCTCGGACTTCTGGGACCTGGGCGGAAAAGCGTTGGTCATTGGAAAGTCCCGCGTGCGAGGCTGTGCCTTGGCTGGCGCCTGGGAACTTGGATTCTGGGGGCTTCCCACCTCCCTGTCTGGTCAGCGTGGCCCTGTGTCTCCCCTGTTTGTGCAGACACTGGTTTGTGCCGAACCCCTGCCCGTCTGGGGGTCTGGAATTTGGGTCTGTGCCAGGCAGAGCTGCCCACACGATCAGCCTCTGATAAAAAACTCTGGTTGTTTGGGGGAGCGGACGTGGCTCAAGCGGTTGAGTGCCTGCTTCCTGTGCACGAGGTCCCGGGTTCAATCCCCACTACTTCCTAAAAAAAACAAAAGGTGATGTGCCTGGGAATATCCAAGGGAATTCGCTGAGGCTGGAAATGCCTCGGAGAGCCCGACCCAGAGCTCACGGATTTCGAGAGCTCACAGTACAACTGCTTGCATGCAAACCTGTGAAACTGCTTGTCCCCACCGATGGCTAACGTGAATAACACTGTCACGCTGCGTGGGCGAACGAGAACCTCCGCTGTCCCTCACCCCAAAAACGCCTGTGTGAATATCCTCTCCGAAAAGCTCTGTGCCCAGGCAGGGGGATGCCCCCTCCTTGCTGATACAGGAAAACCTGGAGTCTACAAAGAGCCCAGCGGCATTCCAAGGTCAGGGACAGGACGGAACTAGGATCCTGGGAGGTCCGAGCCCGTATCCCCCACTCAGTTCCCTGCTGTCTCACGCCTAGGAGCAGCTCAGACCCCACCCAGCTTGGAGGTCTGTGGCCTCAGACACCTGCTCCGGGCGAACCCCGCGTGGCCTGGCTCTGGCTGGACCTGATGGACCCTCGAGGGCTCGGGGTCTGCTTTGGGCAGCCGGTCCCCCCAGGCTGGCTGCAGAGGAAAGCGCGGACCCAGGCTCACTCGTGGGGCTCCGGTTCCAGGTAGCAGTGGCCTCCCCTCGGCCACAGCCTCCCCCTGGCCCCGGCAAGCCCCTCGGACTGGTGGTAAAAGGGCAGCGGTGGCAGCAGGGCCACGCGTGGCATCGGTCAGTGATGTCTCTGCTACCTTCTTCCTGGGGGCACGGGAAATCTCTTCCTGAAGCCCCCCCGGCTGACCTCTCGTCCAGTCTGGGTCACCCACACACTCCCCACGTCCAAATCAGCCGCAGGTGAGGGAAGTGGGGCCAGGATGGCTGCCTCGGCTCTCGAGTCACAGAGAAAGAAGATGCCACGCAGAGCCGGAAAGGAGGAGGAGGAGGCCACGAGCCGAAGGGCAGGTCTTGGAAGCCACCTGGAGGACTCCGCGCGGGGAAGCAAAGTGCCCAAGCCACCGCCTCAAAATCACAGCCCGCCGCTCCCTGCACCAACACGTGCTTCCTCTTTTGCACAAAAAGCTTGCAGTGCTTCCCCACGAAAGTGCGAGAAGCTTGACGAGGGGAGGGAAATTCTTACCTGGTCACCCCGACGTGCAGCCCTGGCCTCACGGGGTGGGAGTCCAGTGCTGCAGCCTCGGCCCCGAGGGTGGAGGGATAACCAGCAGGACTTCCTCCTCCTGGCCCTGTGGAAACTGGACTCAGGTCAAGGTTCCATCTCCACCTGGCGGGGGCCTCACCCAAGGGCCCCAGCGGAGACACACGTTGTTGAACTTGCCCCACCCTGGGAGGTCAAGTTTCTCAGCTGAGCCACTTTGGACGTTGGGGGTCGGGTCATTCTCTGGGGTAGGGGTGGCCCGTGCACTGTGGGGGGGCTGAGTCACCTCCCTGCCCCCCAGCCTCAGTTGTGACAACTCGAGGTGTCTCCAGGGACTCTCCTGGGCTGAGAACCTCTGGTCTAGGATGAGTCCCATCCCGGGGCGTCCAGACTCGAACCCGGGACGATTGTGCAGGGCGCAGACAGGCCACCGTCGGGCTCTGCACGGCGCGTTGAGGTCATACCCCATCGAGGACAGGTTTTCCTTGTCTACGGCCCTGGCGGTGACTCAGCCCCACTGAAGCTCGAAGCCAGGCTGAAGGGGGAACAGAGTGCGGCAGGCGGCTGCAGCCCCCCTGTCCTGCCTTGTCCGACAATTCCGAGGCTGAGGCGGGATTCTCGGGTGCCCTTGTTTGCAGACTGAGTCTGCCCGTCCGCTTTTTTTTTTTTTTTTAAATATATATTTTTTAATTTTTCTAAAAGACACTTAGATTACGTAAAATGTTACATAAAAAAATATAAAAATATAAGGGATTCCCATATGCCCCGCTCCCCACAGCTCCCACAGTTTCCCACATTAACCACCTCTTTCATTAGCGAGGCACAGTCACCGCAATGGATAAGCACATTGGTTCTGGAGCACTGCCACTAAGCACGGATGGTAGTTGACACTCTCTCCTGCACAATTCCGTCGTTGCAATGCCATTCAGGACTGTTCCCCAGTCCTAAAAATGTCCCTGTATTCCACCTGTTTTTCTCTCTCCGTAACCTCCACATGGATGATATAATTTCTTCCATTGCTAGAATCACAGTAAAGTCTATAGTAGTAGAATAAATAGTAAGTCTACTCCAGTCCATTGTTCATTCCCTGTCCGTCCACTTTTTTTTTATTATTATTTATTCCCAGCATCCCCTCCATTGTTTTTTTGTGTGTGTGTGTGCTCGCTGTCTGCTCCCCGTGTGTCCTTCTGTGTCTGCTTGTCTTCTCTTTAGGTGGCACCGGGAACCGATCCTGGGACCTTCCAGAGTGGAGAGAGGCTGCTCAATCTCGTGTCACCTCAGCTCCCTGGTCTGCTGCGTCTCTTATTGTCTCTCCCCTGTGTCTCTTTGTTGCATCATCTTGCTGCGCCAGCTTTCCACGTGGGCCAGCTCATCTTCACCAGGAGGCCCCGGGAATCGAACCCTGGACCTCCTATATGGTAGACGGGAGGCCAGTTGCTTGAGCCACTGTCCGTCCACTTTTGTTTGTTTCCCCCCTAAGGATTTATATGTCCGGTTTTATTTTTAAGCCCTAATATAACAGCCGTGGGGAGGCTGGTTCGCTCTGAGGGCTGCGGAGTCAGCCTGATGTATGGGGGACAGGGGGACGCCACCACAGGGCATGGCCACCCTTGCCCTCCCCCGCCACGTGGTCCTCGAGTCTGATGACGTTCACGGAGTGCGGCTTCCGAGCGGATCGCTGAGACGCTGGGGACAGGCGAGGAAGGCCACGACGCACCGTCTGGAGGAAAGGTGACCGGGGAGGCAGTAGTGGAGGCCGCTGGGGGTGTCGGGGGGGGAGGCAGGAGCAGCCAGGGCAGAGCGTGAGCTGGCCAGGAAATGGGGGTGGGTGCTGCGGGGAAAGCGTGGGGGCTGGAGGAGGCTGCAGGTGGGGCCGGGACGCTGGGTGGGGTCCGGGCTTTGCCCAGCAAGCAACGGGCGTCACCGTGGGGGTCTCCTGACAGGATGTAGCTTTAGACGCGAAACTGGTGGCGGCCGTCGAGGGGAGACGGCTGAAGGCCAGACGTGAGCTGCATGGGCTTGGGCCAGGGCAGTAGAAGTGGGCGCAGGGTGCACCCCCCATCTGCAAAGCCCGCTCCCCGTGGCCTGGGGCTCTGCCGAGCAGGCGTGCCGTGACGATGCCACGAAGCCACCAGCTCCCACACGAGCTGCCTGTGGTCTGGGAGGAGACGATGCGTCATGGAGGGGAAGGGGCAGGGTTTTAGATCCCACCCCCCCTTTTCTTTTTATGGCTTGCGTTTCGCAAGGTTTTAGGAGGAAGCTGAGCCCTTCCTTGGAATGAGGCGAGGGCACCCTGTTCTCGGATAACAGCTGCCACGCCCCGTTCTCTGAAGAGGGCCTGGCTCGGCAGGAGTCGGGGACGGAAGGAGCGAGGGGAGAAATGGAAGGTACTGTGGCTTCTCTGAACTTGGCAGTGGTCGGAGCAGGTGAAGATCGTGAGACAAGATTAATCTGGGTGGGCGATGGGGCTCTGTCTTTAGCTCCCGGAGAATGACCCTGGATTCCACACTCAAGTGATTGAGCTCCCGCCTACCACGTAGGAGGTCCCAGGTTCGGTTCCCGGTGCCTCCTGGAGAAGACGAGCAAGACAGCGAGCTGATGGGGCAGGCTGGTGTGGTGAGCTGATGCTAGAAGATGATGCAACAAGAGACACAAGGAGGAAAGCATAATGAGAGACACAACAAGGCAGGGAGTGGAGGTGGCTCAAGCAATTAGGCGCCTCCCTCCCACATGGGAGGCCCCAGGTTTGGCTTCAGGTGCCTCCTAAAAAAGGAAGACGAGCACACAACGAACAGACAGTGAGCGCAAACAATGAAGGGGTGGGGAGAAATAAATAAAATAAATCTTTAAAAAATACCTGTATTATAATAGATAAACGAATAGTGACCTTTAGTGGCGGGTCTCACTTGGGGGCGACTCTGGACCCAGGGGACATTGGGCAGTGTCCAGGGACATTTTTGGTTGTCATGACTGGAGAGGGGTAACTAACAGCGAGGGGTGCCAGGGGCAGCCCCTGCCACAGAGAACGATTCAGCACCGCTGGGTGTCGTCAGTGCTGCTGCCGAGAAACCCCAATGGAGGAGACAGGGTTGGGGTTCCCCAGCCTTGGCGGGGGGTGGTCATCGGGGCCTGGCATCCCACGGGGAGAGCGCTGGGTCGGGCGCAGAACTGCTGCTCCTGCCCACGCTCCCGGCTCCAGATCTGAGGGGTTTCCCACGGCGCAAAGTCGCCACCCGTCACCTCTCGTCTTTTCTCCACTTAGGCAAAAAGGGAGCTCAGTTTCAAACAGCCTTTTTCTGGGTCCTTTTAAGAGTCGGATGAAAGCTGCGCCCGCCTGCCCTGCCCCGGCTCCCTGGGTTTCAGACCGCAGCTTACAAATCCCTGGCATAACGGGCCAGAGCACAAGTGCCTCCGACAGCCCCGTGTGCGGCTAAGAACAAGGGACAGTAAAAATTCTTAAGCTGGGCCTTTCTCCTATGGTTCGCTGCAAAAGAGCTAACCAATGTATACAGCAGGCTTTTTAGCACCATTTTTAAAAAAGATTTTACTTATTTCTCCTTCCCTCATTGTTTGTACTCGTTGTCTGCTCTCTGTGTCTTGTTCATTGCGTGCTCTCTGCATCTGCTCGCCTTTTTTTTTTTTCTTTTAGGAGGCACTGGGAACCGAACCCGGCACCTCCCATGTGGGAGGGAGGTGCCTGATCACTTGAGCCACCTCCGCTCCCCGCTTGTTGAGTCTCTCATTGTGTTTCCTTGTTGTGTCATCTCGTTGCGTCAGTTCGCTGTCTCGCTCATCTTCTCCAGGAGGCACCAGGAACTGAACCCAGGACCTCCCGTGTGGTAGGCGGGCGCCCAACTGCTTGAGCCACATCCACTTCCCTGACCTTTCGATTTTAATTCGGAACTCTTCCTGGACTCCCAGTCCCCTTTCACATATACGCAGGCTCCTGAGACCCACTGAACGTGGGAGAAGGGAAGAGGGAAGAGAGGAGGCCATTGAGGGCAGGGCTGCAAGGTGTTCTTTCTAGGCTTTCCTAGCAACCAGCACAGCGACAGACGGCGGAGACTCCCATGGCAGCCGATGCCATCAAACACGTGAACTCGCCAAGCCCTGACCAAATATGAAAGTTGGGGATGACAAAGGTGGGGAGAGCTCAGGGGAAATTAAGATACGGTGGTCCCAGGACGGAAGCACTGGGAGATGGAGTATGGAATAAGTGACGCTGCGCGACTGGATCACGAAGTGAGGCGAGCTGGGAGAAGCGAGGCAGGACACGGGTCAGGACCGCTTGCTCGTCGGCTCCAGTCCGCATACAAGGATGTGATTTTTTTTTTGATTTTTAAATCTTCACCTCGTTGAGAGTCGTTGATGCTTTGAGAACAAGGGTGGGTTGGGGGATGGCGGCCACCTCTTCCAGCTGAGGAGTGAAACGTCACTGTGGGCCTTTTGAGGTGCTATGGGACCCGAAGTATCTTCTTTTTTATTTAGGAGGTAGCGGTGATTGAACCTGGGACCTCGTACATGAGAAGCAGGCGCTCAACCAAGAGCTACATCCACTCCCCAATGAGAGCTGCTTTTTCCCTTTGTTTGTTTTTAGGAGGCACCAGGGATTGAACCCAGGACCTTGTATATGGGAAGCAGGTGCTCAGCCACTTGAGCTAACATCTGATCCCCCCAAAAATCTTTTATTTATTTCTATTGAGGTACCAGGGCTGGTGATTGAGTTGGTTTTTCTGTTTGTTTTGGTTTTATTTTGTACCAGGGATCGAACCTGGGACCTCATACGTGGGAAGCAGGCACTCAACCACTTGACCTACATCTGCTACCCCCGAAAAATCTTAAAGCTCATTCGGCTTTCGCTGGCTGCTCTAGAAGAAATTATCTGGACAAAACACCTGAATGGGAACTGGAAGGAGTCCTCAGTTATCTGTGACTGAGTTCGTTCACTGTTGCACAAATTCCTTTGTGTGGGGGGGTGGTCAGATGCTGTCCTGGGAGCTCGGGGTACAGCAGGGAAAAAAAACTGGGATGCTTGTGGGTTCTCTGGGAAACTGGGGAGACTTGCCACACCGGGTTCTGGTCCCATGTGTGCCAGTGACGGGGGGACGTGAATGCAGCACCATTTAATGGGGGGGAAGCTCAGTTTGACAGCCCCCCCCACTCTCCACTTTACGCTCTGTCCCCTTTACCTTCCGAGGGTCACGTGCAGTTCCTGATCCTAAGCTTCACACACTTCCAATTTCTTTATTAATTAATCATTTATTTTCGAGGTATCGGGGCCAGGACTGAACCTGGGACCTCGCGTGTGGGAAGCCGGTGCTCAACCACTGAGCCACATCAGCTCCGCCGAGTTGGCTCCCTCGTCTGTCTGCTTGTTGTTTGCATCTTTGTTTTCTAGGAGGCACTGGGAACTGAACCTGGGACCTCCGTGTGGGAAGCAGGCAACTGCGTAAGCCACATCCGCCCCCCACACTTTCAGTTTACTAACATCAGAGAAGGAGAATGAGTGCGAGGCCTAGGAACACTCCTTCCACGTGGTTTCCTTATTTTCCCAGCACTATTCAGTTATTTATCCAGATCACGGGGCCGTCATTCTCTAACCTCCTGAACCACACAAAAGAACATACTCTCCTGAGAAAATAAAGTTAAAGGATCATTTGAAAACACTTTCTAATTGGATGCATTTGTTCTAAAAAATCTAAATATACATGTTGGGAGACCTGGACAAAAGATAATCTATAAAAGTTAACTATTAAAATGAAAATAAAAACATTAAGAAACAAACAAAAGAAAAAGAACACACACACACACACAAAAAAAAAAAAGGAAAAAAAAAAGAAAATTATTAAAAATTCAGTAACAGACTACACATTTAGAGGAAAAAAAAAATCTCTCTTGGGAATCTACTTATGCCCGGACGTTTATGAATTAACTTTTGGTTCTAAAACAGATACATTGAAAGTGCAAAATACATACTTCAAAAAAAATTGTGATAGGATCTAACACAGCAGAGTTCCTTCATTTGAAAAGTTTTCCTTAAAATATACTTAACCAAGTTTTCATTTGCAGTCTAGAGCTGCCACTCAAAATCTCCTGCTAAGGAATTCTTTCTCTTGATCACCAAAATATATTTTAGCCTTTACTGAGACGGGCCCTTGAAAAAGAAACAACAGGGAGCGGATGTGGCTCAGGCCGTTGGGCGCCCGCCTCCCACATGGGAGGTCTTGGTGCCTCCTAAAGAAAAACAAACAAGGAGCAGACATGGAGCAAAAAAAAAAAACAAAACCCAACAACAAAAGAAACGTCAACACTCTACCAGGGGAAATTCATCTCAAGCAAGCGTGCGCTAGAATAGCGAGTGATGATGAAGTGCAGATTTTCTGCCATGCTTCCGAGGTGTTTCACGCAATGTTACTTTCGGACGCCGTGCCGGAGGAGGGTCCATTTAGGCCCCCCAAAGCACCTCCATGGCAGCCTGTGCTCCTCTGGCCCGAGCTCCAGCAGACGGGGCTGGCCTTGGCACGTGAGGTCGACATGGAAGAGCCTGGAGACGTGTGGGAGGGCAGTGGAGGCAGGGCTGGGTGAGACCAGATCGTTTTAAAATGGGTTGCAGTCGTACCTGACAGGGCCGTGGGCTCCAGGGCCTCTCAGGCGCTCCCTGTTGCCTCTGCGAGAGATTTTTTTGGGTGCTCTGGGTTGGGTTATCACTCCTATCCCAAAGACACCTGGCCGCCTATTCTCTTGGCTTGCCCACTCAGGGGAGGGTTTCTCAAATTGTCTTTTGTGGTTTCTTTTTTTTTTTTTTTTTTTTAAGTTTTATTGAAGTATATCATTCATACGCGAACATACATAAATAATAAGTGTATAGTGAAAGTTGTGATCTTACAAAACAAACAGGCGTAACATCACGCAGGGCTCCCACACATCACCCCACCACACACACAAACACCCTGCATTGTTGTGAAGCATTTGTTAGAAATTATGAAAGAGCATCGTCAAAGTATCACTACAGAACTAACTACAGTCCATACCTTACATTTGCTGTATTTTTCCCCCTACCCACCCTATTAATTTATTTACCTTTATCCATTTTTCCCCCACCCTCGTTTTTACGTCCACTCGCTGGGCAACTCTCTGTGTCTGTTTCCTGCCCTCTCTTCTCATCCTTCTCCTCCTGCCTTCACTGGGATTCGATCCTTGGAACCTTCGATGTGGGAGAGAGGCGTCCTGCCGCCTGCGCCACCTTAGCTCCTGGTTTTTCGGTGCGTCTCGTCTTGGCTCTCCCTTGTGTCACTCTCTTGTTACGTCATCGTCTTACTGCATGGCTCGTGGGGCCTGGGGCTCACCCGCACACGGGGCCTGGTGGCCTGCGTGCCTTCTATATTTTTCTTTTTTTAATCTTTACCAGGAGGTCCTGGGGATTGAACCCAGGTCCCCCCATATGGGAGACGGATGCCCCCCACCCGAGCCACATCTGCCCCCCTGCTATATCTCTTAAGGTTGACCAAAGATACTCAGAGTTACAGTCTTTTCCCATACAGGATGGTCAAATAATAAATCAGGCTTGGTTTATCACCAGCATTCTAAAAACCAGACCTGGGGAGGAAAACGAGGTCTGGGGACACGTGCCTGGTTTCCAACACAGCGAATGTTCTCCACCTGTTTTCTTTCTGATGTTGAAGAATGCTGTCTTCAACCACAGCGTGATGCCTGGCCCAGAATGACGACGTAAAGAACGGAAGCAACACGCTCCTGCCGCCTCCGCTGCCTCCCTGGGGTCGAACGCGCCACCCTGCTGCGGGGCAAAGGCCCTGGCCGGTCCCGTGCCAGCTCCTGCACCTCTGAGCCTCGTTTTCCTCAGAATACCTGCCTCACAGGACGACCACGAGGACCCACTGGGACCTCAAGTGCCCGGGACGCCTGTATGCAGAGCTCGAGAGCCAGCGGTTATTATCCTCCGGCACAGAGTTCAACAGGGGTTCCAACCAGGCTGCCAACCTCCACACCCTCCAGAGCAAGGAGTTCAGCTGATTAAAATTTGAGCCCAGGGAAGCAGATGTGGCTCAAGCAGTTGGGCGCCCGCCTACCACACGGGAGGTCCCAGGTTCGGTTCCCAGTGCCTCCTAGAGAAGACGAGCAAGACAGCGAGCTAACCCGAGGGGCTGGCGCGATGGGCTGGTGTGGCGAGCTGACGCAACAAGATGACGCAACAAGGAGACACAAAGAGGAAATACAATGAGAGACACAACAAGGCAGGCAGTGGAGATGGCTCAAGTGATTGAGCGCCTCTCTCCACACGGGCGGTCCCAGGTTTGGTTCCTGGTGCCTTCTAAAGATAAGATGAGCAGACACAGAGAGCACAGAACGAATGGACACAGCGAGCACAAACAACAAGGAGGGGGTAAGAAATAAATAAATCTTAAAAAAAAAAAAAAGTTTGTGCCCACAACTTAAGATAGCAAATCATGTGTGACCCCAGAACCCAAAGTCACCATACTTCAACTTAACAGGAACGCAGAGACCCAGAGGCAGGCAGCTACGTAATACCAGTGGAGTTTTGATAAAACTGCTAAACAAAGAAATGAAACAACCGCTCTGGCTGGCTTTTCGTTTTCTACTGGTGTGGACTTCCACCACACAGCTCCGAGATGGTTTGAGTACCACTGGGATCGTAGCAGTTTGGGATTTATGAATTCCAAAAATAGATATCGGATTATGTTGGTAAACTGGCCTGTTTGCATATTAGATTGTACTGGATTCAGAGGTTTCACTTTTACTTCACTGAATTATGATTAAGGCTTGATTGGGCCACATCAGGAGGACGTTGAGTCCCTGCCCCCTTGGTGGGCAGGGACTCAGAGAAAATGACAAGGCAGAGGAGATAGTGGGAGTCTTGATGCTGGAGCCCCAGGAAGTGAAAACACAGAGAAGCAGGTAAGTGAAGAGAGAGAGAAGGCCCCATTAGACACGGCAGAGGCCCCGGGAAGAGGAGCCAATCGCCTGATAAGTCTATACCTGGCCTTGTGGAGAGAGCAGAGGAACTGAGCCCAGAGAGAAACAAGTCCCGGGAGAGAGACGAGGCTTATCCCAGCCTACAGCTGATGTTGGAAGAAGCTGGGACCACAGAGCCTTTAGAGAGGAAGACGAAGGCTGAGCCCTGGCAGACGTTGGCCGCCATCTTGCTCCAACACATGGCGGCAGACTTGGTGAGGGAAGTAGCTTACGCTTTATGGCCTGGTGACTGTGAGCTTCCACCCCAAATAAATACCCTTTATAAAAGCCAACAGAGTTCTGGTCTTTTGCATCAGCTCCCCTGTGGCTGAGTGATTTAAACACATACAGAGGGAAGCGGCTGTGGCTCAATCAGTGGGGCTCCCGTTTACCATATGGGAGGCCCCGGGTTCGGTTCCCGGGGCCTCCTGGTGGGGGCAGGCCCGCCCACACGGCGTGGTTGGCTGACCCGGCGAGCACAAGCAGCAAGGGGGGGATGAATGAATAAATAAAAATAAAACCTTTAAAAAATAAAAATAAAAAAAAAATAAACACATACAGAACCTTGTGGGGTTCCTTTAGCTGCTCTGGCCTCATGGCTAAAACCAGCACTCAGTGCTAATTCAAAGCACCGGAAATGTCAACTTTCCACTTGGGGTTGAGCCCTAACTCTGAACACTCGAGACTCTCATGCTGGAACTCTAAAAAAGACTCATCAATTCATAAGACTATATGAAATAAAATAAATGATCATCAACGTGAGGCGACTGCAAACTTTTATGCCTTCACGGGTGAACATGCATCCAATCCTTAAGTGACTGTCAATAAAAATGGCTCAGACCTTCACCTGATTTATGGATGGCTGGAACATTCCTGTCCAGGGCTAGAGTTATCAATTTTAGAAACAAACAAACAAAAAAAAAACCTACCCAAAAATCGGATGGAATAAACATTGTCTTTTGCTTTGCCAATTCATGAATTGGGCTTTGGAAATGCCGTTGCCCAAATGGCTCCAGGAAGTTGGTATTCACCAAATCTGTCACCTCATCAGTTTCTCCACGGTACATTACATTTATGAAATATATACTTCAAAAGCAGCTGCAGGGAAGTGGATGTGGCTTAAGTGCTTGGGCTCCCATTTACCGTATGGGAGGCCCCAGGTTCGATTCCCGGGGCCTCCTGGTGATGGCAAGCTGGCGGCGGCATGGTGAGCTGGCGCAGCAAATTGACGCAACAAAGGGAGACAAGCAGACACAGAAAAACACACAGCAAATGGACACAGTGCACACAAGCAGCAAGGGGGAGATAAATTAAAAAAAAAAAAAAAGCAGCTGAAGTCGTTTCCCCCCAAGAAAGTCTGGTTAACTTAAAAATCATTCAGCTAATAGAGTATCTCATTCCAAGGTTCTGTGAGAATGACTTTTTTTTTTTTTAAGTTTATTTATTTACTTTATCCATTTTAACCCCCCCTTTCCGTTTTGTGTCCATTCTCTGTTTCCTCCCATCTCTTCTAATCCTCCTCCTCCAGTCTTCACCAGGATTTGATCCTGGAGACCTCCGATGTAGGAGAGAGGTGTTCTGCCACCTGCGCCACCTCGATTCCTGGTTTTCGGAGACTTCGGAGCATCTCGTCTTGTCTCTCTCCTGTTATGTCATCATCTTGCTGCATGGCTCCCGGGGCCTGGCGGCTCACTGGCACATAGAGCCTGGCAGCCCATGCGCCTTCTATATATATACATATTTTATTTTACCGGGAGGTCCCAGGGATCGAACCCAGGTCCCTCCATATGGCAGACGGATGTCTAACCATTTGAGCCACATCTGCCCCCCAAGAATGACATTTATTTTGTTGTATTTCTCATCTTATTTTTAGACTGAGTTAATATGGACTTTTGGGAAGTGGATGTGCTCAAGCGATTGGGCTCCTGTCTACCAGGGTTCAATTCCCGGGGCCTCCTGGTGAAAAGCAAGCTGGCCCACATGGAGAGCTGGCCTGGGTAGGCGTGCTGGCCCATGTGGAGTGCTGGGCAGAAGAGGATACAACAAAAAGAGACACAGAGAAGAGAAAATAAGAGACACAGCAGACCAGGGAGCTGAGGTGGTGCGAGAGATTGAGTGCCTCTCTCCCACTCCGGAAAGTCCCAGGATCGGTTCCCAGTGCTGCCTACAAGCAGACACAGAACACACAGAGAGCAGACAGCGAGCACAAAACAACGAGGGGCGGGGAGGAGAAATAAATAAAACCTTTAAAAGAAAAATATGGACTTTTTACTCAAGGACTATTACACACTCTCTCGGGGACAGTTATTATTATCACAACAAGCTTTAGTTTCTCACAGGTTATCTCCAGCCAAAGACCTTGAGAAATACTGAATTTGCATCAAGTTCAATTAAGCCAGTGGAACACATGGCAAAACTAGTTAGTAAGCAGCCTCCACAGGTTTATTTAATAGAATCACAAGCTTATCCGAGGTCTACCAGATAACCTGTTCCCGTTTTTTTGAGGGAAGGGAAGTGGTTTGACTGAGGCTACAATTCTTCAAGTGTCAAACTCACAGGGCATTAAAAAAACATAGAATAGTAACACTTGGAAAGGATTTTGCCCCCTCGGAACTCAGCAGAATGAGCATGGCCTCGGAGCTTCTTTTATTTTTATTTTTTAAAGATTTTATTTATTTATTCATTTATCCCCCCCCCCTGCTGCCTGTGCTTGCTGGGTCAGCCAACCACGCCGTGCGGGCGGGCTCGCCCCCACCAGGAGGCCCCGGGAACCGAACCCGGGGCCCCCCATATGGTAAACGGGAGCCCCACTGATTGAGCCACAGCCGCCTCCCATCTTTTATTTCTTTATTTTTTATGTATTTACTTATTTTTATAAAATTTTATTGAAGTATATCATTCATATATGAACCTACATAAATAATAAGTGCATTGTCAAAGTTGTGAACTTACAAAATAAACATGCATAACATCATACAGGGGCTCCCAGACATCACCCCACCACCACCACTTTGCATTATTGTGAAACATTTGCTTCAAACTACGAAAGAGCATCGTCAAAATATTACTACTAGCTATAGTCCATATCTTACATTTGGTGCACTTTCCCCCAACCCACCCTATTACTGACACCCTGTATTAGTCTTATATATTTGTTATAGTTCATGAGAGAATGTTCTCATATTTATCCTGTTAACCACAGTCCATTTTCCACCACTGGATGCCCTGTCCCACGCCTTGTACAATCCATTCAAAGTGCACACTCAGGGCTCTCATTTTCATCACAGGGTTGTGCTGTCATCACCTCAGTCAATTTCAAAACGTTTCATTTCTCCAAAAGGAAAAATCCCATACCCTCTTACGCCCTCTTTTGGGTACAATTATTTTGACATTCAGTTCATGGCAGTTTTACATCCTCAGTTACATGTATATTGTGTCATCTATGCAGAAGAACACAGAGAAATAGCTGTGCTAAAATGCATACACACATTAATTCAAAGTGACTTAAGCTCAGCAATGACCTATTTTAACAGTGTAAATGGCTCAATTTCTCCTCTGAAAGGTAATCTCAACAGAAAGCAGAGTTGTCATATTATTCTCCACATCTGGCTGAAGACTTTACTGGAGAAGGAAAGGAAAGAGAGGAAAGGAAAGAGAGAAAAAGGAAAGAGCAAGCTAGCAAGCAAGCATTTTCAAAAGTGTCCATATTGGGAAGCGGCTGTGGCTCAATCAGTAGGGCTCCCGTTTACCATATGGGAGGCCCCGGGTTCGGTTCCGGGGCCTCCTGGTGAAGGCAAGCCCGCCCGCACGGCTTGGTTGGCTGGCCCGGCGAGCGCAAGCGGCAAGGGGGGGATAAATGAATAAATAAATAAAATCTTAAAAAAAAAAGTGTCCATATTCTCTGACGGAGTAGACAACTGGGTGAGACCTGCTTCTTTAAATAAACACTGGCAATCAGAACATCACAAAGGATGATGGAAACGGAAGTGAAGATAAAATAAAAATTAAATGCTCAATTCCAGGAAACCGGAAGGTCATTCATTCTTTCCCTGATAGAAAATCCATTACTAGCCGAATATTACACTTGAGAAACCACTCTGACTGCAGGAATCATTAGAGGCACCCCTAATTTCCACAATCCTTGGTTCCAACTGTTTCTCTCGATGATTCCCTAAGAGCGAACACGGCAGTATCACAATGACTGGCCTGCAGGGAGAGCTCCAGCTTTCCACCATGTGGAACTGGAAAACACTAGCCTCAGTCTGGTTCCAATTTATTGACATGGAGCAGTGATGAAATGGGCAGGAAGGGCCTCCGGTTCAGCAGAACTGTCTACCAGCTGCCTAAGGGGCTGCTGGCATCTGTGATGGGCTCAGCAGGGCCTGGGAGAAACCCAAGAGGCTGAACCAGGCTACCAGCTGGAAACGGACCCAAGGGTGATGAAGGAAAATTTCTGGGGGATTGGGGTGGGGCGGCCTGGGGACTTGGGTGACAGGCCAAAGGACCGAGCCTGCAGAGTTGCTCAGAGTAGTAAACCTAGGAGAACAATGGGGTGTATGGGCGCAGCTTACTGTGAACCTCTGTCTCCGCCCACTCTTCCCCTGGTTGATTCTCCCCCCCAACCACTTGCCATGTGTCTCTAAGCTCCTTTATCACCCTCCCTTCCCAAACGCCCAGGTTCCCCGTCCTTCACTTGTTCTTAAATATCCATTGAGTTGCAAGGTCTGGCGTCCCCTCCCCCTCCTCACTGTCCGGGCAAGGTTGTCTATCCCTAGAAGCCCCAGATGCCCACTCTCCTATAGGGTCTCAGGTCCCCCCATTTCAGGTCTCTATCTCCCCCAGCATGCCTTAACCCCCGCCCCCAGGTCTCTATCAGGGATCAGGGGGGTCTCTGCCCCTCTCCCTGCACTGCCACGGAGCCTCGCAGGCCTGTCTTCCTTCTTCCCGCGCAATCAGGGGTCGGTTCTGCCCCTGCCCGGCCAGCTGCCCTCCCAGGTCCCCCCACCGCCCCCCGCAGGTGTCGGGGCCCCGTCGGTGTGAACCCCCTCCCCAGGTCAGACTCCTTAGGGACTAAGCCGCTCTCCCAGCCCGGCTCAGTCTTCAGGCCCCCGACAGGCCCAAGGCCCTCCTCCACGTCAGACAACCCCTTCTCCCCTAGGCAGACACAGTTCGGGGTGGCGGGCACCCCCGCCTCGGCTGGAGCAAGCCTTCCAGCCCGGTCCCGGCCAAGCCCGCCGACCCTCCGGCTCCTCCCGTCACCTGAACTGCGAGCAGCGCCCCACGCGGAGCCATAGGAGCCGCCAGCCGCCATCTTGACGTCCCCACGGCGCCGGCCGCGACGCAGGAGGCGCGGGGGGCGGGGCCACCGGCGCGTAGCGTCCCCGGCCCCGCCCCAAGCTGCGCGCCTCTCGCGCCCCGCCCAGGCCCCGCCCCTTACGCAGAGCTCCGTCCCCCTCCGACCGCGCAGCTGCGGGAGCTCTCGGCCACGCCCACGACGCAGAGCCCCGCCTCCCTCCGACTGCGCAGCTGCGGGAGTCTCGGCTCCGACCCGGAAGCGGGCTTCGAGGCTTCCCGCGCTGCTGCAGGCGCTTCCGCGGGTCCCCTTGGGCCTTGGGCCGCTGTTCTTAGCGGGGAGGTTTTGCTTTTGCCCTGGTTCAGTGGGTTTGGGAGCCCCGCCGGCCACCTTCTGACCGGGTGGAAGCAGTCCCGGGGACAACGCTGTCCAGTCCGGCTTGTGGCGTCAACAGCCTGTCCGTGACACGTGGCCATGTCCAAGTACATTTTGCATTTTTGCAACTGGGGAAAGGATGCACCTGGCATGGCCTGGATGGGATGGACGCCGCGCAACACCCCGCAATGCCCAGGACGGCCCCACCGCAGAGAACCACCCCAAACGTCAGCATTGCCGAGATGGCGATTCATTTCAAGAGAGAGAGTTCTTGAACCATCTCAAAACGGGCCAGGTCATTTGGAGGATGCAGTAGTGAGCAAAACTGACATGGTGCCAGCCCTCGGGGTACTGAAAAGCAGAGACCAGATCTGAACAAGCTATTCATTACAATAATGATCATTTTATTGTTGTCTAACAGCTTTCCTGGATGTAGTTCCCTTGCCACGCATTTCACCCATTAAAGTGTACAGTTCAATGGGTTTGACAAATTCAAAGGATTGTACAACCATAACCACAATCCGTTTTAGGACATTTTTGTTCTCCCCAAAAGAAATTCCGTATGCACTTGTAGCCACTTCCCATCCTCCCTCCCTCCAGCCCCCAACAGCCACTAATCTACTGTCTCCCTCTGTGGATTTGCCTATTCTGAACAGTTCCTATAAATGGAATTATGCAATATGTGGCCGTCTGTGTCTGGCTTCTTTCACTCAGCATCATGTCTTCAAGGTTCATCCATGCTGTGGTCGGTATCAGAACTTCATTCCTTTTTACAGCTGAATAGTATTCCATTGCATGGATGGACCACAGTTTCTTTATCCACTCATCTATTGGTGGACACTTGATATGTTTTCAAAGTTTGGGAATTCTAGAGTGCAAAGGGACTATAAAACCCTAAAACTGTTTCTGAGCTGAGAGATGAGAAAGCGTTAATGGGTGGAGAGCTTCTTGTATCCAGCCAGACATTTGGCCTTGCAGGGGTATCAGGTAGGAAACACAGCTGGCCAGCAGGGCAGCTCCAGGCATTTTCCTTCAACGGGAATAACCCTCGTTCAGCCCTCCAGCTGACGGCTCAGATGCAAAAGACAAGATCCCCGAGGATTCCCAGCCTTACACCCCCAGGTGCCCGTATATACATTGCATGACAACTAAATTGACATTGCTTCTGGGACCCCTCGAGGGACATGTCCATTTAAAGGACTATCCCCACACTCAGGAAAGCCTGAAGCTCTGGCAGACCCGATCAGATATTTATAGTTCATTTATCATTTCTCCAAGGCTTGATGCATCTTAAGAATCAGGGGCCAATTTATCATATACAGCATTGCCTAGAAACATCATTGACATTTTAGTTTCATCCCATTTCCAGGACAACAAAACTAGGAACTAGAAAATGTAATATGGTCAAATTCTCATCCAAAAGAGAAAAGGGTTTTGTTAACCTGTTCCCCACAGCAAGGATGGAAGAATGTTCCAGAGAGAGTGAGCAGGTTTTGCAAAGGCTCATTCAAGTCAATGTCTGGTTTAGTTCTCCTATGTGAGTATATGTTTTCTTTCTTTTTTTTTTTTTTTTAAAGATTTTTATTTATTTATTCATTTATCCCCCCCTTGCTGCTTGTGCTCGCTGGGTCAGCTAACCACGCCGTGCGGGCGGGCTTGCCTTCACCAGGAGGCCCCGGGAACCGAACCCGGGGCCTCCCATATGGTAAACGGGAGCCCTACTGATTGAGCCACAGCCGCTTCCCTATGTTTTCTTTTTGAATGAACTGTGAGGACAGTGGTTGTTTCTAGTTTCCCTCTGCAGCATCAAGCTCATAGTAGGCGCACAAAAAAACTATAGGTTGATGACTCACTCACTTATTAAACAACTATTTATTGAGTATGTGTTGTGCGCCAGATGTGATAAAAACAGGAACTGGCATCATAGAGCATTTGTATTTGCTAAACCCTTTGCACGAGTTAAACTGTTGATCTTCTTGCAATAACTCTGCTGCCATAGTGTAGCAGATTCTTAGGAAAGCGCCCTGGACCCTGCCTCTTGGTGTGCAAGACGTATTATTCCCTCTCCCTGAGGAGGTGGGTGAGACGTTCCTTAAAAGCGGGAGAGAGAGGCAGAGGAGAGGTAGTCAGAGGTGATAGTGTGAGAAGGAAAGAGGAAGGGGCCATAAACCAAGACATGCAGCCAGCCTCTAGAAGTTGGAAAAGACAAGAAAACAGAGTGTCCCTTAGAGCCTCCAACCAGCCATAGCCTGGTGAAATCCAGCCTTCTGGTCTTCAGAACTGTAAGAGCATAAGTTTGTTTCGTTTTAAGCCACTGCATCTGTGGTCATTTTTACAGCCACAATAGGAAACCAGTTCCTCAGGGAACATGAGTCATTCATTTGTTCATCCAATAGATATTTATGAAGCATTTGCTATATCCTATTCTAGCCTGCACTTTTGTTTCCCTCTTCTTTATTCCAGTGAGGTACAAGAACTGACCAAGCCAAGCTTGGGTCACTAGAGGCAGCTCCTTGGAAGTGGCCTCAGCACCACGGACAGCTCCAGATTCCCTATCACTGGGGAAGAAACTGCCCGTCTTCAACGGCCTCCAACACCTCTCTGTCCAGAATGCCTTCTCTCCCCCTCCTTCATCCACCGGTCTCCTACTCACTCCTCAAAGCCTAACTCATTGTCCCCATCCCCGCTCAGCCCTGGGAAGTCTTCCCAAGCACCCCCAGTTCACACCACTGTAAAGGTGTCTCTCAACAGTCTAGAATCCTTTGCCACCATCTATATCTCTCTTTTGTGCCGGGTGATTCTGCCCCGTAGAGGTAAACACAACCAACTGAGTCTCTGCCCTCCTGAAGTTTATATTCTAGTGAGAAAGGCAGAGAATAAACAAAGAAATAAGTAAATGATTTCAAATACGGCTAAGTGCTATGGGGGAAAAAATCAGGTTCCTCAAAAAGTTGAACTAAGTTACCATATGACCCAGAAATTCCATGCCTCTGTATAGACCCAAGAGAATTGAAAACGAGAATTCAAACAGATGCCTGTACACAGATGTCCATCAAGCATTGTTCACAATTGCCAACAGGTGGAAACAACCCAAGCATCCATCAACAGATGAACGGGGAAACAAAACACAGTCCATCCATACAAAGAAATATTATTCAGCCATAAAAAGGAATGAAGTACTAATACATGCTACGACATGGATGAACCTGGAAAACATCAAGCTCAGTGGAAGAAGCCAGACACAAGAGGCCACAGATTGTCTGATTCCATTTATATGAAATATCCAGAATAGGCAAATCCATGGAGATAGGGAGGAGATTAGAGGCTGCCAGGGGCTGGAGGAGGGGAGTGGGGAGTGACTGGAATGGGTAGGGGATTTCCATTTGGGGTGATGGAAAAGTTCTGGAGCTAGATAGAGGTGATGGATGTATTGCATTGTGAACGTACTGAATGCCACTGAGTTATAGACTTTTAAATGGTTAAAGGGTAAATTTTGTTCTGTGTATGTTACCACCATAAATAAAAATACATTATACTTAAAAAACACATGCACTAAAAACCAGACTGGGCGGTGAAAAAAAGGGTGATTGGGTGGGAGATGGGGCAAGGGGTGAAAAGGGAAGGCCTCTCTGAGGACATAACTTCTGAGCTGATGCCTGAATAATGCGAAGATATGGGGAAGAGTACTCCAGGCTGTGGGAACAGCTCGTGCAAAGGCCCTGTGGTGGAAACAACAGCAGCTTGTGCAAAGGCCCTGTGGTAGGGCCAGTGCAGTATGTGCAAAGACCCTGTGGTGGAAACAACAGCAGTTCGTGCAAAGGCCCTGTGGCGATGTGTCCATAGAACAGGCAAAACAAAGAGACAAAATCCAGCATAGCGGTCGTGAGAGGGCAGGGGCCTCAGTCGCCACTTGGGGCTCTCAAAAATGCTGAGCCCCCTCTACTCATCATCCCATTCAGTCCTAAAAGGGCAGAAGCATAATGTGTCTATTTCAACAGGTAAGGAAACTGATGCCCGGGGAGGCGAGATCACTTACCCCAGGCTCCCAGCTAGACGGTGACGGGGCCAGGCTTCAAACCCACTCGACCTCTGATCGCAGAGGTGGCGCTCCCAACCCTTGCCGTTTCCCTGTCGCCTCCCACTACTCCCACCCCCACCCCCCAGGCCCCCCAGGGCAGGGACACCTCAAAGCCAGGGGCGGCCTTGAGCACGTGAGAAGTTTCTGTCTCCCCAGCACCCAGCCCATTCCTCCGCACCGGATTCAGCCAACGCTGGTCCAGGGAACATCACTTCTTCGCCGGCCCTGAAGACGCCCGCAGCCCGCTCCCTTGGAGAAGAGGAGGTGCGGGTAAGCCCGTCCTTCCCCAGCCCCCCACCTTCCCCGCGTTGCCGAAGGAATGAGGCCATCGCTGGCCTTTATTTATTTATGTCTGTGCGCCTTGTTTGGTTTTTTAAATCCGCGATGCGCCACCAGGAAGTCCTCTCCGCTCCTGCCCCAAGCTTTCCGAGATGCTCCCGGCTCAGCCAATGGCGAGGACGCGATCACGGCAGGGGGCTGTGCTAGGGGACCCCGCCTGCCCTCCTCCCCACCCACCCGCCCCGCACACAAAAGCTCCGTAATTCCCCGTCCTCGGGAAGCCGAGCCTCTGCCCGCTGGGGAGCCGGGGCGAAGAAAATACCTCGGAAGGAGCCGCGGCCCGAGCTCGGGGGTGGGGAGCAGACCCGCAACCCCCCACCCCACCGCAGCCGGGACAAAAGAGCCCGATTGCCCCGGCCGCGAGCTCCGGATGACCGTCCTTGGCTGCGGAGCGCGCTCCTGCGCCCCTGGGCTCTGAAGGCCGGGGGCCCGCGCTCTGCAGACCGCGGGCTGCACCGGCTGCCTCGGGCCACGGCTCGGCTTTGTTAGCAGGGAACGCGGAGAGGCCCCCCGCCACCGCGGAGGTGAGCGCACCTTCCCTGCTGCCAGATTTGTCCCGCACGGAGGCATCTCTTTGCTGCTTTGAAACCCCCTTCCCCACGGTTTGGGCGGGTGGGGTCAGAAAAGCGGGTTTGGGGGCTCCTGGGGGCGCCCCTGTTTTTTGCCCGGGGTCCGGGGAAAACCATCCATTTCCTAACACACCCACCCCTGGTTCACCTGGGAGGCAGAGGTGTGCACCATTTCCAGGGCGAGATGGGACATGAGGCGGAGACTCAGGGCGCCTCCTGGGTAGCTAAGAGGTGCAGCTCCCATCTCTATGTCTTTTTGGGCTCAAGCTGATGTGGAAATGGAGTTTTGAAATGGAGACAGCGAGGTTTGCGTCTGTTGATGGGAAGGGAAATGGTTAAAAGGCACAGCGAGCCCCTCAGGCTCTGAACTGGGATGGCAGGTGGCAAGAATTCAGCGTTGCCCCCTGGGTCTGGCTTGTTGACCTCGCCTTGGGATCTGAATCTGGGAGCTGGACAGGGCCCACTGGGGACCTACCCACACCCCATATTTAGAGGACGTGTGGGCTCCAGCACCTGGGCGTCCCCGGAGGGGCTGGGACCACACCCAGCTGGGGCCAGGAGCCGGGGTCTGCAGTGGAAAATGCACACAGAGGCTCCGGAACGGATCCCTCCATTTGCGCCAACTCGGCTGCTGGGTGGTAGCCGTTTTACGCATATGAGGAAGGGATTTTTTTTTTTTTTTCCTGGCTTTCTGCGTCTTCCTGTCCCCTCCCCCATGAAAGAATGACGACATTCAGCATTCAGGACAGTGACAAGAGTCTGGTGAGAATCCTCCTTCCCTGGAGGCGGGGAAGGGTCTCATTTCCACCAGCCTGGCCAGTCCCCTCCTTAACTCAGGCTCCTTTGGGGTCCTCCTTCTTCCTGAGTCATGCTGGCTCCCAGGCAGCTGCTGTGGGGTGACACACCCAAAGTGGCAGGCGGGCGCTGGCCACACGGGGAGGCAGCTGGTGCAAAAGGCAAGGGGACTCGGGGGCGACCTTGGGTGCTGGGAAGTGGGAGCAACCTGGGAGCTGTTTGGAGGAAGATGTGTCAATTGTAATGGGCAGGGAGGCCCCGGAGATGCTTACAAATGCACGGGGAAACCTCCACTTCATTCAAAACAGTCTCCACCTTGGCTTGGCACAAGGGACCCAAATCTGTATTAGTCAGGGGTCTCCAGGGAAACAGGACCAGTGGAAGAGATGTGTGTGTGTGTGTGTATATATTGAGATTTATTTTAAGGGATTAGCTTCCACGACTGCAGAGGCTGGCAGGTCCAAAATCTGGAGGGCAGGCCAGCAGGCGGAAATGCCGGTCAGCGTGAGTCCGAAACCCTTAGGGGAAGCCAGTAGGCTGGACGCTTGGAGAGGAGGAGAAGGTGCAGTTTTGAGGCAGAATTCCTTCTTTTTTGGGGGAAATCTTAGTTCTCTGCTCTTAGGGCCTCCAACTCGTTGGATGAGGTCCACCCTCGTGGAGGAGAGGTATCTCCTTTGCTTAAAGTCAACTGATTGTAGACGCTAATCTCATCTACAAAATACTTCCGCGGCGACATCTAAGCCAGTGCTGGGCCAAGCAACTGGACACTATAACCGGGCTAAGTTGACATGTGAAATTAGGTGTTGTCTACGGCAGGGGGCTGCCCTGGCCATTGTAGGGTGTTGAACATCCTCTCTGGCTTCCACCCACTTGGAGTCAGAAACCACACAAATGACACCCCAACATGTCTCCATGAGTCCCCTGGAGGTGGGCCAGTTGAGAACCCCGGATTTCAAAGGACAGATTGGGTGGTGTTGGTTGAGTCACAGGACACTGGGATGTTTTCAAGAGGGTCATCTGTTATCTTCCAGGGAGGGAAACTGAGGACTGCCTGGAGACATGAATGGTTGGGGGGCTGTCATGCCCCCAGGTAGACCCTTATTCAGACTTCTGGACAGCCCAGCACTTAAGCCATCACCCAGGGGACCGCCCCCCACACTCCACCTGCCCCCAGCAAGTTCCTCAGAACAACGTGAAGTCAAGCTGGCATGCCGTGGTTGGTGATTAGGCTTCTCGCTGCCCACCCCAGGCTCTTGCCACCGGCCCACACTGCCTTGGCTGGCCCTTGGGCTCAGTGGGTTGTCAGAACATGCTTCTTCGTTGGGGTGGGGGGACAGAGAGGCAGGTGGCAGTAGGTTGGGGCTGACCAGGTCGCCGTTTAGAGTCAGTTCCTGCAGGGACGGTGACGTGTACCAGCCACGGCGTAGCACTTCAATACGGAGGCCTCGAGTGGGATTTATCACGTCCCAGTGGAAGTCCAGTGGAAGGAGAATGGGTTCGTTTTTTGGACACTCTGGGGAAGGTGGTTATCAGAGCTTCCAAAGGGGGTCCTCAGCCCCTCACCTGGGTTCAAACTCCAGACCCTTCTGGAAACAGCTGGGTGTCCCTGACTCTCCAAATCTCCATTTCCTCATCTGGGAAATGAGGGTGACGATAGATGCAAGCGCTATTTGTAGATCGAGTTCCGAAGTACTGCCCATAGGTGGGGAAGTTCTCATTATAATTACTGTCCAGGAAGACCCGTCCGTCTGTCCGTGGCTCCTCTTTGGGACTTGCTGCTTCGAGCCGTCGCCCCAACCTGGTTCCCATGGGGACCACGGAAGCCACCCTCCGAATGGAAACCGTGGACGTGAACGAAGAATGGCAGGATGAAGATTTTCCCAGGTACGGCTGCCCGGTTGCAGGTCTACTGGGGAAGGAGTGGATCTGGGGTCTCTCCAAGGTGGGGGCAGAAATATCCAATGTGGCCTGCATGCCTCTGAGTGGGAAGATGGCAGAGAGAGACTCCATTCCCGTCGGTCCACCGTCTCTGCTCCCACACTCTTTGAGAGCTGGGATTGCATCCGTGAGGTTTCTCGGCCACACAAAGTAAGTGCTCAATGAATACGTTTGCTAAATTAAGATGCATTCTCCTCCCTGCCACAAAGCTACCAAAAAAAGCTCCAATCCCCCCCACACTATTTTAAGAATTCTAAACATTTTCCTAACACCGCCTTATTGACTTTTGCCATATACTTCCCTGGGTTTGCATGAATCTGTGTGATAACATATTTTTGCTACCTGCAGCAGCCAGAGGGACTACGTCAGATTCCTGCCTAAAACCCCTCCTGGAAAGAAAAAAAAAAAAAAAGTAAAGAGGGATTTTTTAAAACACAGACACACACACACACACACACACAAAACCCAAAAAAGTGGGAAAAAAAACAAACAAACCCCTCCTGCAAGTGCTCCTTCCATTGAGTACCCAGGGTCTAGCTCCCACCTGCTTCCTTGACCTTGTCTCCTATCACTTTCCGCTCCGTTCATGCCCCTCCAACCTACACCAGTTTCCTTTCCAGTCCTTTGCTTTGTCCAATTTGCTCTTAACCTTCAGACTTTGCATTGACTGTTCCCTCTGCTTGCCATGCTGTTCCCTCCTTCAGGTCTTTGCCCACAGATTACTGTCTCAGGGTGGCCATGCCTCCTTCCTTCCTCACCCCACTTTCCCGTTCCTTCATTTGTTTCCTTTCTAGCTCTGTCCATCTGCAGTCAGCTGAATAAAAGCCTTTTTCAGAGATGACCACACCTTACTCCCCAGAACCTGTGAACATCACTTTATATGTCAAAAGGGGCTTTGCAGATGGGCTTAAGTGAAGAATCTTGAGATGGGGAGATACGCTTGGATTATCTGGGTGGACCCAACGCCATCACAGGGTCTTTTTTTTTTTTAAAGGAGGTGCCGGGGATTGAACCCCAGGGCCTCACATGTGGGAACTACGCCTGCTTCTTACAGTGTCTTTGTAAGAGGGAAGTAGAGGGAGATTTGACTGCAGAAGTAGGAGATGCAGGGGGTCGGATGTGGCTCAACTGGTTGGGCATCCATCTCCCATATGGAGGGACCTGGGTTCGATCCCCGGGACCTCCCGATAAAATAAAAAAATAAAAAAAATAAGTAGGAGATGCATTGATGGCCATAAGCCAAAGAATGCGGGCGGCTTCTCCCTCTGGAACCCCTCCAGCTCCAGGAGAACCGGTTTTGGACTTCTGGCCTCCAGAATTGCAAGGGAATACATTTGCGTGGTTGGAGGCCACCGAGTTTCTGGGAAATTTGTTAAACAGTCACAAGAAACTGACACACCATCCATCATGCTAAATCCTTCACCTGCTTAACTCTCCATCAGACTGAATTCCCTGAAGGCACAGGGCTTTGCTTTCATCCCTGCTGTATCCCAGTGCCAAGACTGTGCCTGGCATACAGTAGGCGCTCGATAAATGTTGAACGAATGGGCGGTAACCACTGGCAGCCATTAAAAAAAAAAAAAAAAAAAAAAGCCGTGTTAGGAGAATGCCGCGCTCGTTGGCTGCTGAAATGTGTGGTCTAGCAGGAATTCTCTTTCCTTTTTCTCCCAGGGTGAAGCACAGGTTTCCCCTAATTCCCTGGCCAGGTAGAAAAGCATTTTGCAGCTTTTTGGTCCCATCCAAAACCGAAACGGGCTCTTGTGGAAACTGCGGGTGTCCTGTGAGTTCACAGCCAAGCCAGGTTGTCTTCCCAGTCTAGTCGTTTGCAGCCTTCCGAGCTTTTGTGTGTCTACCTTGTTTCTTTGTAGTGAGAGATGCCTCTTCTCAAAACAGCCGAGAATCTCTTCCTTGCACGGTACCGAGGGTGGGTTTTCTGCATGGGTTTTCCACGGGAGTTGGCAAGGATTTTGGCATAGCTGGTGCCTGCCTCCCACCTGCCTCTTCATTTTTAGAATTTTCTTCTCCCTTCCATATTCCTTTCTCTAACTCGTTCTCTTCAACGTAAGATAAGTAAGATTGATTCCTAGATAATATCCCACCAGAGTGCCCAGAGTTGGCAGTTCAGGCAAATTAAAGATAGATTTTTAGCAAGAAACTCGTGGTGTAGTTTAAAAAGCACTGGCCTCCTGCTTATGGACTCAGAGAACCTTCAGATTCCACTTCGCATCTCCAGGCAGCAAAACCCAAACTGTCCTAGACACGTGGAAGGTTCTCTTCTGACTTTGTACTGCATTCACCTGGTACAATCTCTTCTTTTTTTTAATATTTTTTTTTTATTTTTAAAGAAGCTTTAGATTAAATAAATGTTACAACAAAAATATAGGGGATTCCCATATATCCCACCTCCTCTCCCTCCCCCACGTTCCTCCTTTAACAACATCTTTCCTTAGTGGGGTACATTTGTCACAATTGATGAACATATTGTAGCATTGCCACTAACCATGGTCTATAGTTTACATTATGGTTTACACTTTGCACTGCACAATTTTATAGGTTTCGACAAAATGTATAATGGCCTTTGTCTGTCATTACAATATCATGCAGGACCATTCCAATGTCCCCAAAATGCCCCATGTTACACCTATTCTTCCTTCTCCCTCCCCTCAGACTCTCTTTATATCATGTTACAAGTTCTTCCATTACTGGGATAATAATAAGTCTACTTTAGTCCATAGCTGCATTCCCCCCTTATGTGCGTTCATTCCTCAATCTTGAGGATTTGGGGACAGTGATGCCCACTCTGCTTCCGATTGAGAGGGGGCTTAGATCCCATGGGGCAGATGGGTGGAACTGTCTTGCCTGCAGTTGTAGAAACTCTCTGTTTTTTAGGATGGGCGTTGTCCATCATCGTCCTTTTGTTAGTTGTCCTGGCGAGTCCAATGACCTGGAGAGTAGGTGTCATTTTTATTTGAGCAACACAGCATCCCAGAAAAAAAAACACGTAAGCTTTAGGGTCAGATGGGCTGATTCCCCAACAGTCTTGCTCCGCCACCTTGAGGAATTCTTTGGGCCTCAGTTTACTGACCTGTAAAATGGCAACAAGAATCCATGGCACATGAAGTTTCCATGAGGGTTGGATGAGAGGAAAGGATGAAGTGGTTGAGGTCGGATGTGTGTGTGGGGTGATGGATGCTCAAATGTATCGAATTATTACAATCACTATCTTAGCTTTTATCTTGTCCATCCAGTTATTTTTTTTTTTTTTTTTTTTAATGCTACCCCTTCTTCCAAGCCTTCTTGAGACAAAAATGGGGCTGGAGGCAGCTGAAAGGGGGGTCAGAAAGGGGGGTGTCTGGCGTGAACAAGAGATAGGGGTGTCTTTCAAGGGAACTTCTCCCAGCTGCGGGGGATGGGTCCCTCTTCTGTGTCAGCAGCTCCGTGCTTGCAAAATAGTGGTCTTGCTGTGTGGCCGGGGGCCTTGGAGCTGGACCTTTCCCAAGTCAGCCTCTTCGATCACAAGGCTTGTGTCTTCTGCTTCTTTGGAAGGAGTGAGTCCTGCTCCTGGTGAAGCTTCCAGCTGCAGCTTCACAGAAGCAGCCCTGTCTGTCTGCAGACAATTCACAAATCTCTCCCAGCAGCTAATCCCATCTCTGCACACACATCCCCTCCCCAAGGGAGGGAGCCTCAGAGCCCCTTCCAGGACCCACCGCCCCCTTCCCTTGCCAGTCCCCCTGCTGTATTATCTTCTAGAATGTTCTTTCTCCCCTCCCCTTCTGCAGACCCCTGACAGAGCCAGAGCTAAGAGTGGCCTGGAGATGACCGAGTCCACCTGCCTCATTTTCTCCATTTCTTCATTCCACTGATCAGTCCGGGCCACTGGACACTGAGGGTGGGTGGAGGACAAGACAGCCACCCCCATGGAGCACCCATGGGCAGCCAGTGCATAACCTCACAACCAGATGCTAATGTGCAGCAAGGTTTAGGGAGCTTTGAGCCTGCCCAGGTGGGGTCTGTCAGTCAGGCTTGAGCAGACCAGAGCTGTTGAGGGATGAGGTGCGATGAAAAGGAGGCTGGGGTTAGGGCTAGAGCATTCCAAGCAGAGAAGGCAGCACGTGCAAAGGCCCTGGGTCTGGCAGAAGCAGGTTGAGGGACTGAAGGAAGGCCACTTGGGGAGGGGGCTTGGCTGGGGTCTCACAGCTAAGGGGCGGCAGGTACCAGCTTGGCCGTCCTTCAAAACCTAGTTGCCCTGGGTTTTGCTTGTTGGTTTGTTACTTTTTGTTTCAATATAGTTCCAAACTTAGAAAAAATTGCAAGAATGCTATTGGGTAGAAGCTGTGAAGCATACTTTTCTGCTTCACCTAGATTCACCAGAAGTGAACAGTTTGCTCTCTTGGTTTTGTTGTTTGCTCTTTCCCGTCTCCCCCCGCCCTCTCTCTCTGTCTTTTTGGTTCTCTTTCCACCTCCTTCTCCCTCTCTCCTTCTCCTCTCTCTCTTTTTCTCTCTCCCTCTGCCTCCATCTTCCTCTGTCTTCTTCTCTCTCTTTCACTCCTCTCTCTCCCTCCCTCCCTCTTTTTCCCCCTCTTCCTTTTCTTTCCCTCTCTCTCTTCCTCTCCTCTCTTTTCCCAGCTCTCTCCTCCCCCTCCTCTCTCTCTCTCTCTTTCTCTCTCTCTCATTGTTTATAAGTAAATGGCAGACATGATATTCCTTTACCCTAAATGTTTAAGTGTGTATTTCCTAAAAACAAGGACATCCTCTTACATAACCACAGTACAATCAAAATCAGGAAATGTGACACAGACACAATACTATTATCTGATCCATAATCCATATTCACACTTTCATCTCAGTGACGTCCATAATGTCTTTTTTTTTTTTTTTTTTTTAAGATTTTATTTATTTATTCATTTACCCCCCCCCTTGCTGCTTGTGCTCGCCGGGTCAGCCAACCACGCCGTGCGGGCGGGCCCGCCCCCACCAGGAGGCCCCGGGAACCGAACCCAGGGCCTCCCACATGGTAAACGGGAGCCCTACTGATTGAGCCACAGCCGCTTCCCCATAATGTCTTTTATAGCTATTGCCCCCTCGCCTCCCACCTTGCCCAAGATGCAACCTGGGCTCACTCGTTGCATTCAGTTGCCTGATTCGAGTGTCCCTCAGTTTGGAGCATGTCCTTCGCCTCTCTTTGTCTTTCATAGCAAACAACAGAGTAGGCACTTGGTGGATTGTCCTTCAGCGTGGGCTAGTCTGATGGTTCCTCATGATTTCATTCAGGTTTGGGGTTTTAGACAGGACTGTCGCAGAGGGGATGTGTCCTTCTCATTACGTCCTCTCAGGAGGCACTGGATGATTTGTCCCAGTTCTGGTGACATGATCCTGGACTACTTGGTTTAGGAGGAGTCTGCCAGGTGCCCCTGTGAAGTCACTATTTCTCCCTTTGTAATGAACAAGTATATTGTGGGAAGGCACTTTGAGACCCTGCCAATATCCCGCTCCTCACCCAATGTTCACCCACTTGTTGAAGCATCCCAAGTCTTGCCTGAATCAGTTATCACTAAGATGCTCGCATCTTTTGAACAAAGGCAGCAGGCAGACATTTCCCTTCCAGAAACTGGATTTCTAAGCCTGATCTCCCACATTCCCCCTTTGCTCCTGGAGAAGGGGAGGGAGTGGTCTCTTGGTCAGGAGAGCTGGAATTCCACCTTCTGGCTCTGCCAGCCTCAGACCCTGGAAACATGGGTGCTGGGCAGAGCTGGACCCAACCAGGCCTGGAGTTTTCTCCCAGGTGCTTCCATCCTGAGCAGAAGTTCCCAGTCTTAGCACAGCTGACATCCGCGCTGGATCCAGGGCCAACCTGGGCACGAGAATGCTAAGCAGCATCCCTGAGCTTCACCCCCAATGCCAGTTGCAGCCTCTCCCTCCAGTCGTGACAGTCACAGATGTCTCCAGTGTCCCCTGGGGGACAGGATCGCCCCTGGTTGAGACCCCTGCTCCTGAATGACTGAGTTTGAAAAGAAAAACCTGGTGATCGAGACAAGATTAATTTTTTTTTTTTTAAGCCCAGACAAGAAGCAAGATTTCCCCTCCATTGTTAGGAAACATTACCTTTGAGCTTACAAAAATTCAATGCACGATGTGTTTGCGACCTTTACCATGTGCTCATTCCAAAACTGAGAAGGTCTGGTTCCCAACTCCAAGGAGTTGGTATTTTTATTATATTATCATCATTTAAATATGATCAGTACTATGGATTCGTTTTACTAGCATCAAACTATTGCTTAATCATATGTGGGTAAAATGATATAAAATGAATATTTAAAATTATTGTCTATTATGAAATCATTACATTTTTATTTTTATTTTTAAAGAGATACTTAGATTATATAAATGTTACACAAAAAATATAGGGATTGCCATATGCCCCACTCCCCACACCTCCCACACCCTCCCACATAAACATCCTTCATTAGTGTGGCACATTCATTGCAATTGATAAACGCATCCTGGGGCATTGCCACTGAGCATGGACCACAGTTCACATTGTAGACCACACTCTCTCCCACACAGTTCTGCAGGTTATATGATGATATAAAATGGCCTCTATCTGTCATTGCAGTGTCACTCAGGACGATTCCCAAGTCCCGAAGAAGCCCCCGTATTACAACTGCTTTTCCCTCTCCTTGCCCCCAGAGCCTCCAGTGGCCACGGGCTCCACATCAGTGTTGTAGAAATCATTACATTTTGCGTTGTTAGTTATTAAGTAATTATTCATTAATAATACTTATTCAATTGTTGTTCATGATTATTTAATAATCTCTTGAATTGTTTCAGATATTAGTAAAATGCAATCATTTCAAACATTCATAGCTGGGCCCGATACGGTTTGTTACACTCATTTAACCATCCTGAAAACCAGGTAGGGGTCATTATTTGCACCCCCATTTCACAGAGGAGGAAACTGAGGTTCAGAGAACCCCAGGGAGCCCTGGGGGCTGTGGTTTCTTTCTTCCTGGGTGGCAGAGCATGTCTTGGTGGACAAGACCCTCCTGCCATGAAGGAGAGAGGGAAGCAGGAGAAGGGAGAAGGAGAGATGGAGACCTGGGCAGAGCCTGGAGGTGTGTATGGGGGGGCACGGAATGAAGAGGACAGAGGAAGGGGCAGAAAGAAGCTACCCAGAGCTAGGAGGGGACAGCTTGATGGGGGGGGCGGGGGGTTACAGCACAGCGGCCTGGAGGACATCCAGGGAAGAGACAGTGAGTTGCTGTGCAGAGCTGCCAGCCAGGCCAGAGTGGCATAGCATGGAGGGGATGGGAGGAAGGATGGGGTGGGTGGGGGCTAGCCTGGCGTGGAGGGGATGGGTGGAAGGGGGCCCTCTGTCCCACCAGGCCTGCCCTGCTTTGGGTCAGGGGCCTGAGCGAGGGGGGGAGGCCGGCCGTTCCCGTTGGCCTCCGCCCACCGTGCAGAAAGCGCGCGGGTTTGCGCTCCCTCCCTCCGCCCCGCACAGAGCTGATTTTGTTTTGCACGAAAATGTGGCCCAGGAGCCATGGGGTTTGGTGGGCGCTGACCAGCCTCGGCTACTTCTCCCTTCCTCATCCCCATCCTCCTCCCTCTTCCCCATCCCTGTGCTGCCATCACCCCGGACTCATCTCTCTCTGGTCCGCGGGCGCTGCCGCTGTCCGTGGTCCTGACCGCCACGTGGCACCAGGAGGCTGTGCTGGGGGCAATGAGAGCCACGTGTATGGACCGAGGCTCTTGGAAATCGCCCTGGAAGAAAATGGGCTTCTTTGTCTGCGCCTCTTAAATCATCGAGGTGGCCAGAAGATAAACTCTGTATCCCTTTTGGAAGTTCTCTCTCTGGCTCGCTCGGTTTAACGTTGTGGGCATCAACTTGCCTGGCCCAGGCAGAAACAGGCTGGGCAGGCCCCGGGGGGTGGGGGGCACTGAGGCAGCACGGGTCCATCTTACTGGTCTTCCAGGCAGGAATGGAGATTCTTTCTCCTGGAAGAGCTGGGGACCGGGTTGGGAGCAGGAGGGAGAGCCAAAGGTCCTGGGGCCACCACTTATTCCCTCCACCCTTGTTTCAAGACCAAAGCTAGAATTCTGAGGGTCAAACTGGGAGTCCCCTGCAGGACCAGAACTGCTGCAGGAAGAGAACTGTTCCAGGTTGGTGGGTGTTCCCACGTTTTTGACATTTTCCCCTTACATAATTACTCCTCATTCAATTCTTTCTTCAACTAACCTTTGCTGAAGGCTGCTTCTCTGGGGCAGATCTGTTATTCACCAAGGTGGGATAGGAAGAGGCACTTCCTTCCTTGGAAAGGCTTTGCAGTTTGTCCAGGATCTAAGCAATTAGCACTAAGCACTAATGGGATGGGGGGATTCAATGCAGGGGAGGGGCAGAGGTCAGGCTCAGGCAGGGTCTCCTTGGCTGAGCTTTAGAGGCCAAGCCAAGTTCACCAGGCAGAGGAAGCAGGAAGTGGCATCTTAGGCAGAAGGGGACAGGGTATGCAAAAGTGGTGGTGGTGGGGGGAATGAAGACTTTGTCAGGGGAAGCCCGGCTAGGTCATGGGTAAGACGTGCTGTTGGAGGGATCCATAGATGCATGCCTGGGTGAACAGTTTGGGTTTTACACCGGGAAGCTGTGTTCATTTCCTAGGGCTGCTGAAAGAAAGCACAACAGATTGGGTGGCTCAGAATAATGGAAATATGTTGTCTCCCAGTCCTGGAGGCAAGGAGTTTGAAATCCAGGTGTTGGCAGGGAGCACTGCTCCCTCTGAAGGCTGTGGGGAAGATTCCTTCCTGGCCCTCTCCAGCTTCGGGTGGGAGCCAGGGATCCACGGCATTCCTTGGCTTGTGGCTGTGTCACTCCAGCCTCCACTTCCGTCTTCGTGCAGAACTCCTTCCCTGTGTGTCTCTGTCCAAATCTCTCTCTCCTTTTCTTGGAAAGACATGAGTCACTGGATTTCGAGTCTACCCTAGTCCAGTCTGACCTCATCTGAGCTTGATTGCATCTGCAAGACTCTATTTCTAAATAAGTCCACCCTCTGGGAGGTGAGGACCTGAACATGGCTTTTTAGGGGACCACAGTCACCCTACCGCAGGGGGACAGAATCACACCATGCACCTTGTGTATTCAGGGAAGCCACCTCTTTCACAGTTGCCCACCACAAACTCTGAGAGCAAGCTCGGCAGCGGGCACCGTGCATCTGCTTGGGCGCCATGGGGTGCTCTTTGGTTTCTGCATAATTTGAGGTTTTCCTGAGGCTTAGGGAAATACAAGGGCTCATCTGGCCTGTGGCTTTCCGTGAACAGGAAGGGAGGGCATTTTCTCCGTATGTGTCAGGAAGCTGTGGCTTCTCCTCCAAGGATCCTGGAGAGCTGTTGATTCTGCTTCTTCCATTCACATCATCTCAAACATGTATTGAATGTTCATTGCATCTTGGGGACTGTGTCAGGGACCTCAGCTTGTGACCCCATCTGGCCCCACAATACCTCCTCCCCCTGACCCTCTCTCCTTCCCCACCTTCATCGTCCAGACCCTGCTCCCTGCCTCCCCTTGTCCTCTCTGCTTCTGACACCCTGATCTGGTTTTTGGTCTGTTCATGAACTCACCAAGTTCACACTGGCCCCAGGACCTTTGATCCACCTGTACCCTCCTCCAGAATGTCCTCTCTCCAATCTTTACATGATTTCCAACCTCTGGCTTTCAGGTCTTCTCTCTGATATCCTCGGCTCCTTGCCATAATGAGCTACCACTTCACACTCACTAGGATGGCTGTCATTGAAAGGACAGACAATCCAAATGTTGGAGAGGATGTGGAGACCTAGGAACCCTCATGCATTGAATGTAAAATGGTGCAGCCACTGCAGAAAGCTTTTTGATGGCTCCTCAAAAAGTGTGACGTAGAATTACCATAGGACCTGGCAATTCCACTCCTGGGTATAGACCCAAAAGAATTGAAAGCGGGAATCAGACAGATGCTTATATGTGTGTGATCATAGCAGCATTTTTCACAATAGCCAAAAGGTAGAAACAACCCAAGGGCCCTTCAGCAGCTGAATGGAGAAACAAAGTGTGATTCATCCATACAATGGAATATTATTCAGCCGTGAAAAAGAAGGGACATTCTGATTCACGTTACAAAACAGATGAACTTGAAGACATCATGTTGAGTGAGAGAAGCCAGACACAAAAGGAGAAATACCGCATGATTCCATTTAGATGAATAGCTAGAAACTGCAAATCCATAGACACAGGAAGTAGAGTAGAGGTTACTGGAAGGAGGCGGTAGAGGGAGTTTTTGCTTCTTGGGGACAGGGTTGGTTTGGGTTGATGAAAAAATTTGGGTAGCAGATAGTGGGGCAGCACCTGGCATTGGCCTGACAGCTCTGCCTCCCACTGCCAGGACATCTGATATATATTTGCTAAACGAATGAAAAGATGTACATCACCATTCCTGTTGTGCTGATAAGGAAACTAAGCTCCAGAAAGGAGAAGGACTCTGCCCAAACTCTGGACTCTAGGGCGTGTTAGAGCTGGAGACCTTCTTGGGCATCTGCCCTCTTTCCTCAGTTTCCCAGTCTGCACCTCGCAGGTTTCTGTATCTTGATGTTTTGGCCGCAGTCCTGCAACAGCCTGCCAGTTCAGCCGTGGATGCAGGACCTGCGGGGCCTGACCAATGGTTAGGAGGCTGATTCCCGTTCCGATGAGACTCCAAGAAGCGCTGGCTGCTAAATGAAGGGAGTTTTCCTCTGGCAGGGGCGTTTGTAACCGGACCAGCCCATTTCTTTCCTTTTGACCCCACTGGGCCTGGATGCCCTTGAAAATACATTCCGCACACCCCGCCAGCTGGACACGAGGGGGGCAGTAGAGGGCAGTGGCCGGGAGCTCAGGCCTGGCAGACTCGGGCTGGCCTGGATGGATGGACTCAGCCCAGCCCTGGTCCAGCCTCAGTTTCCCCCTCTGTGAAATGGGGCTTCTATCTGCCTCATCGGCTTGCAGGAAAGATTAAATCAGATCTTGCCTTAAACGCCCCATCGTGGGCCCCCCACACCCCATGGATGCACGATGTATGCTATGATTCTGGAACAGCAGGTACTGCAGATTCAGATGCTGGGGGTGTGGGCAGTGGGGGTTTGGCCAGCCAAGCAGCACACGTTAGAGAAGGAGCCGGAAAGAGACTCTGACACCCGAGTCAGCCGCTTGTCACCTCTCGGGAAAGGCAGATTTCCTGATTCAAGAAAAGACGGAGATTTCGGGGTTCGTGTCACATCTCTGATTGGGCGACACATTAAAATTGTTTTTAAAGGCTCTGAGGGCAGGAAAAAACTAAGTTTGAGGCCCAGGCTGTCAGGCTGCAAGCTCTGTAGCATCCTTTTGGGTCACCTCGTAAGTGGCCACTGGGCTTGCAGGATTCCTGGGTCCTGGGTTAATTCACGTGGCACCAGCAGGGATGGGCAGGTACAGATGGAGGGGGCACAGTAGCGGAAGGGTTGACACAAAATGCGGTGGGCCTCTTTAAAATCTGACTTTAGGGAAGCAGATGTGGCTCAGGTGACTGGGCTCCCGCCTACCACATAGGAAGGAGCTGGCGCAATGGGCGGGCATGCTGAGCTGCCACAGCAAGAGACACAAGAAGGAAAAACATAATGAGAGACACAGCAAAGCAGGGAGCAGAGGTTCCCGGTGCCTCCTTAAAGAAGACAGTGAGCTGACGCAACAGGCAAGTGCGGTAAGCTGACGCAACAAGAGACGCGGGGAGGGAAAAAACATAATGACAGACACAACAAAGCAGCGGTCCCGGGTTCGGTTCCCGGTGCTTCCCAAGGAACCAAGGAAGACAAACAGACACAGCAAGTGAAAAACAACGAGGGGGTGGGGAGAAATAAATGAATAAAATAAATCTTAAAAAAAAAAAAAATCTGACTTTATTTGAAGCTTGCTTTTTTTTCTTTTTTGGATTGATTGAGGTGAAAGTGACATAACATAAAATTAACCATTTTGAAGTGAACAATTCAGCGACAATTAGTACATGCGTTATATTGTGCAACTACCACTCTGTCCAGTTCTAAAACATCCCATCACCCAAAAATGAAACCCTGTTCACAGTCATTCCCCAGTCCCTGGCAGCTGTGAATCTACTTTCTGCCTGTAGGGATTTGCCTCTTCTGGACAGTTCCTATAAAAAGAATCCTGCAATAGATGACCTTCTTCTTTCCCTGAGCATCATGTGTTCAGAGTTCAGCCCTGTGTAGCGTGAACCAGAATGTCATTCCTTTTGAAGCCTGAATAATATTCCTTTGCAGGGATGTGCCACCATTTGTTGATCCCGTCATCATTGATGGGCGTTGGAGTGGCTTCCACATTTTGGCTATTGCGAGTAACGTTTCCACGGACACCCGGGTACAAGTCTTTGCGTGGACGTATTGTTTTCACTTCTCGTGGGTCTCCACTCCCCTTTCGCCTGTGACTTCTAGGAGAGTAGACCCATATCTTTTTATCCCAGGACCCACCGCCACGCCTGGTGCATCAAAGAACATCTGAAGAATGGGTGATGGGAGAAGAGACAGAGGGAGGGAAAGGAAGAAGCATAGATACCACCCTGGACTAGCATGCTCCAGAGCTAGTACCTGTGAGCGCCTGTCCCAGCCCATTGCGCTCTGCAAAACGTCTGGAATTTGAATATTTCCCTGGACAAGGAAGGAGCCGGGGTGCATGGGTCAAACTCGGGTGGCATGAGCTCTCGCTCCAAAAAAGAAAAGTGGTCCAGGGATGTGCAGAGAATCAGATCTTCTCCAGCCTCCACGTAGGAGCTCAAAACTGCACCCAAGGGACAGAATGCATGGTTGGCTGCATTTTTTAAATATAAACTTCCTATTTTCCAACACTTTGGGATCTACAGAAAAGTTGTGAAGCTCGTTACAGAGTTCCCATATCTCCTGCATTCAGGATCCCCTATTATCACCATCTTATATTAGCAACGATACATTGCTCACACTTGGTGAGCCAATATCGATACATTTTTATGAACTAAAGTCTTTGTTTTGATTGAGGCGTCCTCAGGACCCTCAGCCAGGTCCCAGACTTCCCTTGTTTTTGGTGGTTTGACAGTTTTGAGGAATATCTGTCGGGTATTTCGTAGGAAATTCCTCACTGGGGGTCTGTCGGATGTTTTTTCTCGTGGTTTTGCCGGGGCCAGGGGTCTGGGGTATACCGTCTCATCGCATCTTGTCAACGTGACTTGGCACGGCTGGTGCTGACATTGTCACCCGGCTGATGTGGCACTTGTCAGGCTTCTCCACGGTAAAGGGACACCCCCACTTTCCGTTGCATCCTCTGGAAGGAAATGACTTACGTGCAGCCCCCACCTTGGAGGTGGGAAGCCAGGCTCCACCTCCTTGAGGGCAGAGAAGCCACATGCATTACTAGAAATCCTTCTGGGCAGGACATTGGTCCTTCCGCCCCTATTTATTTATTTAATCGGTCATCTCTTTACGTCAGTATGGACCCAAGGACATTTATCTTAGACTTTGGCTTCCAATGCAATACGGCATCATTTATTTGCTTGCCAAGTAGGAATTGTTCCTACTTGAGCCCTCTCAGTTGGCTGCCGTGTCACTTTGACATACTGCTCGTCGCAGGCTATATTCCAAAAATATGAGAACGTGGGTGAGCCGGGAGGACGCCCTTATTCCCGCTGGGCCTTGGATGTCTCCATCCAGAAAAATGAAAAGCTTCATATAAAT
Source organism: Tolypeutes matacus (assembly GCA_026826555.1). Taxonomy (NCBI): domain Eukaryota; kingdom Metazoa; phylum Chordata; class Mammalia; order Cingulata; family Chlamyphoridae; genus Tolypeutes; species Tolypeutes matacus. Next base: position 313,639 of record JAKSZT010054196.1, read on the forward strand.
CAGATGCTTGGAAGGGAGTCCTCCAGCACCGACGTTTGATGAGTTTCTGTACAATTAAATGTATGTTTTTACAGTTATAATTTATTAATTTATTATTTATTATATTTATTATTTAATATTTATTGTATTTATTCTTTTATTTATCTTTGCGTTTTGCAAATATTATATTTTATGGTATTATTTCATTCCTTTATTTATTTTATTATTTATAATAATGTTTATTGCTTATTGTTTATTATGCTTTTATTTTATTAATATTTGTATTTACTAATATTTCATTTTATCGCTTATTTATATTACATTTGCTTATTTTGTCATTTACTCGTAATAACATATTTATTATTATTGCTTCATTTACTTATCTATTATGTGTTATTTATTATGTATTTATTATTTTATTTGTTATTTGTAAATATTGTTTTTACATTATCATTATCTATTTTTTAAAATAATTTACTGAAGTGTCTCATTCCTACATGAACATACATGAACTCTAAGTGTTCAGTAAACATCGTGAACTTACGAAACAAATCTGCATAACATCACACAGGGCTCCCCCACATCACCCCCCACCCAAACACCCTGCATTGTTGTGAAACATTTGTTCACAAATCATGAAAGAGCATCGTCAAAGTATTACCACTAACTATAGTCCGTACCTTACTACCCGATACATTTTTTTAAGGATCTGTTTATTTATTTATTTACTTTTATCCATTTTTAACCCTCCCCCCTGGGTTTTGCTGTTTCTGTGTCCATTCGCTGGGCAACTCTCTGTGTCCGTTTCCTGCCCTCTCTTCTCATCCTTCTCCTCCTGTCTTCACTGGGATTCGATCCTCGGAATCTCCCATGTGGGAGAGAGGTGTCCTACCACCTGCGCCACCTTAGTTCCTGGTTTTTCAGTGCATCTCATCTTGGCTCTCCCTTGTGTCATTCTCCTGTTACCTCGTCATCTTGCTGCGTGGCTCACGGGGCCTGGTGGCCTAGGCACCTTGTATACTTTTCTTTTTTTAATTTTTACTGGGAGGTCCCAGGGGTCGAACCCAGGTCCCTCCATATGGGAGACGGACGCCCAGCCACCCGAGCCACATCCGTCCCCTGCTATATCTCCTAAGGTTGACCAAAGATACCCAAAGTTACCGTCTTTTCCCATTCAGGATGGTCATATAATAAATCAGGCTTAGTTTATCACCAGCATTCCAAAAACCAGACCTAGGGAGAAAAACTAGGTCTGGGGACACACGCCTGGTTTCTAATATAGCGAATGTTTAGCCTGCCCTGATGATCACAGAATCAGGACAGCGAGACTATTCATATTATTTTATTTTTACAATAACATATTTATTAATATTTTTTGTTTTATTTACTTAATTATTGTGTGTCCTGTATTACCTATTTATCATTATCATATTTATCCTTATTTTCTTTTTATTCAGTATTTTTAAATCTTTTATAGTCTTTATTGTACTTCATTTATCTATTTTATTATTGCTTGTTTCTAGTTTTACTTATTTGCTTTGTCATCATAATTAAATGTGTTTTGGCCACATGATCCCCAGATCTAAAATCGCATTGTCACTGTTTTTTTTTTCCTCTGGCTGCACCTGGCTGTGCCTGGCCACACCTGGCTGTACCTGACCGCACCTGGCCACACCTGTTGGTTCACTCCGTGCCCTGCGGCGGGATCCTGGCTCCTGCTGGCCAATGCCCCCACCCTGGGCGTGTCCGCAGGCCTCTGCCGGAAGAGACGGGGATGGAGTCACTGGGCAGCCCCGCCGAGGACGCGTCCTGTAAGTCTCCGTGCTCGCAGGGTGGGCGCTGCCCGGGGACCCGGAGGCAGTGCCGGGCTCGGGCTCTGCTGGAGAGAGAGGAGGGTGCGCCATGGTCCGTGCGGCGGGCTCCGGGGCTGTGTGACCTCCGGCCGGTTGCTCAGCCTCTCTGTGCTTCCAGTTTCTCGTCTACCCAGTACAGGCAGTGAGCGCACCATAAAGGACCCGGGTGACGTTTAAAGGGTGCTGCCGCAAAGACCCCAGCCGGCGCCAGGCTTGAAGTCAGGGCTCACTGCCGGCGCCTGGGGAAGGTCTGCTGCCTCAGCGCTCACAGGTTCTGAAGAGCCAACGATCTAGACAGCAGGGATGGGGCCCCAGGAGGCTGGAGGGGCTGTGTCCGGCTCCCCCTGCCCTCCCTCTCTCCATCCCCATGAGAGAACGGACCAGAGAGGGGCAGCTTCCAGCCGAGGTCACACAGCAGTGAGAGGCAGATCCGTCCCACCCCAAGCCCTGTGCTTCCCCCTGAGAGCCAGGATGTGGGACCACTTTTCCCTGGCATTCCATAACAGTAGGTCACCCCAGAGCCAGGCTGTCTGGAAGGCCACGCCAGCCAGCCACTGGCTCCACCCTGGCACCCCACGTCCCTATAGGAGACCCTGGCCAAGTCCCTCCACTTTTTGGAACTTGTTTCCAACTTCTATAAAATGGGGGAGGGGGGCACAGGACGTACCCCACTTCCTAAACCTGATACATACAGGAATAGTCTCTCCCAACTACTCCCATGCCCTAATCCCCAGAATCTATGGGTGTTTCCTTATATGGCAAAAGGGACTTGAAATGGGAGAAGGAGGGTGTGGCAGTTTGATATCATTTATGAATCTGCAAAAAGAAAAAGATTATGTTGGCAAACTGGTCTGTTCCTCTGGGCATGGCAGCCTTTAAATGCATTAGACACAGCTGGCATGTCGTGATTAACTTACCAGTTAAGATTAGGGCTTTGTTTGACCCCGTGGGTAGGGCGTGACTCGGGGTTGAGTCCCCGCCTCCTTGGTGGGCTGATATAAATGGACACTCACTCAAGAAGACACAGAAGAAGATACACAGGAAGAGAGAGCACTTCATAGGAGAGAAAGCTCAAGCAGCTAAAGCCCTGGGGAAGAGAGATGAGCCATTTGCCTGATAGCAGCTGATAAGACCTGGTAAGAAAAGAGCCCTATGTCAGACTGATACAGGAAGCCCTGAGACACGAGTCCTCTGCCAGACTACAGCTGAGATCAGAAAAAGCTGGGCCCACGGAATCTCAGGAGGAAGAGGGAAGGCGAGAGCAGGCAGAGATTGTCTGCCATCTTCTTCAACACATGGCCACTGACTTTGGTGAGACGGCAGCCTTGAGTTGGACTCTTTAGAGCTTTGTAGCTGTCAGCTTTTACCCCCAATAAATACCCTTTATAAAAGCCAACCGAGTTCTGGTACTTATGATCAGCACTCCTTAGGCTGACTAATACAGGGGAGATTGTCGCAATTATTCGATGGACACTAAATTCCTTACTTGTCACGTCCCTCCATGCTCTGTGCCTCAGTTTCCAACTTCTGTAAATCAGAGGGCAACATCTGTCTTCCTTCCTCCTCTCCAGAGATCCTGGGACAGAGACCAAACCCCGAGGGCATCTCAGCCCATTGAGCTGCCCAGGAAAGAGTGGTTTCGTTCTTCCCCAGAACGGGCCTGGAGAACCTAACCCCGCCGAGCTGTCCCAGGCTTCTCTACCCTCCCAGCCCTGATAACAAAGCAGCATTTGTCAAGTCGCCATGTCACTGGCCCACCCTCTCCGGTGTTCCAGGCACCAGGAACGAAAAGGATGTACAGTCGATCCTTGTTATTCGCAGTAGTTATGTTCTGTAAGGGTGCGACGAGCTCAGAATCAGCGAATGCCGAGCTATGGCAGGGAAATAATGGGATCAGGTTCCCGCGAGCTTTTGGGCAGAACATTTTCACGAACCCATCGATGCATTCCCTTGTTTTAAGTGTGCGCTTCAGTTTCCAGACACCTTACTGAATATATACTGAGGCTCGTTGGCACTGATGGCACAGCCGGTGACCCTCAATCTCCTGCCTGAGGGAGCAGATGTGGTTCGAGAGGTTGAGCACCTGCCTCCCACATGGGAGGTCCTGGATTCGGTTCCCGGTGCCTCCTAAAAACAAACAAACAAAAACCAACTTAGGGAAGATGATGTGGCTCAGGGGTTGAGCGCCAGCTCCCCACATACGAGGCCCCCGGGTTCAATCCCCAGCTCTGGTACCTCAAAACAAATAAACAAGCAAAAAAAAAACAAAAAAAAAAACTCCTGCCTGAACAAAGCTTCCCTAACTCCCATATTTTCTCCGTCAGGCACATCAGAGTTTTCTTGCAATTGGGAACACTAGACAGCACGGCGGCACTATGCCTGGGGCTCGTTTTAAGGAGAGCAGTCACCCCACAAAAAGCACAAAAATGCAAAAAACGTGGCACTCAATCGACCACGTTTATGGTACGAGAGCTGAAACAAAAAAGCAGTGCGTTGTCGCTCACAGCCTGGGCTGGTAATGTGCATGTCGGGAGACACATTTTTTTTTTGGCCGCTCTCTGTATGTCTGCCCATGACCTCAAAAGGGCCGTGAGTATCGATTTGGGGGCGACGGATAAACGTTAGCGAGTAGGCAAATCTGCCATTCGGAACTTGTGAATAATGAGGATGGACTGTACCGAGTTTGTCTGTTGGTGGGTCTTTGGGGGCAGGGCTCCGTCACCCCAAATCCACATGCCTAGGACAGGCGTGGTCAAGGAAAGGCACATTTGTCACGTCCCCAGGAGGTGTCCCGGGGCCGCCCCACTCCTGGCCGGTTCCCTGCTAAGAGGTGCCACGTCGACACCTTCTGCTGACCTGCCACCGCACCGTGCCACTCAGCTTTACCCCATCAGTGCCGAGCAGAGCAGAATACACGGCCGCCTCCCCCACGAGAAAGGCAGGGTGGGCTGGGACCGGTCCCCGAGACGCCACAGTCACATCCCAGCACTGCCCTCCACTGTTAGGGGTTGAATCGTGTCCCCCCAAAAGAGACTTACTCAAGCCCTAACTCTCTGTGGGTGAGACCTTATGTAACAGTCTGGTATTGGTTACGAATTCCAAAAAGAGATACTGGATTGTGTTTGTGAACTGGCCTGTTCCTCTGAGCATATCAGATTATATTGGATTCCGAGGTTTCACTTTTACTTGATTAAATAATGATTAAGGCTTTGATTGGGCCACGTCAGTAGGACTTGAGTCCCTGCCCCCTTGGTGGACGGGGGCTCACAGAGAAAACGACACGGCAGAAGGGAAAGCTGGAGTTTGAGCTGGAGCCGCGGGAAGTAAACACAGAGAAGCAGATACGTGAGGAAGGAGAGAAGGCTCCATAGACACGGCAGAGGCCCTGGGAAGAGACGAGCCGATCGCCTGATAGTCTACAGCTGGCCTTGTGGAGAGAGCAGGGCAGCTCAGCCTGGAGAGAAACGAGCCCCGGGAGAGAAAGGAGACTTATCCCAGCCTACAGCCGATAGTGGGAGAAGCTGGGACCACGAAGCCTTAGGAGGAAGAGGGAGGCTGAGCCCTGGCAGCCGTCGGCAGCCGTCCTGCTCCAACACGTGGCAACAGGCTTTGGTGAGGGGAGTAACTTATGCTTTATAGCCTGGTTACTGTAAGCTTCTACCCCAAATAAATACCCTTTATAAAAGCCAACAGATTTCTGGTGTTTTGCATCAGCACCCCTTTGGCTGAGTAGTACACCCTCCCTAATTCAGTATGGACTTGTCTTCACAGACCCTCTTTCCAAATAAGTGTATTTTATATATATATATCCACAATAACATATTTATATATACGTGTATATATCCACAATAATTTTTATTTATATGGGTATATATATCCACAATAATTTATATTTATATATACGGGTATATATCCACAGTAGTTTATATTTATATATATGTGTATATATCCACAATAATTTATATTTATATATATGGTATATATCCACAATAATTTATATTTATATATATGGGTATATATATCCACAATAATTTATATTTACATGTGTGTATATATCCACAATAATTTATATTTACATATGTGTATATATATCCACAGTAATTTATATTTATATATATGCGAATATATCCACAATAGTTTACATTTATATGTACATGTATATATCCACAATAATTTATATTTATATATATGGGTATATAGCCACAATAGTTTATATTTATATGTATGTATATATCCACAATAATTTATATTTATATATGTGTGTATATATCCACAATAGTTTATATTTATATATACGTGTATATAGCCACAATAATTTATATTTATATATACATGTATATATCCACAATAATTTATATTTATATATGTGTATAAATATCCACAAT
>JAKSZT010054196.1:319865-388686 GCA_026826555.1 Tolypeutes matacus
ATATCCACAATAATTTATATTTATATATGTGTATAAATATCCACAATAATTCATATTTACATGTATGTATATATCCACAATAACTTATATTTACATATGTGTATGTATATCCACAGTAATTTATATTTGCATGTGTGTATCCACAATAACTTATACTTGTATATACGCATACATATCCACAATAACTTACATTTATATATACACACTTCCACAATAGCTTTTTTAAAGCTGGCCGTCACAGACAGGTGTAAGAGAGCCCGTGAGCATTCTCTGTGCTCACTGCCCGGAGGTGTTCTCCGGGACCCTGGAATAATCACAGACATTTATCGACTGGGACGTGCACCAGGCTCCGGGACTGGGCTGCCCGGTTTCTAGCCACGGTGACAGCTCCGTGACCTTGACCGGCTTACCTACTGCTGGTCCCGTTTTGCAGACGGTAAAACTAAGTCCACCTGGGCCCGGAAGGGTGATGTGGCTGGGACTCTGCCGGCCTCACTATGTTATTCAATATTTGAAGTCCCCAGACAGTGTTATGCATAAAGAACGCCCTTCATCAACAAACTGGTTAAACAATTTGCTTTGATAATTCTAAAAATAAATAAATAAGCTACGTGGAGCCCAAGTAATCCAGGACTGATGAAAATACGTCTGCCATTTTCAATTTTCAGAGTCTGTTGATTGTAATCTTGCTGCTTATATGTACCTGTGCTTATATCCGATCCTTGGCACCCAGCCTCCTGGACAGAAATAAAACTGGACTGTTGGGTATATTTTGGAAGTGTGCCAGAATAGGTGAACGAAAGAGTCCTTATGTTGCTGTATGCTGTATAGTGATGGCCTTCAGTATCCTGTTTGTACAATAGCTTGGAACAATGCCAGAATTTTATTGCAGTCAGATTTCAAAATGAAAAAGGACTATATACAGAAAATAATGGGGAAGCGGCTGTGGCTCAATCAGTAGGGCTCCCGTTTACCATATGGGAGGCACTGGGTTCGGTTCCCGGGGCCTCCTGGTGAAGGCAAGCCCGCCCGCATGGCGTGGTTAGCTGACCCAGCGAGCACAAGCAGCAAGGGGGGGATAAATGAATAAATAAATAAAATCTTTAAAAAAAAAAAAAAAGAAAAGAAAAAGAAAGAAAATAATGGAAAGAGTGTTTAACCCTTTTATCTCTGAACATTGAATGAGATAAATTTCCAGCTGCTGTTCTCTATTTTTACGTTATTGGACCAATGTTCTGTATAAATAATTAAGATGTAACCAAATTCAAAGAGTTTAAAATGTGTGTAACAATCAACCTCGGTACTGTCACTACAATATTACATTCTGCAAATGGCTTCTGTTGTGTCAGATACCAATTTTTAGTGAGGTATCTCTAAGGCACATAGTAGAAAACAATTAGTAAATTACTCAAACTCCTTTCTGTGATTTGGAAACGATAAATCTTTATAGAATGAGGAAAAAAAACAAAAAAACAAAACTAAGTCCAGCTCAGACAGGCGCAATCACGCGCCAGCGCCCCCCTGGCTAGTGCCCAGCAGTGGCAGGCTTCGAACTCGGGACCGTGCAACGTCTGGGCGTGCGCCCTTGACCGCCAAGCTCCCCACCAGACGGCGGCTACGGCCTTAAGAGCTGCGCTGGAATGACATCCTCTGAACTCACCCCCGTGATGGGCTCCAGTGGAGCCCCCTCCCCTACCCCCCCCAGCCCCTTTGGAAACAGAAAGAGGAGAAGCCACGGAGAAGCAACCGCTCGTGTGTTTTGCTGTTTGCCCACAGCTCCGCCAAACACTTTAAACTTCAGCGGCGCTCACCGCAAAAGAAAGACGCTGGTGGCTCCGGAGATTAACATCTCCCTGGACCAGAGCGAGGGCTCCTTGCTGTCGGATGATTTCCTCGACAGCCCTGATGACCTGGACATCAACGTGGATGACATCGAGACCCCCGATGAGACTGACTCGCTGGAGTTCCTGGGCAACGGCAACGACCTGGAGTGGGAAGGTATGTGTCAAGCCGGGCCACCCTTGCTCGCCCGCCACCTCCCCAGCCCCTGGGACGCGTGGTCTGGTTGCTTTCCTTCCTGACCAGCTGCTCGGTACAGCCCCTGAAATCTGAGGCTCGCTGGAGGCCCCCATCCATTCCCGCCAGCTCGGAGAGGGGCAGGGGGAAGTGGGCAGAGTGGGCAGGTGGGGACAGGGGGAGGTTCTAACCTGGGGGGGGGGAGTACAGGACAGCCTCAGGAGGGCATCTGCTGATTGCGGCGTCTGCTCGTCTTCTTATAGGAGGCACCGGGAACCGCACCCGGGACCTCCTGTGTGGGAGGCGGGTGCCCAATCCCTTGAGCCACATCCACTCTCACCAGGTTCTCCAAGGCGACCTAGAACAAAATGAAGTGCATTCAATTGAGTCAACAGATATGTGCCGGGTGTGTGTTTTTGGGGTATCAGGGATACCACAGGGACACGGACAGTCAAAAAGCCAGATGCTGGCTAGGAAGAAACAAATATGCACGAGGTGTTCGCAGCTAAGGATGAGTGAGGTGTGTGTGGAGAACAAGGGGAGGTGATGGGACAGACCAGGGATACTCATTGGGGGCGATTCTGCCCTCCCCCCCCAGGGATCACTGGGCAATGTCTGGGGACATCTGTGGTCGTCACGACTGGGAAAGGGGAGCTCCCAGCATCCAGTGGGTGGAGCCCAGGGGCCTGCTCAATGCCCCCCAGTGCCCGAGTACATCGAGTGGGGGGAGCCCAGGAGCTCCACACCCCGCAGCACCCAGGACGGCCCTACCCTGGAGAATGTTCCGGCCCCGATGGCAGCCGAGCCGAGGTGGGAATGACCCCAGAGAATGACCCAGTCCCGAGGTCAACGTCAAAACTCACAGCCTATGCTATCATAAATGAAACTTTCCCAATATTAATCAAGTATCTTTTTATTTTAATACATTTTTATTAGAAAAATTGTGAACTTACAAAACAATCACGTACAACACCCCTCCACCAACACACTACTTTGTTCTGGAAACTTTGTTCCAGATTGTGAGATAACAGCATCAGACTTTTACCACTAACTATGGTCCATGGGGTACATCTGGCATATTTTTCCACACCCCCTATTATTAACCCAGGACATCTTAGGCTTTGATGCAAGAATGTTACAGTTTTGCTGGTAACTCGAGTCCACTGGTTACATTAATTGCATTTTCCCATGCATCGTTATAGTCTCACCACCCTGCAATAGTGAGGTGCATCTGCTCTAGCTCACGGAAGGACATGCTTGCATTTGTGCTGTTAACCACATCCTCATCCACCTCTGGGTCCGCTGTGATATTCAGCCCCTAGATCCTTCTCCAGCTTTCTCTCTATTGACATTTACATCCCTAACTCACCTTTTCAGCCACGACCCGTTTAATCGAGCATCTGTTATTATTAACACGTAGTTCAGTGATTCTGCCACACACACCCCCCCCAGAGGACACTGGGCGGTGTCGCGACTTGGGACAGGGTTGGGGCTGCTCCTGGCATCGAGTGGGGGGAGCCCAGGAGCTCCACACCCCGCAGCACCCAGGACGGCCCTACCCTGGAGAATGTTCCGGCCCCGATGGCAGCCGAGCCGAGGTGGGAAGCCCTGAGCTGGGGTGACTGGGTGGGAAAGGCCTCCAGGGGCAGGTGTGCTCTGAGCTGAGACTCTGAGGCAGGGACCCCTCCAAAAGCCAACCGAGGTGGCTGGAGAGTGCTGAGCTGGAGGGCGTGGGGTGGGGAGTGCAGGGGGTTTGCGGATTTCAGAGGACGTGGGTGGCGCGGTGAGAAGTTTGGTTTTTATTCCCGGTTCGGTGGCGAGTTGCACGGGATCGCCCCGATCCGATGGGTGTTTTGAAATGTACCCCGGCTTTGGTGCTTCAGCATAGGAGGTGGTGGTGGCCGCAGGGATGCAGAGAAGGATTTGGGGTCTCTTTTGGAAGCAGCACGTGCCGATGGGTGAGACACGGAAATGCAAGAAGGAAGGAGTCGGAAACAATGCCCCCAATTTTTTACCTGAGCAGTTGGGCGGGGAATCGTGTCATTTCCAGAGGTGGGCAGACTGCAGGATGAACAGGTCGGGAAGGCGTGGCTATTTTAAGAGTGGTTAAGAATGTTGAGAAGCCTCTCCTTGATGGATGGAGCTGCCACGTCCCAGAGAGGGAAACAGCGTGTCCTAAGTCACACAGCAGTTGTTGGTAGAGCTGGTCTCCTCGATTCCGCCCCCAGAGTGCTTTCCCGTGTTCTGTGTCTGAAAAAGAAATGATGTGGGTGTGACTTTTAGCCTCCAAGATCCCCCCAATCCTCCTGCCAGCCCCAACCCAACCCTGTCGGTCAGCAGAGTGTAGGACAAGGGATTTTGCCTGTGACCTTGAGGATAATTGGATGCTGACACAAACCACACAGAGACCCCTCCCCGAGCTTGGCCTCAAGCTGCTCGCATTTGACGAAGGAAACAGACATGGAAACTGACCATTAGAGAGAGCTGTGGCCAGGGCGGGGCTGGCGGAGGGCAGCCCTTGGGGTGCAGTCAAGGAAGGCTTCCTGCCAGAGGTGGCGCTTGCACCAGTCTCTCTTTTTTTTTTTTTTTTTAGGAGGTACCGGGGATTGAGCCCAGGACCTCGTACATGGGAGGCAGGCGCTCAACCACTCGAGTTACATCTGCTCCCTTGCGTCAGGTCTTAACAAATGTACAGCTAGAAAGCAGGTTCAGGTGGCCTTCCAGCAGGTCTCGTGGCTGTCTCCGGGTTGGCCAGGGGACGGAGCAGGGAGGAGACCCACTCCTCGCTCTGTGCCTTTTTGTAGCTTCAGAACTGTGTACCCCGTGCAAGTATTACCCGTGCACAGGCTCCGTAAAGAAATCCCTATTTTGAAGAAGAGGGCATTCCGAAAAAGAAGGTCTAACATACGTACAGGTTTCGGGTCAAGAAGACATGGCGCCTTCGGGAAGGGAAGTTTGCATGAGCTGGGCGTGGGGGCGAGAGCAGAAGGGATTCAGACTTTAGCCTTTCCTTGCACAATGGGAGCCCCTGGAGGATTTTAAGCAAGAGGGTAGCATGATCCGCCTTGGGTTTTAGGAAGAACTCTCCGGCAGCTGGGCCTGGCTCCAAGCAAGAGAGCACACAATCCAGGCCGTGGAAACAGAGCGTGTGATACTAAGAACCATGCAAATCTGGGGACCCCTGGAGAGTGGAAAGTGGGGTGAGGGAGGACCTGGGTTTCACCGGAGCCATGGCTGGACGTGATCCCAGGCCTCAAAGAGGATAAAAAAATAAATAAAAAATGAGCGAAGCTTCTCTCATGCCAAGAGGGGGCTCTGAAAAGCCCCAGGATGCAGGATCTGAAACCAAGAGTGCCCAGGGGAGGCCAGTGAAGGGGGGCCTCCTGGAGGGCTTCCTGGAGGAGGTGATGTTTGAGCCAGGCTTCAGAAAAGGGGAGCAGGAGAGAAAGATGGGCATGCAGGGCAGCCAGGTGGAAGGACATGCTTGGGGAAAGTCTCCCGGAAGAGAGGGGCTGGACACGTGGCCACCTGCAGCCATGGGAGGTGCCACGAGAGGGAGGCTTGGTGGGAAGGGGGAGTGGGATCCAGGGGGCCCCATGCCCAGCACCAAGAGGCCCAGACTCAGGCATCCCCACTGCCCACCCCTCGGCCTGCTTCCAGACGACACCCCCGTGGCCACTGCCAAGAACATGCCCGGGGACAGCGCAGACCTGTTCGGGGATGGTACGGCCGAGGACGGCAGTGCCACCAACGGTCGCCTGTGGCGGACGGTAATCATTGGGGAGCAGGAGCACCGCATAGACCTGCACATGATCCGGCCCTACATGAAGGTGGTGACGCACGGAGGTGAGGCTGGCTCCCCTGGGCGATGGGGGGCTGCCTCGGAACCTCGGTCTCTTCTTCTGGTCCACGGGGATGTTAAGAGGTCCAGCCCCCATCTCAGGCTTGAATGTGGATGAAACGGGGATGTGCCGGGCACACACGGGGGGTGTGTGTGTGTGGTCTGGGATAGTAGTAGCAAGGGATTGGGGGTGGCTGGACCCTCCTGAGCTTGGGGGACGAGGGGAGGGGCTGACGTGTGAGGAGGTGGACGGCAGGTGTGCTCAGAGGGGCCTGGGGGAGATCCGCGGCTCACTGCCCACCCGCCTCTCCCCAGGGTATTACGGCGAGGGACTCAACGCCATCATCGTCTTTGCAGCCTGCTTCCTCCCAGACAGCAGCCTCCCCGACTACCACTACATCATGGAGAACCTCTTCCTGTAAGTCGTCAGCTCTCTCCAGGCTGGCTGGGGACGGTTCTGAGAAGTCCTGGGCCGGTGGGGTGGAGCAGGCTGCAGGAACGATGCTGGGGGCTCTGAGAAGCCCCTGCTCGCCCCTTCTTCCCTGCGTGGGCCTTCTGGGCCTCCGTGTGCTCATTTGCTGCTATCATCATCGTCATCACCTTATCCATCGCCATAGCTATCATTTATTGAGCAGATACTATGTGCCAGCCACGAGGCTAAGTGCTTCATCATCCACCCTGACCACGCTCTGGGAGGGAGGTCCCATTGCCTCCATGTCATGGGTGAGCCCCCCCCCCAAGGCACAGAGAGGTTAAGTCACCTGCCCAAGGACACACAGGTACAGTTTTATTATGACAGACACAGGTAACCCATGGTAAAGCACCTGACAGTTATAGTAAGAGCTCAGTTAATATTACTCCTCTTATTATCGTGATTATTAAGATTTCCATCTTACATGGCAGGGCTTGGGTGCCAGGTAGACTCAACAGCCAGAGGAGGGCAGGACAAGGAAGAGGGTCTGGGGAAGGTTGAAGGTCTGAGCAACCTCATCTACTCATCCTCCCATCCACCCATTTACCCACTCATCCATCCATCCAATCTTCCACTCATCCATAGATCTGTACATCCATCTACTCACCTATCCATCTATTCATCCATCCATCCATCCACCCATCCATCCACCCATCCATCCAATCTTCCACTCATTCATACATCCATCCACTCAGCAATCCATCTGTTCATCCACTCATCCATCCACCCATCCATTCATCTACCCTCCCATCCATACATCCATCTATCCATTCACTTCCCCATCCAACCACCCATCCATCCTCCCATCCATCTATTCATCCGTTCATCCATCCTTCCTTCCTTCCACTTATCCACCCATCCATCCACCCATCCAATCTTCCACTCATTCATACATCCATCCACTCACCCATCCATCTATCTGTCCACCCATCCACCCACCCATCCATCTATCTGTCCACTCATCCATCCACCCATCCATTCATCTACCCACCCATCCATCCATCCATATATCCATTCACTTACCCATCCAACCACCCATCCATCCATCCACACATCCACCCACCCATCCATCTATTCATCCACTCATCCATCCACCCATCCATTCATCTACCCACCCATCCATACATCCATCTATCCATTCACTTACCCATCCAACCACCCATCCACCCACCCATCCATCTGTTCATCCATGTATTCATCCATCTATTCATCTGTCCTTCCTTCTTCCACTCATCCATACATCCATACACACATTCATCTATTTGTCCACCCATTCACCCACCCATCCATCTATCCATCCATATATCCATCCACGCACCCATCCATCCACTCACTCATCCATCCATCTATCCATCCATCCATCCATCAATCCATCCACCCATCCATCCATCCATCCACCCTCCCACTGATCCATCTATCTCAGTGATTCTCATCCTAAGGTGATTTTGACCCCAAGGGACATTTAGTGATATCTGGAGCATTTTTGGTTGCAACGGTGTAAGGGGAGGAGCTCCTGGAATCTACTGGGTAGAGGCCGAGGGTTCTGCTTGACAGCCTCCAATGCACAGGACAGCTCCCACAGTAGAGAATGAGCCAGCCCCAAATGTCAGCAGAGCCGAGGATGAGAAAACTTGATTTATCTACACGTCCAGCGTGCATCCATCCCCCCACTCACCCATTCTTTCGCTAAACATTTCTTGATGCCCTGCTGGGGAGTTCTGGTGAATCTAACCCGGTCTCTCCTCCCAAAGATCTCACAGCCACCTGCTCTCCCCCCTTCCTAGCCCTCTCACCCCATCCAAACAGCTGGCAAGTTCTGTTGATTGCTCTCCCAGGATTATCAGGACTTTGGAGGTTTGACCCTGAGGCCCTTGGATAAGAGGAGGTACCCCTAGAAGAGCAGAGCAGAAAGTAGCCTAAGACACATGGAGCCCATTCTTCCCAATTTACAGAAATAGAGGCTCAGAGAGAGAGGAAATGATTTCCCTGAAATCACTCAGGGAGAGAAGAGACAGGAATGGACCCCAGGTTTCCTAACATTCAGGGCAGTGTGCTGTCCACCACACCTGCCACTTTCTGGGGGCACTGTTCCCTGGCTGTAAGACTCCTTATCTCTCAGGAATGGTGGGGAGATTGAATGAGAGAGAATCCATATCAAGCGCATAGTAACTGCTCAATAAAATGGTCATGGCAGCTATGATTACATCCAGTGATGGAAATCTGGAGTGGGCTGGGGTCGTCCATGCCTACTCCCACCAGAGTTTACCGGGATTGCTGACAACACCTGAGCAGGTGTGGCTGGCACACCTGGGGCAGGTGTGGGAGCAGAGAGGGCAGACACCTCAGCCGTGCGGTCCCAGGAGCTGGAGCTTCTTCTGACTCTGCCTCCGCCACCCGTGCTGGGTCCCCCGTCTTCTGGCCCCCCCCCCCCCGCGCCCAGGTACGTGATCAGCAGCTTGGAACTCCTGGTTGCCGAGGATTACATGATCGTGTACCTGAATGGTGCTACACCCCGGCGGAGGATGCCTGGCATCGGCTGGCTGAAGAAGTGTTACCAGATGATCGACCGCAGGTGAGTCAGGTGGAGGGAGCCAGGGGGGTGGGAAACATCTCAGGGTGCAGGGCTCCAAAGCCTGAGGTGAGCCACGCCCCTCCAAAGCAGGGGACCCTGAGGGCTGTCAGAACCAAGGGCGCCCCAGAAAACCTTCTGGAAATGGGAGGCAGCAGGACCACGTGGCCAAGAGCTGGGCTGTAAATTAGGAGAGAGCAGCAGGGCTAGAAAACTTCCTGGAGGGGATTCAGGTTTGCATAGCCTCCACTTCCTCCCCTGAAAAAGGGAGATAATTACTGTGGCCAAGGTGAGTGTACAGGAGAGGGCTAAAGCTAAGATAAACAGGATAGCTGCAAGTGAGAGCGTGGGAAACGGTGCCCCGAGTGGATGCTCTTGAATGTCAGTCATGTTGGCTGAGACGAGAAGGTTCTTATCTGGCATGGAGAGAATTTTCTGCACATTCCAAACCCTCCAATGCATGTTTTTCCATCTAGAGCAGGGGGTCCCAACCAGGGGCAATTCTGTATTCCCTAGAGATAAAGGGCAGTGTCTGCAGACACTTGTGAATGTCAAGACTCGGAAGTGGGGTGCTCCTGGCATCAGGTGTGGGGAGCCCAGGGAGGCTGCTTAACACCCCCCAGGGCTCAAGACAGACCCCCATAACACAGAGTTATCCCGACCCAAACCCCAAGCCCCAGCGCTGAGAGTAAAAAGCTTTGCTCTAGAGCCTGCAGTTACCAACTTGAAACAAACGATTGCTCGCCCCCCCCCCCGGGGAGCGGGCCAGTGACTGTCTGCAAGGCTGCGTTACTGCCTTCGCGCAGGGAGAAAATCCTTTTCCCTTCGATCATCTGACGGGAGGGTGATTGCAAGCCTGGGTGGGGAGCGAGCTCCGAAGATCTCGCAGCAAGTTGGTGGCAGAGCTGGGACTGGAGACTGGACTTCTGATCCCCTTCCCGGCCGCACCCCTGACCTTGAGCAGGAAACAACGGAGCCAACGCCTTGGGTTTGAAATGGAAGCAGCCCACGTGTCGTGTACCTGGGAGAATGCAGGGAGGCTCAGAGGCTCGTGCTGGGCATTTTGCTAAAGTTAGGAGCTGGCTTCGTCTCCCGGGGCCCCACGTGGAAATCCAGAAGTCCAACAGCAAGCTGTCTGCAGGGCCATTCTCCCTCCGAGACCTGTTGGGAAGAATCCTTCCTTGCCTCTTCCGGCTTCAGGTGTCCACCAGCCATCCTTGACGGTCCTTGGCTGGTAGATGGCGGCACTTGAGCCTCTGCCTCCTCCATCGTCACGTGGGCTCCTTCCCCACGCCGCGTCTGTCTGTCCAAAGTTACGTTTTTTATGAGGACACTAGTCATGTTATATTAGGGACCAACCTAAGCCAGTCTGGCCTCGTCTTTTTTTGTTTGTTTGTTTTTTAAAGATTTTTTTTTTCTTTTTAAAAACTTTCCCAGGCTCATTAGTTTTTAGGATTTATTTACTTCTCCCCCGCCCGCCCCCTATCATCGTCTGCGCTCGCTGTCTGCTCGTTGTGTGCTCTCTGTGTCTGCTCGTCTTTTTTTTAGGAGGCACTGGGAACCGAACCCAGGACCTCCCATGTGCGAGGGACACACCCAATCACTTGAGCCACATCCGCTCCCTGCTTGTTTTGTCTCTCGTTGCGTCTCCTCATTGCGTCATCTTGTTGCATCAGATCGCTGAGCCATCCCATCATCTTGCTCGTCTTCTTTAGGAGGCCCCAGGAACCGAACCCGGGATGTCCCATGTGGGAGGCAGGTGCCCAACTGCTTGAGCCACATCCACTCCCCTTATTCCTTTTTTTTTTTTTTTTCCCCTATTCCTTTTTAATGGTGGTAAAATATACATAACATACAAATAATTGTACCCATTTTAAGGGGACGATTCTTTGACACTGAGTTCATCGACAAGACTGTGTGACTTTCACCATTATTTCCAGACGATTTCCATCATCCTAAACCAAAATCATACTAATTTAGAAATAACTCCCCATTCCCCTCTCCCGCCACCCCTGGTCACCACTGCTCTGCTTTTTGTCTCTATGAATTTGTATTTCATATAAGAGAAATCATACAGTATTTATCCTTTTGTGTCTGGCTTATTTCACTTAACATGATGTATTCCAGGTTCATCCATGTTGCAGCTCAGACCAGCCCTTCACTTCTTTTTACGGCTGTATAATATTCCGTTGTGTGGATGCACATTTCTATCCATTCGTCTGTAAATAGACACTTGGGTTGCTTCCACCCTTTGGCTCTTGTGAACAATGCTAGATGAACATGGGTGTACAAATATCTGTCCGAGCCCCTGCTTTCAGTTCTTTTGGGTCTGTAGGTGTAGGATTGCTGGGTCATATGGTTATTCTAGGTTTAATTTTCTGAGGAACCTCCATGGTTTGACCTCATCTTAATGAATCACATCTTCAAAGACCCTATTTCCAGATAAGGTCACATACACGGGACCGGGGCTTTGGCCTTGAACCTGTCTTTACGGGGGGGGACACAATTCAACCCAGAAGAGGTGATGAGAGAGCAGTGCCGGCTCCTCAAACCTGCCCTCCCCATCTGCCTGCTAGGCACCCAAGGACCCTCCACCTGTCCTTGGGGTCTCAGGGACCAGAGAGGTGTGTCTTTATGTCCTGGGGGTCCCCCATCTCCTGGGTGGGGGCAGATGTTTGACAGGCACGTGTGGAATGAATGAAGGAGAGAGTAAGGGACGTATGCACACACTCCCCTTCCTTTCTCCTGAAGCCCCCACTTCCCTCCAGGGGCTCACACCCTGGAACCCACCTTTCCCTCTCTGCCTCCCCAGATTGCGGAAAAACCTGAAGTCCTTAATCATCGTGCACCCTTCCTGGTTCATTCGGACTGTGCTGGCCATCTCTCGCCCCTTCATCAGGTGAGATGGAGACGGTAAAACCTGTATCTGCATACCCACGCGGGTGGTTGTTTAGAATCTGCATTTTCAAGTTTCTCTGTGCTGAAGATGTTATTGCTTAACGAGAATGAACCCGTTTTAAATACTTCCAATAAGCAACAAGGCACGGGAAAAATAGTAACAGCCGGCTACCGTGCGTTGAATGTCAGGTACTCTATTTTATACTATTTACGGCCATAACCATTATCACGCCCATTTCATGGATGGGGAAACCGAGACTCAGAATGGTCCAGGAACTCAGCATCACACAGCGTGGTCACTAGCCCACCCTCCCCACACCCCAGAGGTAAGCCCACCCCCCAGTGCTGGAATCTGTGTGTGGTCCATAGAGATGCCAAGAGAGCCTGAAGGAATCCTAGCTCCACTCCCCTCCCCCAGGGTCGGTAATGGATGGACATTGCGATGTATTTGTGTGAGCTGGGAAGGGATCCCCAAGACGACCCTCAGGCTCGATGGCTGGCTACAAGGACTCACAGAACTCAGAAAAGCCATTGTACATGTGGCTCTGGTTTCCCTGAGAAGAGGGACGCAGATTAAAATCAGCAAAGCGGGGAGTGGGGGAAGCTCAGTGGTTGAGCACCTGCTTCCCACATATGAGGTCCTGGGTTCAATCCCCGGTACCTCCTAAAAAAAAAAAGAAAATAAGATCGGCAAAAGGAAAAGGCACCTGGAGCAGGGTCCAGGGGAGATGAGATGAGGGTTTCCATTCATCCTCTCCCCGTGGAGTTGGGCGGACAGTGCTGCATTCTCGTGACAGCGACGTGTGAGAACATGCTCTGAGTGTTGCCAACCAGGGAAGCTCTCCTGAGCCTTGATGTCCTGGATTTTCACTGGGTGTGGGTCACGCACACATGGGGTGGCTCCATGACCTGAGGTACTCAGTCTCCAGCCCCTCCAGAGGTCAGTTTGATTCCCCATGACCCAAGGTCCCCATAAATCCCATGCTAGCATAGACCTATGGTCCAAGGTCTTGGGCAAACAAGATACTTTTATCCCGCAGGGCATTCAAGGGCTTAGAGGTTACCTCCCAGGAACTGGTCAAGGGCCATCCTTTCTTCTGGAACATTCAAAGTCTGAGCACTTCAGACCTGCCAGGTTAACCCTTTACTGCCCAACACAGAAGCACCTGGGGGGGGGAACAGATCAAGTAAAATGAAACTAGTCATATGTCATTCCTTCTTCAATCAAATAACACTTAATATCAAATTATTTTCATTAATAAATAATTTAATGGAATCTAAAACCCTGAATTAAGCTGAGATCTTTGAGTTCCTCTTTCCCAGTTCAGAATCTGTGATGACTTTAAGAGACATAGTCCAACACCTCCTCTGTAGATAATCTGCTGCTTTCATGGAGTCATAGGTGTGAACAATTTCAAAGAGATGACTTTTTTAAAAAAAGATTTATTTGTTTTACTTTATTTATTTATTTATCCCCCCTTCCCCCGATGGTTCTCTCATCTGTCTGCTCATTGTTTGCTCGGCTTCTCCAGGAGGCACCGGGAACCGAACCTGGGACCTCCCACATGGGAAGCAAATGCCCAATGGTCTGAGCCACATTCACTCCCCGAGATGACTTTTGAGGTTCTGTTTTCAAGGATTCTTGAGCACTCTTCTAATTTAATATCCCCATGCTTCTAACAGGACTGCAACTGGTTCTCTATATTCCATAACTGGGGTGGGTGGAGGGAGGAGAAAAGTGAGCTTCCACATTTCAAAGACGAGACTGGACACGGTGATTCTGAGCTGGGATCGGACGTTTGGAGATGATGACTAAAAGGAAACTCCCATTTGTTCCATGATGACCCAAAGGTTGGGAATGTGCCATGCCCTTGACTGGAATTCTCACCCCCACCCATAGCCCACAGTGAGGACGTTGTCTCGGCTGAGACATGGATATCAGCTTCCAGGGATGGCTGTGGTGGGTATCACCACATATTGTCATTATGTCATGTACATCTGTACTTACAGACCAGCTTTCTGAGCAGCAGGTGTTGATTCTGTATACTATAAAGAAACTTTCTAGCGAATCAGATTGGTCCAACGACGGAATCCTCTGGACATAAACATATCGAGGTTGTGCAATGCGTTTCCAACTCTTTAGCTGGAGTTAGGCCAAGTTCCCAGGTCAAGGGCACAAGCCTCACAAGACTACTCTCACTTCAGGTACCAGCTACAAGCTTGGGGGTTCCCCAGGGACCACTCGCACTTCTGACCAGCTGGCTACAAATTTAGGAACCCCCCCCCCCAGATTTGATAATTTGCTAGAATGACTCAAAGGACTCAAGAAAGCACCATACTTATGAATACATCTTTATTTGAGCAAAAAGGATACAAAGAAGTCAAAAGAAGGGATGCATAGGGTGAGGTCTGGGAGGGTCCCCCAAATGCAAAGCTACCATGCCCTTTCACCTAGAGGGTGCCCTCCTGGCATATCGATGGGTACCACCAGCCAGGGAGGCCCACTGGGCTTTGATGCCCACAATTTTTGTTGGGGTCTCATTCCATGGTTGCACCCAATCTCCAGCCCTCCCCACGACACCAAGGTTCAAAGCCACACCCCCTAATCACCTGGTAGGTCTTTCTGGTTTGGCCAGCTCCCTACTCTCAAACCACCCAGAGTCACCTCATAAGCATAAACTCCCAGGTGTGGTCTGGGAGGCCCACCACAGATAACAAAAGACATTCTTATCACTTGGGGAGTTCCAAGGATATAGAGGTCACCCCCTAACTCTGCAGGGATGACCCTGCCTGGTTGGCTGGGGACAGGAGCCCTGCCCTTTCTGCCTGGAGTTCATTCTCTGTGCTTTTGCCCTTTACCTGTCTCTCATGCCAACCACAGGGGGACCCCCGTGTTCCAAGGATAATTTTTTTTTCTTATAAAAACAAATGTGAACTGTATGAAAGCAGCTGAGCACATGGTACTCTGCAGTATATGATGACCACTCTGCCCATGAGGAAAATGTCTCTCTCACGCCTTAGTCCGTAACTATTGACTTTCTGCTAAGCAACAGGTTTGTTTTGCCCATGTGGTTGCTGGGAACTTTATAATTCATCATGTGTCCCCTTTTGCACTGGATGCTGGAAAGCTTGAGCCAATTTTTTTTGTCTAATCTCTAAAAACTTCTATTAAACTTCTCAACATACCTTTGGCTCATTTTTGCTCCTCTACCATTATATTCTCTTGGCCTTATATAGGTTGTCAATAAACATTTACTTTACTTTGAAAATTTTTATTCTACATTTCCCCAACTATAAGCTTAACTTTTTTTTTTTTTAATCCACGAGTTCAAAGCAGAGTGCTGGTGATAAAAGCATCTCATGGTACGTGGCAAAAATTTGAGTTCTGGTTAGGACAGGAAGTAGCTATTCATCACTAAAGAGTTGGGAACAAGCTCCCTACCCAAGTGCCAGGACAGTGTCCTCGGGGGAAAATTAATGCAGAGGGGGCAATTCCTAGAGATGATGGAAAAACAGTTCAACAGGATCGGCTTGCCTCTGGATCCTAGGCAGCTCTTACTTTCCCCTGCCCTCTCCACCCCATGGGGGATGGAGACTGAGCAGAGAGGGAGGTTTGAGCGTAGGTGCTTGGGGCATGCTGGAAGAGGGTCGTGTGTGCCTCCCTGCGCCCATCATCCTTTCTGGGCAACCTTGGGTAACCCCCTGAGGGCTGGGTTCCAGGCGTCTCCCTCCTTCTCCTTCCTGCCAGCATGAAATTCATCAACAAGATCCAGTACGTGCACAGCTTGGAGGACCTAGAGCAGCTCATCCCCATGGAACACGTCCAGATCCCAGAATGCGTCCTACAGTGAGTGCCTCTAACTCCGGTGGGCGGGCCATCCCCACCCCTAGCCCCACCCCCACCACTCCCAACAACCCCAAGCTTTGAGTCCCTCCTTCCTGTGCTCCTCACTTCTTCCTGGTTCGCTCCTCACTTCCTGGTTCGCTCCTCACTTCCTGTTTCCGCCCGGTTGCCCCGGAACCGGAAGTAAGGGGAAGAGCGGCGGAACACAGGGAGCCCAACAGTGTTTCCTGGGACCTGTTGATGTTACGTTCAGCTGCGTGCCTGCGACACGTCGTAAACACCTCCCCATTTTTCTCACTGTAGCAAAGTCTCCTTAAGCGTCTTTTTTTTAAAAATTGTGGTTAGCATATGTATATATATGTTATCTATATGTCATATACATGACAAAATACTTAACATTTTTAAGTGTACAATTGACATTCATTACAATCATAATGTACTGTCATCACCACCACCCATTACCAAAACTTCTTCAACCCCCGCCAAACAGAAACTCTCCACCCACTGAGCAATAATACCAAGAAATAAATTATAAAAAGAAAGAAAGAAAGAAAGAATTCCCCCTTCCCCCTGGTAACCTCTGATCTGCTTTCTGTCTTTGTGAATTTGCTCATTCTAGGTATTTCCTATAAGTGGACTCATGCAATATTTGTCTTTTTGTGTCTGCCTTATTTCATTCAACATGGTGTCTTCAAGATTCATCTGTGTTGTAGCATGGATCAGAACTTCATTCCTTTTTACGGCTGAATAATATTCCATTGTATGGCTAGACCACGTTCTGTTTATCCATTCATCTGTCTGTGAACGCTTGGGTGGCTTCCACCTCTTGGCTATCGTGAGCAATGCTGCTGTGAACAATCACGTACAAATATCTGCTTGAGTCCCCGCTTTCAGTTCTTTAGGGTCTATATCTAAGAGCGGAATTGCCAAGTTGTATGGTAGTTCTATGTTCAACTTTTTGAAGCACTTCCAACCTGTTTTCCACAGTGGCGGCACCATTTTACATTCTCACCAGCAATCTATGAGGGTTCTATTTCTCCACGTCCTTGCCAACACTGTTATTTTCTGTCTTCTTGCAATTCTAGCAAGGCCAGCCCTGGGGTCTCCCAGGCCTCAGCAAAGCAGAAGTACAGTGAAGCAAGCACATGTACAAGATCAGACAGGAGTCTGGGAGCACTAAGTGCTGTGTGGAGGTCAGAAAAACATGGTCCTTCCCACGGGGTCCCCTGCTTGTTTTTATAAATAAAATTTTATTGTCATGCCATATATTAGGGTTCTCCAGAGAAACAGAACCAACAGGATGGATGGATCATGGACAGATAGATGGATATAGATGGATACATTTTTTGATAGATGGATGGATAGATGATAGATATATATGGATGGATAGATATAGATGGATACATTGATGGATGGATAGATGATAGATAGAAGATAGATAGGTAGATAGATAGAAAGATATAGAGATATTAAGAGATTTATTATAGGAATTGGCTCATGCAACCGTGTGGATTGCCAAGTATTCTGTAGGCAGGCTGGAAGTTGGAAACTCCTTTGAAGATGAAGTTGAATTCCCCAGGAGAAGGTGGCTGGCTGCTGAAGAGGCCAAAATTCTTCTTTCTGACTTCTGAAATCCTCAGTTCTGGCTTGAAGACCTCCAATGGATTGGATGAGGAGACCCCCTCATTGCTGAGGGCAATCTCCTTTGTTGATTGTAGATGCAATCAGCTGTAGATGCAAGCAACTGAGTAGACATACAGATCCATCTACAAAATGCCCTCACAGTAACAATCAGACCAGAGCTTGCTTGGTCTGGACACCATGACGTAGCCAAGCCGACACACAAAACTAACCATCATACACAGGCACTGCCCCTTATGCCGTATGATTTTGGCAGCTTTCGCATAGCGGCTGAGCTGAGTGTCTCGACGGAGACCGTGGGACCCAGAAAGCTGAAAATATTGGCTCACTGGCCCTTTACAGTATCCTGAGCCCTGCAGTGTGGTGTGTGTTCGGGTATTTCAACAACATGGCTTCTCAGTCCCCCCAGAGAGAAGGAAATTCCCCCGGCAGTGTATCTACCAAGAAGAGAGGGCTGTATCTGATGGTCTTTTCTTTCTTCCAGGTATGAAGAGGAAAGAATCAAGGCCAGGAAGGAAAGGTAGGAGCAGGGAAGCTACTGCCGGGGTGGGAGGTTGGAGTTGGTGACTGAGCAGTGCCCTCATTTGGGGGTGACCTGGTGGCTGCGGCTCAGCAGGGACCAATGACAGGTGCCGGGACCTTCTCCTCTCCTGAGGGCTTAGGAGGGGGACCTGGGTTCGTATCCCATCCCCCCCACACTTAATAATAGCACAATATTAGGCAGCTAGAAAGTTCACCACTCCCTGGGTGGGGGCGGATTGTGAAAATCCTGGAAGATAGAATGTCCTCAGCACAAATGTGGGTACAGAATATATGCTCAGGAAAGGCAATAGCAGTGGTCAGACCGAGTTCTCACTTTCTAGTATCAGCCCCAGGCTGGCTCAGCTTTCTTTAGTAGCACAGTCTTTAGCAGGAGTCATGGACCTTCTGGGCTATTCCGGCCCCTCCCTGTTGTAGGCAGGGCGAGGGTCACTGCTAACTGCACCTTACAGCCCGGGAATCCGAGGTTCAGAGAGGGCAAGGCCCCTGCTGAAGGTCACACAGCACAGCCACCAAAAGCATTTGTCACTCCAAGTCCCACACCAACCCCAGGGGAAACAGGCAGAGACGACAGAGGTTCAGCCCAGAAAGTTTCTCGAGCAGGAAAGGAGATGGATGCCTCACCAGGGACAGAACGAGGCCGAGAGGACCATCCCAGCAGAAAACACACATAAGGAAATCCTTGACCTTGGCATAGCCTGGTATTAAGAGACGGGCTGGATGGGAGCAGGCAGTGGGGGTGGGGGATGAGGCTGGAGATGGGGGCATGGGAACAGTTCTGTGTCCTCCCAGGATTTTTCCTCCCTCCTCCCCTTCTTCCTTCCTTGCGTTCTTTCTGTTTCTTTGTCACACTCCTTCTCTTTTCTCCTCCTTTCCTTCCATTCTCTTTCTTCCTTCCTTCCTTTTCTTTTTTCTTTTTCTCTCTCCTTCCCTCACTCCCCTTCTTTTTTCCTTCCTTTCTTTCTTCCTCTTTCCCTCCCACCCTTCCTTCTCTTTCTTTTTTCTTTCTCTCTAGCTCTTTCTCCCTCCCTCCTTTTCTTCTTTCCTTCTTCTCTGTCTTTTTTTCCCTCAATTTCCTTCCCTCCCTCCCTCCTTTCCTTTCTCTCCTTTCCTTCCGTCCTTTCTCCTTCTTTCTCTTTCTTCCTTGTTCCCTCCTTCCCTCTCTCTCTTCCTTCTTCCGTCTCTCCCTCCCTCCCTCTCTTCCTTCTGTCCTTTCTCCCTCCTTCTCTCTCTCCCTCTCTCTCTCCCTCCTCCATTCCTTTTCTCTCTCTCTTTCCCTCTGAGTTAAGTGCACTCCTCCCACTTGCTGAGCCTTAGCTGTGGACAGGGACAGAGGCGATGCACCCAGGCAGGGCACTCAGCTTTCTAGAACTGCAGCAAGGGGGCGGGGAGGGCTGGTGTCCACTTAATAAGTACATGGATGTGTCTCCAGGGATAACCTGGGGCTGACGACCTTCCTCCTCCCTGCCCCCACTCCTGCATCCTCACAGCTGGAGCCCCCTCACGCCCCCTTGGGTGAGCTCTTCTCTCCCCACCTTGGGCAGGCAGATGTGGGGCCATCTCCACCCTCATGGACCCGACAATTCCAGGGGGGCAGCTGTCGAGCTAAACTCTGGCCATCACCATGCATCTCCTCACTCTCTCTGTCCACAGTACAAGGCCTCAGCCAGAGTTTGTCCTACCCAGGTCTGAAGAGAAACCAGAGGTGGTGGCGGAGAACAGGTGAGTATGCAGGTGTCCTCAGGTGAGCAACTGTGCAGGTGACCTCAGGTGAGCATGCAGGTGTCCTCAGGTGAGCATGCAGGTATCCGCAGGTGAGTGAGTGTGCATGTGATCACAAGTGAGTGTGTAGGTGCCTGCAGGTGCACATGCAGACGACCACAGGTGAGCGAATGCAGGTGACTGCAGATGAATGTCAACATCTACCCAGGGCTGGATCCTCAGAGGAAGGCTGGGGAGAAAGACTGTAGCCTACGAGCAAGATGGGATACAAAAATCACGTGGCTGCCACACCAAGCAAGTCGGATTCCCACCAAATCCAACCAACCCATGGAACCCAGTGCAGTCCTCCAAGGGACAGAGTGGGCTGGGGCTTCTGGAAACAACATTGCTAGTGTCGATTCTCCCCGAATGGGATGTCCCCACATTGTTCTGCCTGTGCTCCCAGGGTGCTTGGTAGACGGGAGCCAAACCATAGTGTTGGGTAAGGAGGTGTCCTGGAGAGCCTGGAGCAGTCCCATGGGGAGTGGGAGCTGAGGGCATGAATTGCCAAGTCCCCCATTTTGCGGATTGAATCAAGTCCCCCACAAAAACATGTCCAAGTCCTAACCCCTGGTCTCGTGGATGTGAACCCATTTGTAAATAGGATCTTTGAAGGTCACCTCAACCCAAGCCTTCTGGAGATGAGTTCACATCCACAAACACAAAACGCACAAGGAAAGCATCCACCATGAGCAACAGCCAGCAGATACAGCAAACAGCAGGATTAGACTCTCCCCCTGGGAGTCTCAGATAGAGATGATAAGATCGCCACGTTTAGAATGATTAAAGAGAGAAGAATTTAAAAAATAAACAAAAAAGACAAAAACAGAATGACTAAAGACACCTGGATTTGGGACTTGTAGTCCCTGACACTTTGAGCCAATAAATTCCTGCTGCTTAAGCCGACCAGTGGGTGATATTTGTTGTAGCAGCCCTCGCAGACTAAGATACTTCCTCAACCTTCACCTTCGCCCAGAATGACTCAACTTTTAAGAGCAGAGGTTTCCCAGCCAGACAGCATGGGTTCAAGTCTCAGCCCTGACCTTTTCCTACCTGTATGACCTTGGGCATGTCCACAACCACTGTGGGCTTCCTCGTCGTCATCTCTCAGGTGAGAGTAATGACAGGGCCACCGTGGGGATTGAATGAGGGAATCCACGTGGTGTCCAGTTTAAGATAGAGCACTCCAGAATGTTCCATTGAAAAGTGAGCTGTTCTGATGATGAACTAAGAAAAGGGGCATGGTACCTGCTCCATCTTAATACCCAACTGATGACCACTTCTCTGCCCAATGGCCCATGCGGTCGCCATAACAAAGCACAAAGCACCTTATGTGTGTATTTGTTTCCTGTGGCTGCTGAAAAACATGGCCACAAACTGGGAGGTTTAAAACAATTTAAAATTTAGACAATTCAGGAGTCTAAAATCGAGGTGTGGCCAGGGCTGCTGTCCCTCTGAAGCCTCTAGGGGAGCGTCCTTCCTGGCCGCTTGCAGCTCGCAGCTGCATCATTTCAGTCTCTGCCTCCGTTTCCACATGGTTGTCTTCTCCCTTCCGTGTGTCCAAATTTCCCTTTTCTTAAAAGGACACCAGTCCTATTGGATTTAGAGCTAATCCATCTTCAAAGACTAACTAACCACATCTCCAACAATCCTATTTCCAAATAAGGCCACATTCGCAGGACTGGGGGTGGGGGCGGGCTATGACTTGAAGATATTTTTTTGGGGGGACCCACTTCAAACCCATGTGACTAAATTTAACTGGCATTGAGAAGTGGATGTGGCTCAAGGAGTTGGGCGCCTGCCTCCCACGTGGGAGGTCCCAGGCTCGGTTCCTGGTTCCTCCTAAAGAAGATGAGCTGACATAACAGGCTGATGCAACGAGCAGGGAGTGGATGTGGCTCAAACAGTTGGGCACCTGCCTCCCACGTGGGAGGTCCCAGATTTGGTTCCTGGTGCCTCCTAAAGAAGACGAGCAAGACAGCGAGCAGACACAATGAGCAGACATAGACACAATGAGCAGACACATTGAGCAGACAATAAGCAGACAGATGAGGGAGGCCTCTCAGGGGGCGATAAAAACTATTTAACACATATATATATATATATTTGGCATTGAATACAATTTAAAAGTTATTTCCTCAGTTGTGCTTGCCACAGTGCATGTGCTCACATTTCAAATAGCTACGCATAACTGACAGCTCCCATATTGGGCAGCGCAGACACAGAACTTGCCTATCATTCCAGAAAATTCTATTGGACAGCACTCTCCAGATCACTTTCCCTTCTCCTGGGTCTTCCTCACTCATTTTTTTTTTATCCAGCGAATGTGGATAACCCATTTATCCACATAAATGGATGAATTTTCATACCTCATCCTGGGATACCTGAAAAAATGTGGGGTGTCCCCAGCCCTCTTCCTCACCCCACCAGGAAGCCTCTGCTTCCTGGGTCTTTCCGTCCAGGTCTACCTCCTGCGTTTGAACATTTGACAAACACCACCCGAGCCGGTTTCATGCCTTCTCCTGCCCAGAGCTCCCTGAGGGCAGTGACTCCATTCCCTTCTCCTCCTCACATCCAGCACACAGGGGTACAGGCAGCTGGTGCCAAGAGACCAAGTTCTGACTTCCAGTGAAGGTTCCAGAAGGTGACCTTTGTCCAACTCCCAGTGTGTGGGTTTGCATCCCCAGGCCTCAAGATGGTTTTCTTTTGCATTAGCGAAGGGCCTCAGTGGGTTTCCTTCTGGCTCATTTGTTACACAGCAGATACTCACTGATGCTTGCTTTGTACCAAAATCAAAGCGGTGTCAGTCCTCACAAGAGCTCATGGTCTCGACAAGCTGATAGGAAATGCCAGGGCTCCTAAAAATAGACAAATAATCCAGACACTCCTCCTTTCTTCCTCCACAGTTCTGTTCCAGTCACAGAAAATCAGGAAATGAGGTGAGTGTGA
This sequence comes from Tolypeutes matacus, assembly GCA_026826555.1. Classification (NCBI taxonomy): domain Eukaryota; kingdom Metazoa; phylum Chordata; class Mammalia; order Cingulata; family Chlamyphoridae; genus Tolypeutes; species Tolypeutes matacus. The sequence continues at coordinate 342,397 of JAKSZT010054196.1, forward strand.
AGCAGTGGTCTTGGCACGTTTTTTTTGTTTTGTTTTGTTTTTTGTCAACCCATGCATTGTCCTTGTTAAAATTCCTAAGATATTACAAAAAAAGGCTAAAAACCCTGGGGTTTCCTCCCCTCCTCCCCAGAAGTCACTGCTACCCTCAGGTTTGATAATGGATTTTTCTACGCTGTTTTTGTTCATTTCATTGTGGTAGGATGTATATAAAACATAAAATTTCCCGTTGTAACCATTTTTAAGGGTACAATCCAGTGGCATTCATTACATTCATAATATTGTGCTATCATCACCATCATCCATTACCAAATTTTTTCCATCATCCTAAACAGAAACTCCTAAAACCCTGAAGCAATAACTCTGCATTCTCCCCTCCCTCTGGTAACCTCTAACACACTTTCTGTCTCTACGGCTTCACTTATTTCTAGACAGTTCACATAAGTGGGATCATAAATATTTATCATTTTGTGTCTGGCTTCTTTCACACAACATCGTGTCTCAAAGTTCATCCATATTTATTTGTTTGTTTCCAGGAGGTACCGGGGATTGAACCCAGGACCTCGTACATGGGAAGCAGGCGCTCAACCACTGAGCTACATCTGCTCCCCAACGAGAGTTGGTTTTTCTTTTGTTCGTTTTGTTTTTTTAGGAGGTACTGGGGAGTGAACACAGGACCTTGTATATGAGAAGCAGGTGCTCAACCATTGAGCTACATCCGCTCCAGGCCTTCATTTTTATTTCTTAAAAATTGTTTAAAGATATTATCTTGATGACTGAGTTTTTTGGAAGCCCTTAAATTTGAGCTCAAAGCATCCTAGGTAGACCTGGCCCTGTCCAGGATGTAGTAGGTGTCTAATAAATGCTTGGAGACTGAGTGATGGCAATATAGTACATGTAAAGTCTAACACTTCCATTGCATGAGGGGACAGTAAGTGTGCTAGGTGTTTTTTAAGAAGTATTCATTTCTTTAAGCCTCACAAAAGGCCCATAAAATAAGTTCTGTTTTTATTCTGTACTTTACATGTAGGATCTAAGGCTCAGAGAGGCTAAGTAACTTGTCCAACATAGCACAGCCAGTGAGGGGCTGAATTTAATCTCAGGGTGTCTGGCTTTGATTAACCAAATCTGAAGCCCGGGATATAACTCAGCGAAAGGGTGGGTTGTCTGCCCACAGCCCGTTTCAGGTCTTAGCCCAGCTCCAGATGCCAGGAAAAGCCTGCCTGTGTGTCAGGGGTCCCCAAGACTGCCCTCCATCTTGATGACTCACTAAAAGGACTCCCAGAACTCAGAAAAGTTGCCCTAAGCACAGTTGTGACTTATTATTGTGAAGAGCTACAGATTAAAAACAGCAATGGAAAAAGACACCCAGGACAGAGCCCAGGAGGCTCTGGTCTCCAGCTTCCAGTTGAGTTGTTCTCTCCCAGTGGAGTCATGGAAGCATCTAACTCTCCTAGCAGCCATGTGTGACAATACACGCTGAGTATTGCCAGTTGGGAATCTCGCCTGAGCCTTGGTTTGAGGTCAGTCATATAGTCATGATGGACCTAAGTCTCCAGCTTCCTCCAAAAATCAAACCGATACCCCATGGCCAAGATCCCACCATAAATCACATTGTCAGAGTAGACTACTGGGGGTGGCCCATGGCCCCCAGGTAAACAGACACTCAGGCAAGTTATTCCAAGGGCTTGGAGGTCATCTCTCAGGAGCTAGACTTTTCTTTGGAATAAGCAAAGTTAATCCTTTACTGCACACCCCTTTGCAAATCTGTAGCCAAGGCTGACCACATGCCCCAGGACCCCCCAAGCTGAGAAATAAGCATCAGAAATGGTGTTAGACCAGTTTTGCTGCTCCCCCCAGGACATTGAATAGAAGCAAGTCCTCAAAACCATTCTGTAAAGGCCACTTCAACCCAAACCCTCGGGAGATGAGTTCACATCCACAAGCACAACACACACAAGGGAATCCTCCACCATGAGCAAAAGTCAGCAGATGGAGTTCAAGTGGTTGAGCTCCTGCTTTCCATATACGTGGTCCTGGGTTTGATCCCCGGTGCCTCCTAAAAACAAAACAAAACAAAACAAAAAACAACTGTCATTGGGGAGCAGATATAACTCAGTGGTTGAGCACCTGCTTCCCATGTACAAGGTCCTGGGTTCAATTCCCAGTACCTCCTAAAAAAGAAAAAAAAAAAAAAAACTCAACAGACACAATACCCATTAAGATTAGACCCTCCCCCAGGGATAGAGATAATAGAATAATCATGTTAAAAGGATAGAAGACACAAAAGAAAGAATTGTAGGAAATGACTGACGGATGGATGGATAAGCTGAAACCTTCTCCTGGTCTCTTTGGAGGCATGTGTCCCCGAGACCCCAGGAGAGAAGCCCCCTTCAGAGAAGGTGGCAGCAGGATATCATTCTTTTGGATTCTATGCCTGTGGAAGAGTATTTTCCACTTTCTTTAAAAAATAAATTAATAACTTGGCCTGTGTTTCCCCGTCTCCAGCATGTCCTGAGATGAAGCAAGCATGGAGAAGGACACGAAGGAAGACTCCAGGTTCCAGAAACTTCTACCCGATGCCCTCCCAGCACCGGATCTCGTCTCCCGTCTCATCACAAGTCACAATCTTTCGAGGGTGCCAGTCTCTCCCATCCATCTCTGAAACCCAGCGTCCTCTTTAGCTGCTTGAAAACATTTTGTTTTTTTCTTTAAGACGATTCAGTATTAGCGCGTTCCTGGAAAGGACCTGCTTCTCAGCCCTCTTTCCTTCCACACTCTTGAACTCATGGCCGAAGAGCGTGGGGGATGCTGTGATGTGGCCGCAGAGACCTCTCACGTCCCAGCTGGTCCCTGGCCAGTGCTGGGCACGAGGTCCAGAACTCTAGACCCTTCTCTTCCTTGTCAGCCGCCCCTAGTCGGAGCCAGAGACGCCACCGGCACCCTGGCCGGCTCTGGTTTTGCTCCTGTGCCTTTTCCTCCCAGAACGGCCCCCTGGTCTGGAAGCTGTGCCCCGGGGAGCCCCCCTGTCTACAACCTCGTGTCCAAAATTCACATCCGTGGGTTCCCTCTAATAGCACTGGCCTTCCGTGGGCACATCAGTCCCCTCACTGCAAGTGAGAGCTGCTGCTAGTCCTCGTCTGCGATTGCAAAACGACACTCTCCTCCATCCAGAACGTTCTCGAGCCCCTGTAACCTGGACTCCACGCCACAGGGCTGTCACGACCGATACCTCCTACCGAGGGAAAGCGCTGTCCCCGCGGCACACAATCCATCCAGCGCCGGAGCGGGACATACCACGTGCAGAGAGTGAGAAGCCAGCCCCGAAATTGGCTCATTCCAGAGACGCCAGCCTAGCAGAAGGTAGATACAGGGCATGGGATGTTAAGTATTTTCCAAGACTGGATGCCCAGGATGCCTGAAAAGTGTTTAGTTCAAAGCTCAGTCCACGTTCAGGGACCCCATGTCCCTTTGAGCAAAGATGGACTTTTCTGATATGCTCTAATCACCAGTGGAGGGAGTGAGCTCCCTGTCTCTGGAGGGATTTAAGAAAAGGTTGTAGGGTTCTTGCAGAATGATTTCCTCTCCTCTTCCTGGCTTCTTAGGGTGCAGTTGGCCAGTCCCCCCGATCTACAAATCTGGGGTTCCTGGCCCCAGCCCCACTGGAACTGGTGAATATCTCTCGACCTGGGGTGACACAGGCGGCGGGGGATATTTTGGGTCCTCCCAACGATGGTCAGAGCTGCCGAACACCGCGGTGGATGACTTGTCCTACCCCAAATGCCAGCGCCCGGAGAAAGATGGGGTTTCCAAGCAGGCACGGGTCTGCAAATCCCGCCAGCAAAGCCACGGGGCTGTGCCCGGAATATCTCCTGGGTCCCCTGGGACATCTGGGGACTTAACTGTTTCTGGTCTGTTTCCCCATATGTCAAATAAAGGCACAGAGGGCAGGGGCTGTGTCCTGGAACCTCAAGCAGGGGCTGGCGGAAGAGCCTGGCATCTCCCAGGCTGACCCCTTCTCCCACCCCTCCCCAAAGCACCTCCTTTGATGAAAGGTGCTTTGGGCAACTTGGGGAGCTGTGAGGCCCCGGTGGCCCCAGGAGGCCCCAATCCCCTGCCCAGGCGGTCCCCGCCAAGGCCAACTCAAAGTTCCCAGAAGCCCTCAGCCGGCTGAGTCCACTGATCAAAATCGGTCCCCAGGAAGCGGAGGCACGGAAATCCAGCCCGAATCTTTCTCCCCAGCAGTGACAATCCTCCCTGGGCCCCGATGGTCACCGAAGACCTTGTCCAAGTCCGAAAGCGGCTCCGGGGAGAGGAGCTGACTCATTCTACGCCATCCAACGATGCCTTGTCCAATGCCTCCTACATCCTGGGCGTGGTGACGAGACAGACCCTAGCGAACTGGCCTTCTAGAAAGATCCCTGCACAACGGAAAACTCCAGTGGGGACCAGCTGGCCCAGCGCCCCTCCACATCACCAGCAGACTCAGAGAAAGGACAAACGGAGTCAAGGACCCCAGCTCGGGCACAGAGAACCTTCCAGAAAAAAAGAGAGAGATAAACCCCGCCCACCCCCCCTCAACAAGGCAGAGTTTTATTTGCAGGTGCAAAGTCCCCCCACGTGGCTCCGTCCAAACAGGGCCACCGTTTCCAGGCGGGCTACTCCCTGCACCGTCCCCAAATCAGCTTTGTGTCCGTGCGCCAGTTTGGGTCAAACTACGACGGACATCACAGAGGGAACTTGGCCTCACGAGTCTTCCCCTCAAGCCCCCTGATTCTGTGCTCCCATCCTCCCGGCAGTGAGTTTTGCGGTTTAAAAAGGAAAAAACAAAAGAAATTCATGATGGATCTTGGCGTGATGTTAATTCATCCATTCCGTGAGCTCTGGGGAGATTTTTATGTGAAATAAATAATATATCACCGGGAAGGGCGGTTTGTGAGTTTTGTTCGTTTCTGCCACACTGGGTTTTGGGAAGGGGTGGGGTTGGGGGGTGCCAGGCTAGGGCCACCTCTGTCCGCTCTGGCTTTGGTCTCCTGTCTGCAGAATGGGGGTTCAGCCGGGCTCTTTCCAAGGCCCCTCTGGCCCCAAGCCTCCCTGCGATTCCAAATTTCCTTTCCCTCTCCGGGGACCTCTCGGGAATCAAAGGCTGTTGAGCAGTTCAGTGATGCTGATAATGGTAACAGCAGAGTCGCCGTGTCACTGGCAAGGAAACTGAGGCACGGGGGTGCCGTGGCTCGTCCGAGGTCACGCCGTGAGTGAGCGATGGCTTGTTTCCCTGCAGCCGTGCCACACTGGCCGCCCCGTCGCACGGCTGGGGGACCCACAGCCCTCTGTGCCCTGCGGGACAGTTGGGGGGGGGACCGTGCCCCTCAAACGTTGGCAGCCAAACCTGCAGCAGGTACAGGAGGACACCTGGGCCGTCCACACCCAGGACTTTGGGGCCTCCTGGGGACAGAGAGGCCAAGGCAGGTCATCCCACTCGTGTCTGTGCACACGACGTCACCCTGGATGGCAGGGAGGGGCAATTGCGATGTCAGACGAGGTACCCCTTTCTAGAGGGCGTGGCTTCAGGGGGCTGCCCAGCAGGACCTCGAGGAGAAAGGGCAGGGGCTGCGGGGGGACCGTGGGAGCTGTGGAGGGCAGAGCTGGTGCAGGCACGCGTGGGGGGCCCTCGCCATTTGGGGGGTGACGGGTCCATCCCACCATGTCTCTGATTACCCTAAGGGTTGTTTTTTTTTTATATATAAAGATCTATTTTATTTATTTATCACCGCCCCCCTCATTGTTTGCACTCGCCGTCTGCTCTCTGTGTCCATTCGCTGTCTGCTCTCTGCGTCTGCTCATCTTCTCTTTAGGAGGCACCGGGAACCGAACCCGGGACCTCCCGTGTGGGAGAGAGACACTCAAGCGCCTGAGACCCCTCTGCTCCCTGCTTTGTTGTGTCTCTCATTGTCTTTCCTCTTTGGGTCTCTTTTGTTGTGTCATCTTGTTGCACCTGCCCGCTGCGCCAGTTCACCTTCTCCAGGAGGTGCCGGTAACCGAACCCAGGACCTCCCATGCGGTAGGCGGGAGCCCAATTGCTCGAGCCACATCCGCTTCCCCCTAAGGGGTTTCTTGACAGCCTCACTCATTCATTCATTCACCGGGCGTTGGGGATACAACAGGGCACAAGACCCCCTTACTTTGCTGGTGCTCCCAGCCGGGAGAAATGGCCCTCTCTGATCCAAGACCCGATGGAGATGTAGCGGTTTCTAGACTTAGAGGAGGAGAGGCTTCCCTGGCAGGAGGAACGGCCACGACAAATAGCTTACAGGCACGACGGAGCTGGGGGAGGAGGACAGGCAGGAAGACGAAGGGGGACTTGGGGCACGGCATAGGGGCATTTCAGCAGAACCCAGAGCTAAGTTAGGGGCATGGTCAGTGCTTGCTGACCTTGGACCTGGGAAGGGGGTTGGGGACGGACAGGCTTCCTCTTAGCACGGCCGGGCCGGGCAGACCTACCAGAGCTGTTATCTGACCACGTCACAGTTGCCTGTGGCCCAGGCCACGTGTCCCACAGGGAGGCTCCCAGGAAATTCTTGCCACCAAAACTGGGCTAGAGGTCGAACCCCAGAGCTGGGACTTCCTGCCTGGTGGCTTGGATGCTGTATGGAGCTCAGGGGCCCCAGGCTCGGCCCCTACATTGGGCTAAATCATGTCCGCCCCCAAATTCATGCCAACCTGGAGCCCGTGGTCTTATTTGGAAATAGCGTCTTGGCAGATGGAATCAAGTTAAGATGAGGCCAGCCTGAAAGAGTGTGATGGCTCATTTCCCATGTCGACTTGGCCAGGTGATGTCGTCCTGTTGTCGGGTCAAGCCAGCCTTGGCCTGACTTACTGGGAGGGTATATTTCGTGGATTTAAATCATCCATCAGTTGATTGCATCTACTGCTGATTGCATCTACAATCAACACAGGAGAGTGCCTTCGCTCGTGAGGGAATGAATTTCTGTTGTTCGAAGCTGCCCAGTGTGGGTTCCTCTGCTACGGCCGCCCTAGGGACCTAAGACAGATGCCCGTGCCACTCTGCCAAATGAGGAAACTGAGGCCCAGAGAGGGACGGAGCAGAGGTGGAGGGAGTCAGGGACCAGCCGGGAACGACCCCCTGCCATAGCCTGGCAAGGGGGACCGCCCACCCGTCCCCTCTCCCAGCAGATCTTCCCTGAGCTTTGCACGGGTCAGGCCAGCCTGTGACCAGACAGGGCTTCCTGCATTCTGGAGTCACCGGGTCGGGGACAAGATGAGCTGCTTGCTTGCTGTCTCTGCCCACAGGGAGACCCCGAGCCACCCAAGTTGGGGGCCACGGCTGTTGGGGTCCCCTTGGCATCCAGTGCCCGGCCCTGGCCTGGCAGGAATAAATGGGAGGGGTCAGCAGAGGCAGGTGGGCAGGCCAGGAGGGTGGGACCTTGCACTTCTTTTAAATGAGTGGAGGAGGGGGCGCTCAGGAGGGGTGAGGGCAGGGGACGGACACAGTCGGTTGTGGGTTGTGTTGACTTTTTTTCCAATGCAATAATTTTTTTTTTTTTTTAATGGAGTTAATGCTTAAGGGGTGTAGAGTTTCCGTTTGGGGGGTGGTGGTGGAAAAGTTTTGGGTACGGCTGGTGGCCCCACACGGTGAATTTAATGAATGCCACTGCACGGGACACACATAATGATGAAAATGGGAAACCTTGTGTCTTATACGTTAGCACCATAAACATCAACTTAAAGAAATGAAACTAGGCAGTGGATGTAGCTCGGTGGTTGAGCTCCTGCCTCCCACGTACGAGGTCCCGGTTTCAATTCCCGGTACCTCCTGAGAACAAACGAACGAGAGAACCACCTCTCATCGGGGAGCGGATGTAGCTCAAGTGGTCGAGCGCCTGCTTCCCACGTACGAGGTCCTGGGTTCGATCCCCGGTACCTCCTAAAAAATAAAATAAAATCCACCTATCAATTTAGTTAGAAAAAGAAATGAGACTAAATTCAAATTAGCCGTGGCATGCAGGAGCTTGAAAGAAAATGCACATTTGAGCCGGGGGCACTTTGAAATCAGATGGACCCACGTCCTGCCGCTTCGAGAGTCCCCTGCCTCTGGTCAGTTTAGGACAATCATTGTCACGAAGATGGGGAAGTCTTCCTTCCCCACCGAGCATGGTCCGAGGGGATTTGCCCACGCGGCTTGGACCCTATTAGAACATTATTTTAACAGTTGCACAGGCGTCCGTTGATTGAATGATTAACCCTGATTTATCTCCCTAACGTCCTCTGGCTGGGGAGTTAGGAGATTTTCATTTTAAATTGTTATTTTTGTTTTGGAAGAAATTCTCCTGTCACCCGCAGCCCGTTCCCTTGGACCCAACTCTAGGACGATGCTTGCAAATCCCTGCTCTCTTCTCATTACCTCTAACCTCTCCTTCCCCTCGGCTCGCTGCCCATCTAGACTCTGTGGGGAGGGGACAGGGGCAGAGGTGGCAGGGGGGTCCAGGAGACGGGGAGGCAGCCAGGCGAGCAGCGGTGGTGACCGTGGGAGGGAGAGAAGTGGGTGAATTTGGGAGGAGAGTCTGCCAAAGGGCTGCCCGAGCAAAGTACCAGAAATCTGTTGGCTTTTAGAAAGGCCATTTATTTGGGGTAAAAGCTGACAGTCCCGAGGCTGTGGAGAGTCCAACTCAAGGCACCGTGAGAGGAGTTTTCTCGCCAAAGCCGGCTGCCACGGGCTGAAGCCAGGTGGCCGCCCAGGTCTGCCTGCTCTCTCCTTCCCCTCCAGGCTCGCCCTCTCCTCTCGAGCTCCGGGGGCCCGGCCTCTTGGGGCCTCGTGCTTTAGTGACCCCGCAGTCCCCTCTCTCCTGGCCTAGGGCTTGTCTCTTTTCCGGCCCCCTGTACCAGTCCCGGCTGGTTTGCTCTCTTCCCAAGCGCCGCCGTGAGCTGTCAGGCAAGTGGCTCATCTCTCCCCGGGGCCTCAGCTGTTTGAGCCTCTCCTTTCTGTCACACGGCAGGATCAAAAATGACAGCTCTTCCTGCGTCTGCCTGTCCCTGTGAGTGTCCATTTATATCCGACCCAGCAAGGGGGGGAGGATTCAACCTGAGTCACGCCTTACTTAGTCGAATCAAAAGCCCTAAGACAACCTTCACAGGTGATCTAATCAAAGGCGCCTCAGCTGAACTTAGCGCAATCAAAGGGGATCACACCCAGACGAATAGTCAGTTGACAAACATCATCTTCCGATTCATAAAATGATCTCAAACTGCCGCAAATATATAGCTATTTTTCATCAAAAATAAAGTTATATTCACTTGTCATGGCGGTGGTTACTGGCCTGAAAGGTTAATAAATGTTTTTACATTTTCTCAGTTTTAAGTTATGATATTATATTATCGATTATAATCCAATTAAACAAAAGGTCTTTAGGGAACTCTTTTTTTTTTATTATTGAGATAAAATACATATAACATAAAATTTGCCATTTTAACCATTTTGAAGTGTACTATTCAGTGGCATTCAGTACACTCACAATGTCACACAAACATCACCGCTGTCCATTTCTGGAACTTTTCCATCATCCCAATCAGCAACTCCAAAACCATTAGCTGTCACCCCCCCCCCATTTCCACACCCCCGACCCCTGGATCTATCTCTAAGGATTTGCTTATACTATTTATTTCGTAGGGGTGGAATCATACATTTGTCCTTTTATATAGTTGACTTATTTCATTCAGCAGCGACGTCTTCCAAGTTCATCCGTGTTGTCATATGTATCAGATAGCGTGATTATAGTCGAATCACATTCCACTGTGTGATAAACATTCTGCTTCTCCATTCAAGTGCTGACGGACACTTGGGTGCCGTCCACCTTCCGGCAATTGTGAATCACGCCGTGACGAACGTCAGAGAGCAAATATCTGCCCGAGCCCCTGCTTTCAGTTCTTTGGGGTCTACACCTAGGAGCGGAATTGCTGGGTCATACGTGAATTCCATGTTGAGCATTTTGAAAACCTTCAGTCATTTTTTTTTTCAGTCTGATAAGAGGTCCTGAGACCAAAAAGTTGCAGCCGCAGGCTCTCCCCGAGCCCGCGATCCGAGCGGGCGCTGAGCTTGTGTACACCTGTGTCCCTCCCACGTGGCTGGGGGGCGAGCAGCACATTCACACACACAGACACCGGGTTCCTGCGAGGCAGAGTCACGCCGAGAAGAATGTTCTAGCTGGCCCCGATGACCACACAAAGGCACCTCGTGATTCTCCACACCGTCTTTGGAAAGGGAAGGTCCCCCCTGGCCTGGGCTTCTGGGCTGTCCTCTGTGCCACCAGAACTGATTCTAACGTCAGGGTCAGGCCCGGGGACACGCTGCCGCGTGATATTTTTAGGGAGGGAAAGCGTGTGGCCGGTTATCTGTCCCGAGGGCTCTCTGGCCAGGAGGGGGGGAGGAGGGAGAGGAGGAGAGGGAGGAGGCCGCGGGTGACACGCGAGGCTCCCCCCCCCGCCCGCCGGCTGGCCCGTGACTAATTTAGGCAAAAGGCAGCGGCGTGGAGCTATTTCCATCCAGCGGGAACAGGTGCGGCAGCGTCCCCCGTGCCCCTGCCCGTGGCCCGCACGCCCCATAGGCCACTGCGGGGCTGTCCCCGACTATAAAGTCGCCGGGTTTTCTCAATGAAGTCGGCCACCGGCCGAGCGAGCGTAACCTCGGGGTCCAGCCCATCTCCCTCCTACCGAGATGCAGATCATCGTGGGCATCGGAGGGTGAGCACGGGGGGTTGGGGACCGGGTGTGCCCCTGCTGCGGGAGGATGGGGCTCCAGGGAGGCTGTCCTGGAGCCTGGGGTCGCCGGGGCCCCGCCGCCTAAGGTCTGCCTGCAAGCCGGGGTCTCTTAGGGCCTCCTTTGCACCCCATCTTTTTTTAAATTTCCCAAACAGAAATAAGGTTTTTTCCGATTATACCAAGTACAACCAAAAGTTGGGACCGGAGATTATACAAAGATCAGGGACGACCCCTGAAGGCATTGAGGCCTTCCCTGGGGGGGGTTTTTTCCCCCCACTGGGACCAACACCTGGGCAGGTGAGGGGCTCCCCCAAAATGGCATTCCCTGTGGCTGTGTCTCCACCTGCCTTGGGAAGCCAATCCTGGGTGACCTCACCGTGAGAAACGGCTTCCTTCTCCATCCGTCACCTGCGGATTTAAACTCTCCATTTCATTCCCAATAACTAAATCTTGGGCGATGATCCAGCCTGAGCACGGCTGGATTTTGCGGGCACCTGACTTGGTTTACCACTCTGCTTTTGCCCTCTTGAAATTCTTAATAGGTTTCAGACGAGGGAATCCCCGCATTTTCATTTTACACGGGGCCCCGCAAATTCCCGGAGCCGGCCCTGAGTGCAAATTATGCCTTTTAGTGCCAACTCGAGTGACTGTCAGGCACGTCTAATCTGCTTTTCCCACTTCACGGACAGAGGGGCCCTTTTCCCATTGGGCTTTTCTAACAGCTGCTGCTCCCGAATTCTAGAAGAATGACCCAAAGTGATGTTCCTTTCCAGGGTTTTACAAAAAAACAGAGCTCAGGTGCTTTCCAGAAAGTTCTAACAATCGTCCTTCCTTGTCCTTCACCAATTCTAAGTTATGTCTGGGTTTTCTTGGGACTGAAGGATTTCCCGGGATTTGGAAATTTCGGTACTAAAACTGGAACCGACGAGTTGGTCTCCCTACTTTGCCAATTCTTTTATTTTTGTCTTTTTTTTTTTTTTTGCCTTTCTCATTTACGGATGAGGTCGTACATCTTTGCATAAGCTGACTGCCTCTTTCTGAAGGGGACCCCTGTTTTTTTTGTTTCCCATTGCAAATATTTTCTCCCCCTAGTTGGCACTTGGCTTTTTTGGTTTTCCTGTAAGCCCTTAGCGAGGCTAAATCGGGCTTGGGCCTCAGTTTCCCCATCTGTAAAGACAGATGTAATGGTGCCTCTTCTTAGGGTGGCGGTGAGGATTCACGGAGCATTTAAGGGGCTTAGTGAGACCCTAACCCGTGACAGATCGGCATTCGCCGTTTTTGTTTAAATCTTCACGCTGCCCAGACTTTCCTTCTGCCCAGAAGAAGGAAACGATTCTGTTGCCTGCCCTTGCAGTTTTACGGTTTTGTTTTCCATGTCAATCGAATCCTGGGGTGCTGGTTTGGAGGGAGGCCCTGGATGTCCACCCCCAGCCCTGACTGTCCTCTCCCGGCCCCGGCCGCCCTCCCTCTGGCCCCAACTGTCCATCCTCAGCCCCGGACGTCCTCCCTGGCCCCGGACGCCCTCCCCGGGCCCCGACTGTCCATCCCCAGCCCTGGCCGTCCTCCCCCGGCCCCGGCTGTCCTCCCCGGGCCCCGGCCGTCCTCCCCCGGCCCCGGCCGTCCTCACCCGGCCCTGACTGTCCATCCTCAGCCCTGGCCGTCCTCCCCAGTCCCCGACTGTCCATCCTCAGCCCCGGCCGTCCTCCCCCAGCCCCGGCCGTCCTCCCCCCGCCCTGGCCGCCCTCCCCCGGCCCCGACTGTCCATCCTCAGCCCCGGCCGTCCTCCCCCCGCCCTGGCTGCCCTCCCTCAGGCCCCAACTGTCCATCCCCAGCCCTGGCCGTCCTCCCCCGGCCCCGGCTGTCCTCCTCGGGCCCCGGCCGTCCTCCCCCGGCCCCGACCGTCCTCACCCGGTCCTGACTGTCCATCCTCAGCCCTGGCCGTCCTCCCCAGTCCCCGACTGTCCATCCTCAGCCCCGGCCGTCCTCCCCCGGCCCCGGCCGTCCTCCTCGGGCCCCGGCCGTCCTCCCCCGGCCCCGACCGTCCTCACCCGGTCCTGACTGTCCATCCTCAGCCCCGGCCGTCCTCCCCCAGCCCCGGCCATCCTCCCCCGGCCCCGGCCGTCCTCCCCCGGCCCCGGCCCGCCCGGCCTCACGCACCCTCTCCTCCTAGTGTGACCAATGGAGGAAAGACCACGCTGGCCGGCAGCCTGCTCCCGTCGCTGCCTAACTGCTGCCTGATCCACCAGGACAGCTTTTTCAAGGTGGCTTCTCTCACCAGGGGACGGAGGGGGGCGGGCGTGGCGGCCCCCGAGGAGGGGACACGGCCGTGCGGCCAGGCCTGGGTGGCCCCCTCTGCCGTCCCCGCTGGCTGAGCTGGGCCAGGAGGGTGCGGTGCCCCCGCTGGCCGGGCACCCACTATGTGCCGAGGTCGTCCGCCAGGAGCCCCATTGCACTGACGGAGGGTTGGGGACAGGCCACGGCGGTGCCACGGCCGCCTTTTGGGATAATCTCAAGGCTCCTTCACTTTCCCATCTGGAAAATGGGGCTCTGAGCCCACCCTCATTGGTTTGGAGGAGGGGTCAAAGCCTTCTCCTCCTGTCCCCACCGGGTAGGGTCCAAGGCCAGCCGGTGCCCCCACCCCACTGGGGACATCAGAACCTTTAAGCACCAGCTGCCCGGGAAGGAGGCAGGCGGCTCCGAGCCCCTGGCTGCGGGCTCTTCAGGAGACACCCCCCAAAATGCCATCACTCCCCAGGATGGGGGTTTACGGGGGGAAGGGGGGGAGCGGGCACTGAGCCCACCACCCGGGCTCCTCTGTTTCAGCCCCAAGACCAAATAGCAGTCGGGGAGGATGGATTCAAACAGTGGGACGGTAAGGACGGACGGCGGCCCCCCTGTCCCCCGGGGCTGGCGCGGATCCCCCCCCACCAACCCGCCCTCCACCGACGCCCACTCTCCCACCAGTGCTGGAGTCCCTGGACATGGAGGCCATGCTGGGTACCGTGCAGGCCTGGAGAAGCAGCCCCCAGAAATTCGCCCGTGCCCACGGGGTCAGCGTCCAGCCTGGGCCCTCGGACACGCACATCCTCCTTCTGGAAGGCTTCCTGCTCTACAGCTACAAGTGAGGGGCTGGCCATGTCCCTGCTTAGCCAGACAGGAGGTCAAGGTCAGGGGTGGGGGCAGGCAGAGCAGTGGCCCCGATCGGGCGCCCGACTTTGCTGTGTGAGCCCAGGCTAGTTGCTGCACCTCTCTGGGCCCATCCAGATGGGAGGGGATGGTTCCAGGACCCAAAGGGGATGCGCCTGGCGCGTACGAGGACGTTGCCAGCCCCCGACCCCCCGAGACGCTCACATCCCACCCAGGATGTGCCCCACCTAGAGAAGGCTGAGACCCGGGGGGGGCTCTGTACAGGGGGCCCCAGGAAAAGGAGAAGCCCCCCTCGGTGCTGAACGTGCCCCTCTTCCCCGCCAAGGCCCCTGGTGCCCATGTACAGCCGCCGGTACTTCCTCACCATCCCCTATGAAGAGTGCAAGTGGAGGAGGAGGTGAGCCTACAGGTGGGAGTCGGGGGACAGTGTTCTGGAAGATGCCACAGGACATGGGGCCGCCCCGGAGCTGGGTGCTCTGTGCCGGAGCCCACATCCCGGGGCCCGGAGCGTGTGGTCTGTCCTGGCCCTGCCCCCAACATCTCCCGCCCACAGGGTGAGGATGCCAGGAGCCGGGCCACCCCCCCACACCAGTACCCTCGGGCGACTCATCGTCACCCATCTCCTTTCCCAGCACCCGCAACTACACGGTCCCCGATCCCCCCGGCCTCTTTGACGGCCACGTGTGGCCCATGTACCTGAAGTATAAACAGGAGATGGAAGCCAACGGCGTGGAAGTGGGTAAGCCCCAGAGAGGGGCCGGCAGGCCTTGCCCGGGGAGGGCCCCAAGCCTAGCCCTTCCCCCTCCTCCAGAAGCTTCAGCCTTCCCCTGCTTGGGAACATTTGGGAAACCTGGACGTCCCTCTTTGAGTCTCACCCCTAGTCTGTCTTGCTGTTTGGCCCAGGAGGCCATTCTCTGCCTGGATTCTGCAGATCAGTTTTCCCCCTGACCCAGCAGCCCAGCCAGCCCCCTCTGAGCTGGCTACTTCCTCCCGGTGGCGGCTCAGGGGCTGACCCGGCCCCCGGCCACGTCCCCAGCAGCCCCTGACCATGGTCCTTCTGGTTTCAGTGTACCTGGACGGCACGAAGTCCCGCGAGGAGCTTTTCCACCAAGTCCTGGAAGACGTTCAGAACTCGCTCTTAAACTGCTCCTAGGAGCTGCCGGGAGAGCAGAGGCAGGGACCTGTGCCCGGTTCCGCTCGCCTTGCCAGGCCGCAGGGCCCCCCGCGAGCCCGGCCACGGCGGGGCCGAGGCGTGCAGCGTCCCGGCCCAGTCCTGTGTGACCATGTCCCTTTGGGGGGGGATCTGTATGTGAGAGGGGGGGCCCCCGACCACAGCCCCGTGCCCCCGGGCTCCAGCCCAAGATGTGTTTGTGGCCTCACGTGGCTTCCGTATTAAACCCAGCCCTGGTTTCGTAACTGCTGGGGTTCGGCGTGTTTTGTGGGAGACACAGAGAGGGACCCTCTCGCCCCCTCTTCTTGTTTTTGGGGTGGCCTCTGGAGACAGTGCCGAGGGCTCTGGGCGGCTACGGTCGACACCTGTGGGACCCAGTGGGCCTTTTGGGGGTGGCTCTTGGGCCTCAGTTTCCCCAAAGGGGAAATCTCCTGCTAGCTTTCAACAGAGCTGGGGCTGGGAATTCCGGATCCAAACTGCCCATAAAGCTCACACTTCCTGGGCCCCAAAACCAAGCCCGACCCCTCTCCCATGGAACCCATGTCTCCCCACCCCCGGCCCCTTGCAGCAACCTCTGTGAGCCACGACCCACATTTCACAGAGGGGGAGACCGAGGCTCAGGGACGGTCAGCGGCTTGCAGGAGTGGGGACTTGAACCCACTCCCTGCTCAATGGGAGGCTGTAGAGTCCGAGGGTACTGGGAGCCCCCCTGGGGTGGAAGGGGCCGCGGTTCCCCTCGACCTGAGGGCGACACCCCGTGGCCGGGCATGGAACTGCAGCTCCCCTCCGCCACTCTCTGCCCAAAAGGGCAGGAAACTTCCACTCCAGATTTGGACAAAACCAGAGGACATTTACAAATTATGGGGGTAAAAATAAAAATAAAAAAGAATCAATTACCACCTGACCCAGCAACCCCACTCCTAGGTAGAGACCAAAAGGAATTGGAAGCAGGGACTCAAAACAGACGCTAGTACGGGAATGTTTTCCGGCAGCCAAAACAACAAGTGTCCGTCAACAGATGAAGGGAGAGACGGAATGGGGTCCATCCGGACCGTGGAATAGTATACAGCCATGAAAAGGAATGAGGAGCTCACACATTCCACTACATGGGCGAGACTTTTAAACACGATGCGGGTGAAAGACGCTGGAGGCAAAAGGACAACTAGTGTCCAATTCCACTCCTATGGAATGTCCAGAATAGGTAAATACATGGAGACAGGGAGCAGATTAGCGGTTGCCAGGGGCTTGGAGAGGGGAGAATAGGGATTGACAGCTAATGGGTACAGAGTTTTATTTTTGGGGTAGTGGAGATGTTGCTGGACGTCGATAGAGGTGGTCATTGCATGATATTGGAATATATTAAATGCCACTGAATTGTACCCTTTAGAATGTTGAGTTTTATGCTATGTGAATTTCATGGGATGGGATGGGATGGGAAGGGAAGGGAAGGGAAGGGAAGGGAAGGGAAGGGAAGGGAAGGGAAGGGAAGGGAAGGGAAGGGAAACAAAGCAGATGCAGGGAACACACGGGACCCCAGGTAAGGTCAGGGCCCCCGTCGGTGGGTGGGCACCCATTTCACCCCTTGGCTCCTTGGGGGCTGGGGGTGATGCCGTCTCCGACAGCCCTGCCTTCTCCAAGCTCCCTGCGGTGGGTCCACGGTGGGAGGGTGCAGACGGCAATAACCCTCCCTGAGTGGCCTGGGCAGTGGGCCCGACCTCAGGCCTCCGCCCCTGAGGGTGCCCCATCTTGCCTCAACCCCAGCCTCGGGTCAGGAGTTCCGGTTGCCCGGGAAAATGCTCTCTTCTGGTGCCCCAGCCCGCCTGCCCCCATCCACTCAGCTGCCACCCCCTTCCTATCTGCAGGAATCACCCTGCC
Organism: Tolypeutes matacus; assembly: GCA_026826555.1. NCBI lineage: Eukaryota > Metazoa > Chordata > Mammalia > Cingulata > Chlamyphoridae > Tolypeutes > Tolypeutes matacus. The sequence continues at coordinate 359,360 of JAKSZT010054196.1, forward strand.
TTGCGGCCATTGGCTGCCCTTTTTGTCCCTCTGGCCACAGGACCCAGCAAGGGACAAGGGAGGATGTGCTAAGCATGCGAAGGACAGATGGACAGAGGGATGGAGAGATAGTAACTGCCTCCCATGCATCTCCACCAAGCCCACACCCCAGCCCCCCAGAGGACCCAGCACTCCTTCCCATTTGAACTTCTTCCCTGCCTGGCACTGGTGTGGGGACAGGGGCCAACGACAGCAGGTCTGGAGAGACCCCACAGGCTTTGGGGTCTGGGGGCTCGTCCCCCGCACTCGTGTCCTCTCCCCAACCTGAAGACGCAACCCGGGCCGCTTACAGGGACGTTCCCAGTTTTAGCACTGAAAGTCGGGTCTCCTAGGAGACCCCTCGGTGAACCAGGACAGTTGGTCAGCCTAGCTGCTTTCCTCCTGGGGGCCACAGGGGGAGAGATGAAGGGGCCCAGCTTCCCATCTCAGCTCGGTCACCAGCCCCTCAGTGACCCAGTTCCTTTAATATTTAAGCAGAAATGGACTCTTAAGTCTCTCCCAGCTTAAAAAACAAACAGAAACAAAGGACACTTTCAAAAAACATGAAAAGATAATCCACAGAATGGGAGAGGATATTTGCAAATAGTATAACAGATAACAGATTTGTAAGCCAGAATATTTAAAGAGTTCTTGCAACTCAACAAGAAAAAAACAAATAACCCAAATTAAAAATGGGCAAAGGATATGAACAGATATTGCTCCAAGGAAGACCTACAGATGGCCAAGGAGCACAGAGGAAGATTCCCAACTCCATCAGAATCTGGGAAGTACAAATCAAAACCGCAAGGAGATATCACCCACGAGGATGGCTAAAATCAGAGTCAGGTAATAACAAGTGTTGGCAGGATGTGGAGAAACTGGACCCTCACATTGCTGATGGGAATGTAAAATGGAGTAGCTGCTTTGGAAAAGTCTGGAAGTTCCTCCAAACACTAAACATGGAGTTTCTATATGATCCAGCAAATCCATCCCCAGGTATCTATCTACCAAAGAAGAAAAATAAACATATGTCCACACAAAAACCAGGGCACAGATGTTCCTTTCGGGAGTGATAAAAATGTTTAAAAAATTGATTGTATTTTGCTTGTTTGTTCAATCGTTTTTAATGTACATTGCCAAGAAAAGAATAAAAAAATTTAAAAATTCATTTTAAAAAATTGGTTGTGGTGACAGTTGCAAAACCCTGGGGGAGTGGATGTAGCTCAAGTGGTTGAGCACCTGCTTCCCTGGACTCGATCCCTGGTACCTCCTAAAAATAAAAAACACCCTGTGAATATACTAAGAGCATTGAATTGTACATGGTAAATGAGTGACTCATATGATATGTCATAAAGCTGCTTTTAAAAAATCCTTCACTGAATGAAAAAATATCCTGTAGGATTTGCTAAGAAAAAAAAAAACACAATTAAGAATTTTATTTTATCGGAAGGTATCTCAAAGATTTGGGACTTTAATTTAAAAATCCATTAAAGTGAGGAGTTAGTGTTGAATGAATGGAGTTTGTTTGCAGTGATGAGAAAGTTTTTTCTTTTTTTTTCCTTTTTGGGAAATGGGGGAAAGAACAGAGCTTGCTGAGACATGGGAGAGGAACGTGGAAATACACACTGAGATTTGGCGTGGGCTCCTCTACGCAGAGAGTCAGAAAGTGTGGTAATAATGGATGTTGGTCGCAGTAGCCCAATACTGTAAATGTAATCACTGCCATTGAATCGTACATTTAAAAATGGTTAAAATGGCAAAATTTAGGTTCTATGCTGCCATAAAATGTTTTAAAAATGCACTAAATGCCCATCCACTCATTAAAATATAACTAACAACACATTACTGCTACGCTAATAAAGAGGATACTAAATGTCACTTCATTCAACAAACATTTAGTGGCCCAGAGGTCCATAGGGCAAAGCCCACTGGTTTTTATAAGACCCGGGAGCTCAGAAACGGTTTCTCCTTTTTTAAATGGTTGGAAAGCAAGTAAAAAGTAGAATTAAATTGCATGGCAGGTGAAAATGATAGGGCATTCACATTTCAGCATCTATAAATAAAGTTTTATTGGCACGCGGCCACGCACGCTCGTTTGCAAATGGTCAGGGGTTGCTTTCGCGCTCCATGGAGTCGAGGAGTCGCAACGGAAGGCCGCTGGTCTACGAAGCCGAAATTACGGACTGTGTTTCTCTTTGCAGAGACCGTTTGCTGACCGGGGGGGGGGGGGGGGGGGGGGGGGGGGGGCGGGTGGGCAGTCTAGAGTGGAAGGCCCCCGGGGGAGGCATCTTCTAGAAGGAGGAAGAGGCCTGGGAGGCCTGCCAGGGCCTGCCCTTTGCCACAGGCACGGAGCAGAGCAAACATGGTCACCAGCCCCGAAATAGCCCCGGACGGGGCAGGGAGGTGGGAGAGGTGATTCCAGGGCAGCTGGAGCCCTGCCCTGGCCACCCAGGCATCTTGGACAGAATTGTTTAAAAAACAAAACAAAACAGGTTGACCGGAACGTTCAGAGTTTTAGCACCCAAAGTACCACATCCTGGTAAACCCGTCCTGGGCCAATGGAGACAACTGGTCGCTTTAATAAGGACCAACTGCCTTGAGAGGTGAGATTATCCTTTTGTCCTATCTATCTAGGGCCCAGAGAGGGAGGTTGACTTGCCCAAGGTCACACAGCGGAGCTGAGACTTGAATTCAAGTCTGCTCGTCGGCCCAGGAAGCCTGGCCAGGGGTGTTTCTCATCACCCCATCCCACCAATATACCAGGAGGAGTCCATCTTACCCCTTCCAGAGCGATCCTCCTCCTCCGGGAATTCTGGGGTCCCCTCATGGCCCCCTGTGGCTGGGCAGCCATGGGACATGGATGTCGTGGTCCTACTCACTGGGGCCTTTCCCGCAGGCAGCGCCTGCCCTCCTCAGTCCAGGTGGTGGCTCGAGCTCCCCAAAGACAAAACCGTTTCTGCTCAGGACCCCCTGCCCCCACCTCAGTGCTGGACGGTCCCCCTGGAACCAGAGTTTGCACAGCCTGGTGGCCCCTGGTTGCCTTGACCGAACCCCAGCTCTGCCGCTTCCTAGCAAGATGTCCTGGCATCTCCTCCATGACTTGGTTTCCTCATCTGTGCATCCAACACAGCGCCGGGTGCTTCCTGTTCGTGGCAATGACAGTGGCAAACCTGAGGCCAGCCCCGTGAGCAAGGAGAGGGGGATTCACACCTGTCCGTTTTCAGGGGGGGCTCGCGTTTCTCTCCACCGCTCATGAGACGCGTGCGATTTTCTTTCTTTTTGACAGATGGGGAAACTGAGGCTCGGGGAGATGGAGTCCTTTGCCCGAGGCCTCTTGGAGGAGGTGGAAGAGATTTGGCTTGTCCTGCGCCGTGGAACACACTCGCCTCCAGGAACACCCACCCAGGAGGAGTCTTCCAGAATATTCTACAGGGCCCAGCCTGTCCCCGGGGCCTCCACCGAGGCGGCGGCCCCCAGCGCCAGCTGGCTTGCCACGCCAAGGTCCCTCTCGCCTCCACGCCCGGAGCCGTGGCCGCAGACCCCTGCCTGCTTACGGATCTACTGGTTCATTTTCTGCATCTCACTTGTGTTTTGTTTTTTAAGAACTTGTCTCGGCGAATTTTCCAGCATGTTTTGAAAACACAGACTTGCTCCTCCGTGCAGCCTGCTGAGATGTCAAAGGTAAACTGATTTGCTCAGCTGGTACGTGAACTGGCTTGGCTGGCTTTCAGTGATTACGTCGTCCTGCCCTGTGAGTCCCACAGAGGGGAAGTCGTGTCGCAAGGGAGAGATTCCACGTAGCCCCTCGTCCCCTCAGCTAAGTCCAGCTGGAGCCCCTGACCCCAGGAACGCCTGCCTCTTGACTTCTTCAGGCTACAGGCTTCTTCCTGCAACTGAAATCAGCTTTACGCAGTTTCAATTCGCTTGCGTCCTGGGCATTCTTAGCCGCCTCTGCCGGATTTTTAAGTTTTTTTTCCGACAAGGATGATTTCTTAGACCTCCTTTTTGTCTCTTACGTAGGGCTCAAGCTAAAATGTTGATAAAAATTTTAATAAAATAAAATAAAATAGGACCGTCCAACACAAGGCAGTGACGCCCGATGTGAATCACGGACTGTAGGTGACAATACAATGACATGTTGTGGAATTAAAAAAAAAAAATTGTTCATTGATTAAAGCCCACATATATTACCAGGAGGAGTAGAAAATGATAAAGTCCCTTTGGAAAACCGTTTGACATGTCCATTTAAAGTTAAGTGCCTTGGGAAGCGGCTGTGGCTCAGTCAGTGGGGCTCCCGTTTACCATATGGGGGGCCCCGGGTTCGGTTCCCGGGGCCTCCTGGTGAGGGCAGGCCCGCCCGCACGGCGTGGTTGGCTGACCCAGTGAGCGCAGGCAGCAAGGGGGGGATAGATGAATGAATAAGTGGAATCTTTAAAAAAATAAAAAAATAATAATAAAATAAAGTTAAGTGCCCACTGGCTCCTAGGAGTTTCCCCAAGGTAAAGGGAAACGTGAGAGCCTAGAAGGTTCCTTGCATCTGGTTCGATTCCAATTGCCCCAAAGTGGAAACGACCCGAAGAGCCAAAAACAGTTGCACGGATAAACAAACCGTGATGCAACCTGTTTACTGATCAGCACAAAAACGAGTGACGGATGACCACGAAAAACCACGCGGATGGAGCTCAAATCCATGACATGGACCGCACGCAGCCCATGCTGCAGGACAGCATCTACGAGGGGCTCTAAAATCATCAAAACGAATCCACGGTGGAAAAAAAAATCAGGGCAGGGCTGGCCCGGACGGGGGTGGGCTCGTATTGGCCAGGAAGGGACCACGGAACTTTCTAGAGGTTAGAGGGACGTTCTATGTTCCTGGAAGGGGTTCGAGATTTGTCGTATGAACATTTTACCTTGAAAAGAATCAAACATGTTCAACAATTACTGAGCCCAAGCAAATGATTATCCATATGGAAATATTTAGGGGTCAAGTACTCACACTGACGTTTGCGACTTACTTCGGAAATGCATTTTTTAAAAAAACGATGGATGGATATGGGTGGAGGGCAATGAATGATAGTTACATAATAAAGCAAAGAGTCAAAACAAAGGAAAAATAGAAGAATTTTTAAAAAAATACAAAACAAAAGTAAAGCAAAGAGAGTAAAATATTTACAACTGTGTCATTGTAGAATTTGGGTGGAAAGAGTCTGGGTGGTCACTGTGTCTTCAAATGTTCTGTATTTTTTAAATCTTTCATTATAAAAGGTTGGAAAATAGAAAATAAAAATGAGCATCATAAAGAATTGCATCCCTGCCACCCAACATTAGCATGTATCTGTGTGCTGCCGTAGCTCTGTTCCCTAAGTGTTTTAAGAAAATAAAGACAGATAACGCTTCCAAAAAATGAAACCCACGAAAGCTGAAAACGCCCACCCGTGTAGCACCCAAAATTGTCCCGGAGACTCCCAGAGCTAAACATCCGCCTCCCTTAAAAGTTCAAAACCATCGACCTCAGGTCAGGGGGTCTCACCTGGGGACATTTGTGGGTGTCATGACTTGGGGGGAGCTCCTGGCACTGAGTGGGCGTAGCCCAGGGAGGCTGCCCAGCACCCTGCAGGGCCCAGGACGCCCCCAGCCCAGAGGATGACCCGGACCCAATGTCAGCAGCACCGAGGGAGCGAGTCCCTGTGTTAATTTAGGGGGAAAAAATTGAATTTGATCCCGAGCTCACACCCTGCACCAGAACAAATTCCCGACGGTGAGACGGTATAAACCAGGGTGACCCCCAGCTTCTGGGGGTCCCCTCGTCTCCCCTCCACTCAGTTTGTGTATTTAAACGCGCGCAGCCTGCTGGGATGGTAGGTTGGTTGACTATGGGAGCTGAGTCTCTGGGGAGGGGGTTTGTCAGTGGAATCCCCTAAACCAGGGGTCTCAACTAGGGGTGATTCTGCCCCCTGCCCCCAGGAACGTTAGGCAATCTGTGGGGACATTTGGGGTGGCCACGGCTGGAAGGGGGGAGCTGCTGGATCGCGAGGGGGGAGCCCAGCAGCCCCGCCCCAGAGCACCACCCGGCCCCGATGCCAGCCGTGCCCAGGGACCCCCTCGCCCTCGAGCTGCCGGGAAGGGCACCGGGGCTGACGCACAGGCGAGCTGGCTGCCTCGCGGCTGACGCCTTCCCCAGCCAAGTCGGCCCCGGGCCGCGGGGGGCTGGGCCGGGCCAGGCCTGGCTCTTGGGCTGCCCCTTGCCCGGGCCCCCACGTCCTCTGTCCCAGCAGGGCGCCGGGCGCCCACCCAAGGGTGGGAAGAGGACTGGGACAACCTTCCAGCTGCGAAGGCAGAGCAGCCCGTCTGCGCATGTGGCCGAGGTGGGGGGCTGGGGCCCAGAGGGGTTCTCGGGGGTGAGGGGAGGCAGGCAGGGCCCTGCTGGGCGTGCGGTGACCCAGAGGGCCCCATGCCAGACCCCCACCCCCACCCCTCAATGCGACTGGGAAAAGCAGATCCCACCTAAGCCTGCCCTGGGAGGCCTGCCGGACAGACACACCGAGACAGATGGACAGGTGACCTTCCACTCGGGACCCAAGCGCCCTTTCCTGCCGCACCCCCGAATCTGCCCTTTCTGCCCTGTCCCCAAGTGTCCTTGCAGAGACACGAAAGCCCACCCCGGAGGGCGGCACAGAGGCCGGGAGGCACAGCGTCTGCCTCCCGCCCCCTCCCCCGCCTCTATTTCAGGACCGCCCCCACCCCCACCCCCGAAGCATCTGCTGCTCCCATCACCTAGCACTCAGCCACCCCCTTAATCAGCACTTTCTCGGCCTGTGACTCGGCCACCCCCTCACCCCAGATTCCAAAGAGGTAACCTCCAAAGGCCGCCCCCACCTTGGGTGCCCCTGACCTTCCCACCGCCAGGACAGTGCCGGGGTAGAAGCAGGCCAAAGGGGACGGGGGCGGGGGCACCGACCTCAGACTGTCACCACCCAGGAGGCCCCCGAATCTGCCGGCAGAATCGGGGCGGAGGGGGGGCCTGGGGGAGCTCCCGAGAAATGGCCTCCCCAGCCCCATCAGAGCTCTTCTCCAGCCTCCGACAAGGTCACAGCACTAGGGCCTGTCCCCCTCCACGGGGGTGGGGGGGTGGAGGGGGGGTTCAGCCAGCCCCAACCCCACTCCCAGGACCCGAGACCCTCAAGTCCACGGAAATCAACCAGAATCAAGAGCATTGGGCCTGTGTGTCCTCCAGAAAGGCCGCTTCGAGACCCAAAACCCTGAGGGGGGCCTGGGTGACCCCCAGGAGGCTGCTGATGTGGCGGGGGAGCCTGTTCCCAGTCCCCACCATCCACCCCCCACCCGGGGGGCCTGGCCCGCTCCGGCTGAGACAAGTTGCTGCACCACTGCAAGACAGACATGCATCTGGGGCCACCCAGCCTGCGGCAGGGGCTCCCCAGCTCCGTCCCCTCTCCTCCCGGCTGCCGTCTGCCCGACACTCGGGCTGTCGATGGGGCTGGGCCGCCCTGGCGGGCAGCAAATGTCTGGGGCCCCCAAGATCTGTGCTTCGGGCGTCCTTTAAGGGGTATCTCGTTTGACCACTGTTCTGTGTCGCATGTTTCGGGCCGCCGAGCGGGGCCGGGCAGAGAGACGGGGAGATGGTTTGGGTACTTACTTTTCTTTTTGTCTCACAACAGGGGATTACAGATCTCTGGGGCTGGAGGAGACGCTCGGGGTTGGCGGGCCTGGCTTTATAGGGGCGGCCCGGGGCCCTGGGCGCGCGGCCCGTGGCTATTAATAGCCGTGTCCCCCGCGCCAGCAGCTTCCTGCCCAACTAGGGCCAAGAACGCGGCAGCTGCGGGCTCGCCCGGCCCAGCCCCCAACTCGGTGGCCTCTGCCCCAAAAGGCAGGAGTGCAACTAGGGGAAGTGAACCCCATGGACTGGCCCGGAAACCACACTTTGGGGGAACCTGGGGACTGTCAGAGTCTGACACACCCTTGTCAGCGTCCGAAGAGGCAGGTGGAACCCATGTTCCAGGAGGGGACGAGATTGGCATGGAACTCGGCCTCCTAAGTCATCAGGGGGACGCAAATCAAAACCAGAGCAGGGCTATGATTAAAAATAGGGAGAAGGGCCGGTGACAGTGAGGACACGGAGATAAGGGAAACCTCGTGCGCGGCTGGGAGGGATGGAAAGCGGTGCAGCCGCTGTGGAAAGGAGCAGGGCGGTGCCTCAAAAGTGAACCACAGAGTTACGGTTTGTCCCAGCAATCGCACTCCTAGGGCTAGACCTGAAAGAATCGAGAGCAGGGACTCGGGCAGATAGTTGACACCAGTGCTCGTCGCGGCCTCACTCTCAATCGCAAGAGGTGGAAGCAGCCCCAGTGTCCGTCGAGAGATGAACGGAAAAGCAAAATGTGGCCCGTGAAGCTCTGACACACACGGCAACGCGGGGGCACCTTGAGGACATCTTCTTGAGTGGAAGAAGTCGGGCACAAAAAGGACAGACAGGGGAGCGGATGTGGCTCGCATAGTTGAGCGCCTGCCTCCCACATGGGACGTCCAGGTGCCTCCTAAGATAGACAAACAACGAGCAGACAAGGAGCAGATATCAAGCAAAAACAACGAGCAGACAACAAGCAAAAAACAAAAACAAAACAAAAACGAGCAATGAGCAAAGACAATGAGCAAAAACAAAAAACGAGCAGAGAGCGGGTGTGATTCAAGCAGCTGAGTGCCCGCCTCCCACATGGGAGGTCCCAGGTTCCGTTCCCGGAGCCTCCTAAAAAGAAAAAACAAACAGGCAACGAGCAGATGACGAGCAAAAAACAATAAGCAGATGAGCGAAAATGAGCGCGGACATCCAGCTATATGAATTATGTGGAATAAGCAAATCCACTGAGACAGAAAGTGCGCCTGTGGTCACCAGGGGCTTGGGAAAGGGAATGGGGGGTGGGGGTGGTTATTGTGGCGTTTCTGTTTGGGTGATGAACTGCTTGGTGATGGGTGGCGGGGAGGGTAGCAGGACACGCTGAATGTAAAGAGTGCCGCTGAATTGCACACTTAAAAGTGGCTCTCGTGCACGTTTTACGTTACCTCCACGTCACCACAATTTATAATAAATAAGAAAACGGGCAGAGCCAGGGGCCACTGCTTGCCAAGGGCAGGAGCCCGGCGAGGACTCGGCAGGCAGGACGGCCGCCGCGTTTTGCAGATGGGCCTGCGGTCCCAGGCCGCCCCACGCTGCGACACTCAAGCCCCCGGGCTTCCTGCTCTGACACCAGACCCGACAGCCCCTCGCCGGGAGGCGAGGCAACCAGGAGGAGCTTTCCAGAAGCCGAGTCCTGGCCCAGCTGGGATGGCAGCCTTGCTCTGAGCCCATGTCCCTTTTGTCTTTCCTTTGTGGTAACGTATGCGTGGCCTAACAGTTCCCGTTTTAGCCACTTTCAAGTACACGATTCAGTGGCGTGAACTGCGCTCCCATGTGTCACCATCACCTCCACCCGTCACCAAAACCTCCCATGCCCCCAGGCACTCCCCGTTCCCGGCACCCAGCACCCCTGACCTCTGATCCAGGCTCTCGATGATGTGCCTGCTGCAGACATCTCAGGTGTGACCACACAAGGACTGGCCTCCGGTGTGTGGCTTATTTCACGCAACTGGAATTCTTCCGGGTTCTTCCGCGCTGTAGTATCGGAGCGCCATTCCTTTTTTTTTTTGTAGCTGAATGTCATTCCATCGCGTGGACGGTCCCCGTTTTCTTCATCCAGTCATCTGCCGACGGACACTTGGTGTGAATTACGCCGCGATGAACGCCGGTGTAGACGTCTGCCCGAGCCCTGCCCTGGGTCCTCCGGGGTCTAGACTAGGGGTGGGATTGCCGGGTCGCACGGCCGTTCTGTTTCACTTGCCGAGGAGCCGCCAGGCGGGTTCCCGCTTCCCATCCCCGCCAGCCGCGCACGAGGCACCCAATTCTGCATGCTACTGCCTTTTGTTTTCTCTTTAGTAACCGCCGTCCTAGGGGCTGTGAACTGAGGGCAGCTTCCTGCCACCGCGCCAGCGGCCTCTGCCCACAGCCTTCCGGGGGGCGGTCGCTCTTTCCGCAGGGAGGTGGCACTGATAGGCAAGCCGCAGTCTGTGGCACGTGAGCAGGTTCCACACGCCGGGCGCCCCTTCCCCACGGCAGTGCGTACTGCGACGTGACCACTGCGAACCTGCTGCTCGGGACCCTGTGACCAGAGGCGACGGGGGGTACTGGATGCTGTTAGGGACGGCTCTGCGCAGGGGCTGAGCGCGAGGAGACGCGAGCTGCTGGAACGCGCGGGGGACAGACGGGGGACGCCGTGCCAGGGACCGTTTCGTTCGGGCTTTTAAAAAATTACACGTGCGGGCACACAGATACTTTTTCTGTAATAAAAACTTTTTTGAAGAGAAATCCAACGCGGTAACAAAAAGATGAATTACTCAATAATAAAGATCATAAAACAATAAAAATAACATTTTAAAAGGAAATCCGATTCGTAGTAAAAACACAAATTATTTGGCTCAATGATAAAAATAAACAATAAGAAAAATGAAAAGAATAAAGCCTCAACAATAAAGCGCGAAGTTTAAGAAAGGGCGAAGGTTCTGAAGAGCTGCTTCTCCAGTGAAGGTGCAGGAGGGGCCGGGGGTTCTTTCCCGCAGGAAAACACTGACCAAAACCGCAGAGGCCACGGCACACACTAGGCGGCTAACTAAGAAAGAACAGACGGGAACAGCGTGTCGGGCAACGCGGAGAAGCAGGAGCCCCGCACGCTGCTGGCGGGTGTCAGAAGGTGCAGCCGCTGTGGAAACCATCCCACGACTCGACACAAACACAGGATTCCCACACGGCCCGGCAAACCCGCTCCTAGGCAGAGACCCCAAAGGACTGGACGCAGGGACGCGGGCAGACGGCTGGACGCGATGTTCCAGGCAGCACTGTTCCCAGCAGCCCAGCACCCGGCGACAGGCTGCTCCGTGGTGTGCGTGGGCCTTGACGACAGCGCTGAGGGAAAGCGGCCCCGCAGAAGGACAGGCGTACGGTCCCGTCGGCAGGGAACGGCCGAAGAGGCCAATCCAGGGACAGAAGGCGGACGGGCGGGGTCTTCTGGGGCCATGAGAGCGCCCAGGTGGGTCGTGGTGACAGGTGCGTGCTCGCGGGTGTTGCACTTCGTGACAGGGTGGGACGTGAGTCACCTCGTGTGAAGGACGCCTCCGCCAACGAGACGCCTGCCCCCGTGCACGCAGCAAGGTAGCCAGGTGCGCTGGGACCATGCCAAGGTGCACACTTTCGGCTCCAGGGCGGCCCCTCTCGGGAAAGCCCTCCAGACCCTGGGATCAGCCCCCCGGGGGCCGCTGCTGCGTGTGCATGGACGAGGGCGCTGCCCCCAGGCAGGGCGGGAGGCCGGCCCGTGACCCGGCAGCAGCTGCCAAGGAGCCGGGGGCCAGGTCGCCCTCTGACCCGACTCTGCCTGTCCCCAGAATCCGTCTCATGACAACGGAAAGGCCCAGAGACCTGCCCAGCCCCACGATCCAGGCCTCCGAGGCCTCGGGACCACCACCGGCTCGGCTGAGCCTGGCCGCTTCTCCCCGCGGCGCAGAAAGGCAGGCAGGGGACAGACGAGAATACATGCTAGCACGGAAAAGGGCACACGACCAGGGGACTGCCCCGAGGCAGCCGTCCCCCGCCGGGCTCGAGCCCCAGGAACCAGGATGTCGGGCAAACAGGAATTTTATTTGCTTTTGGCTTGACACAGGTGCCTCGCCGCACAGGTGGGCTCGCGCTTCACAACAGAGCTGGGGGGTCTACCCCAGGGACAGACCAGGCCAGGGAGGGCCTGGTCGTGAGGGCGGCCGAAGCCCCCGCTGCCCCAGCCCAGGCCCTCCCCCGGGTCCCTGCACGGGCCCGGCTGGCCTGTCCCCATGACTCCTCCTGGGCCCACAGAGGCTGTGGAGGCCCCTCCTCTGCACGCAGCTGGCGTCCCGGGACCCACAGGCGAGAGGCCAGGCCCTGCCCATCCCCAGAGGCCGGTGGGAGGGCAGCACCTAGTGGCCTGCAGTGGCCCTGCCCATGCCAGCCCCATCCCTGAGCCACCAGGGGCGCCGCGGCAGGCTCTTGGCCCAAAGACACAGAGGGAAATGGCCTCTGTCCGCAGGACCACGGGACGGCTCGGAGACTTCATGGAGGGGACACACGACGTGCACGCTCCCCCAGCCCGTCGGGGCGGCCCGCCCTTCTGCAGAGCATTCTGGGGGCACTGTGCCATGCAGCCCACCCTGAGCGAGGCATGGCAGAGCACATGGCCGGGGGGCTGGCCGGCACCCTTCCCAGGAGACCGGGGAGTGGACGGGCTCCTCCCAGCCGCCTCTGCGGGCACTTGGCGGGCGCACAGGGGGCCTGGAGCAAACACACAGGGCCCCCCAGCCGGCCTCATCCGGCGATCCAAGGAGTCAGACACGGGCCTTGGAGTCTCCCTCACCTCACTGGGACCCCCGCCGCCACCTCCTCCAGATCAGCGTCCTCCAGGCCGGGGGAGCAGCCCCCTGCTGTCTCTGAGGAGCTGGACTGCTCGGCCACCACCCAAGCCCCCTGCAAGCCCTGGCGTCGGGGACGCGACCTGAGCATGCCCAGCTCAGCTGAGGCTCCTGCGCAGGGCCAGGGCAGGCGTGGAGCGGCCTGAGCCACCAGCAGGCCCCGCAGAAGTGGGCTGCGCCTCCGTCCACTGCAGCCACTTCTGTCCAGCAGGCTCACGCCCCCCGCGTGCAGAGCAGAGCGTGGCTGCGGTGGCAGAGGGCACAGGCCCAGGGCACAGGGAGGGGCCGCCACACCTTCCTGCTTCCCGCCCCTCCCGGACAGGGCCCAGGCAAACGCTCCGAAGGGTGAGAGACAGTCGAGGTGCCTCCGTGCGTGGCCTGGGCGGAGGGTCCCCAAGACCGTCTTGACCCAGGGCCGCGGGGGACAGCGGGGGCCCTAGCGGAGGCCGCAGTCGCCGCCCTGCAGCTTCTCCTGCTCCATGGCGCGCACCAGGTCCTGCACGAAGCGCATCTCCAACGCCACCTGCTTGGCCAGGGCCTCGTAGCGGTTCTCGAGGCGGCTGAAGCGCCGCTTGAGCCCGCTGGCCCCCAGCAGTGCGCCCTGGGCCTCCTCCTGGGCCTGCCGCTTGAGCGCCTCGGCCCGGTGCAGCTCCTGCCGCAGCCGCCGCAGGTCCTGGCCGATGCTCTCGTGCTCCTCCCGGTACCAGGTCTCCTTCTCCTCGTAGATGGCGGTCAGCGCCTCGATGTCCTCGCGGAAGTGCCGCTTGCTGCGCTCCAGCTCGCGCAGGCCCTCCTCGGCCGCCGCCACCTCCTCCAGCACCTGGGAGAAGCGCTCGAAGTTGGCGTAGGTGTTGTTGGGGGGCATGCTCGAGTGGGACTTGATGGTGTACTCCTTGAGGCGCGTGGTCTTCAGCCGCCGCCGCTCTGGTTTCTTGCCGCTGTCCTCGCTCCGCACGTTCCGCCGCTTGATGGCCTGGAGGGGGCGGAGGGAGGCACGGCTGGAGCAGGGGCTGGCGCACCACGGCCTGCAGGCCAGGCCCAGGCCCCTGCCTCCTTCTGTAAATAAAGTTTTATTGGCACACGGCCACGGTCATCTACTTTCAACAGACACCGTGGCGGCTGGTCAAGCACTGGCCGAGCCTGGCCAGGACGTCGCCCTCTGAGAGGGTCCTGGGGGGGAGCGCCAGCCGGACGCGCCGCTGGGCACCCGAGCCGGGGGCAGCCAGAACCAGGAAGCTGAGCACCGTCCCCGCCCACGCCCTCACGCCCAGGCCCACTCCTCCAGGACCCTCCCAGATGCCGTGGCACCAGGCCCCCGCGGAGAAGGCAGGCTGCGGAAGGGGCCGGGGCGCGGCGGCACCCACTGCTCACCTTGATCCAGGAATGCTCCAGGCTCTGGGCGATGGTCATCCTCCTCCTGCAAGACGCCCCCTCCCATCAGTCACGCACCAGCGGCCCCGGCCCCCGTCTGCGGGCGAGCCCCGGGGTCTCCGCACCTCCTGGGGCTTTGTTCCGAGTGGGCCTGACGCAGGGGCCGCCAGCCCAGGCGCCCCCAGCAGGGGTGGGCGGGCGACAAGACAGGGGACCGGGAACACTGCCCCAGGGGGGCTCCGGGAGCCAGGATCTCAGAGTTTTCCAGAAGGGACAAACACCTGGAGTCTCACATCAAAGCTCCTAGCTGAAAAGCCGGCACGAGCCGCCGCTTTGCTCTCTCCAGCCCCAAGGGGACACAAAGCCTGGCTCCCAGCCCTGGGAGGAGGCCGCCAGGAGGGGCTTCACGGCCCTCCCTGCCGGGGGCACCCTGGGACCCCAGGCGCGTACTTGGGGTCTTTGACGAGCAGGCGGCGAATGAAGTCCTTGGCCAGCTCGCTGGTGCTGCTGAAATACTCCTCGTCGAAGTCGTAGTTCACGGCCGAGATGTTGGTCAGGGTCTCCTGCTTGGTCTCGCCCAGGAACGGAGACGCGCCGCTTAAGCTGCAGGATGGGCACGGGGGCTCGGGCCGCCGCTCCCCTCCCACCCACGAGCTCAGCAGCCCCCTCCCTGCCCCCAGTGCCTTCCCACTGCTTCCTGGGTCACCAGCCAGCCACATCATGCCCATGACGGAGGAAAGGCTAGCGGTGGGTCCCCCGGCCACCCGCACATCCGCAGTCCTCTAGAACATTCTTCCCTGACGTTCCCACGGCCCCAACCAAAGCTCCACTACCCTCCCACCGATGGATGCTGAAACGAGCAGCAAAGGTCAGAGCAGGAACTCAATGTCCAGACACCTGTCCCCAAGGACCTCTCCCGGTGGCAGAGGAAAACGGTAACCGCACAGGGGACATCCGCCGGCGAGGTCGACAGCACCGGCGCCGAGGCACCGCGGGCCTCCCCGGGTGAAGCACCTCCGCGGGGCCCCTCCCAAGCTCAGGCTCCGTGAGCAGCCTCGGGGCAGCCGCAGCCGAGGGACAGTCCACAGAAGCCCTGGCCACGCTCCTCGAGGTCAGGAAGGACAAGGAGACACAGAGGAACTGCCCGGGGCCAGAGGAGACCAAGGGGGCATGGCGGGGTCCTGGGCCAGGGAAGGGCCGTCTGTGGAGAGACGGAGGCGGCTCGGGGCTTGTGGACGAGGAGGCGGCTTTGTTCCGGGTCAGTTTCCGGCTTTGCCCACTGTACTGCAGTGACCTAGGACGTCACCGTTAAGGGGAGAGGCTTGTAGAGCTCTGCGCTAGTTCTGCGACTTTGCTGCAACTCTCAGACTATCTCAAAGTGAATAAAAAGATAATGTTTAAAGAACAGCCACCTCCCAGAGCCTGTGGGTCCAGGCACCAGGCCGAACTGGCAAAAAGGGGAATGAAAATAAGCACGTTTACTTGGGAAGAGAGACGAGGAAAAACCAAGGCGGTCTTTACGGGGCATATGGACAGAGGAGAGAGACTGGCAGCTTTACATCGGTGTTAAAACTCTTGACCTTGACTACTGCACTCAGGCGGTCAGGGAAATGAAATCAATGGACACTCTTGGACTAGGAAAAGGGCATGGCAGTGCCAAGTATTCGGGGAGCTTGCTGTGCACAACCTACACTCAAGTGTTGAGAAAATGAACCGACAGAGTGACGGACAGAGATCAGTAGGTGGGGAGATGGATGGATGGAGAAGCAGATAAGAGGGAGGATGGACCGACGGGTGGACGGACAGAACGCTATGGCAACTGGAGCCGAATGCCACGAGTTGGCGAATCTGGGTGGGGCGTAGAGGTTCTCCATATTGTTTTTGTGACTGTCTTGTAAGCTTGAAATTATTTCAAAATCAAAATCAAAACTGAGAGCCAGGGCTCTGAGGTGCCCCACCCCTTTTCCACCAGCTCCGAGGGAGGCCAATGGCCAAGGGGCGGGCGGGATGCAGGCTCTCCCAGCACAGGGCGAAGCCACGACCATCTCTCCACAGGGCATGGGGCTGCTCAGCTCGCCAGAAGCGCCTGGGACAGGAGCCACAACCCCCTCTCCCCTCCTCGGGTGTGCACGGGGCTGGGCGCCTGGCTTCTGACCCTGTGGGCGGCCCGTGCGGCTGCCCTGCCCTTGCCCAGGCTCCCGGCTGCTGTACAGACCAGGCTGACGAAGGACGTGAGGACGCGGGGAGCGCAGCAGGTACTCACAGGATGTACGTGATGACGCCGATGCTCCTGGGGAAGAGGCAAGAGAGGCACGAGTCAGCTCGATGCGGACGCCAGATGCCCCGGGCGTGCGGGCCAGTCGGGGCCAGTCGGGGCCTGTCGGGGCTGGACGCAGGCCCTCTGCCTCCGGCCCTGGCCCGCCTTGGCCTTCCTCGCTCAGGTCCCACTTTGCCCAGCTGGGGGCAGCCCAGGCTCCTGAACTTGCTCTCCAGGTGTCTCCACCTGCCCTTCCAAGGGCCCGGTGGCCAGGCCAGGGCAGGAGACCGTGGCGGCCCACTGCAAACAAGGGGGCAGGCCTCCTCTGCCAGCTCTCCGAGCCCGCCGTGGCCTGAGCAAGGGCTTCCCCTGCAGCCACGACCTCTACCTCGTGTTCTTTTCTCCTTTTAGTCAAAACCCTGTAAAAGCTGCTTCTCCGCTGATGGGGCCTGGGGACCCCGGCAGAAGGCTGGGCTGGCCGGGGGCTGCAGGGCGCTGAGCCCTGTTCTGAGGCTCCCCCACCCGCCTGCGCCCCGACAGCATCAAGACGCCACAAGCAGGGGCCTCGTGCCCAGCCTGCCGACACGGCCCTGCCGCTCCTGGGGACGCAGGCTGGTGGGGGGAGGAAGGGGGACAGGAGCAGGGTGCCCACGTTCAGGGCAGGCAGGCGAGGCCCAGGACCCCCACTGCCCTGGCACTCACCACATGTCGGCCTCCAGACCGAGCGGCTCGTAGTTGACGATCTCGGGGGCTTCAGGGAGACAGAAGTGGAGAGTCAGGCTGAGGACACGGCGCCGCGGAGCGGCACAGCTTGCCCAGAGGTCCGTGCACCGGGGCCGGCTCCTGGGGCCCAGGTCCTGGCCAGCAGGAAAGTGGGGCCAGCGAGCGCCCCCTGCAGGCTCTGTCACCCGAGTCCCAGCCCGGGCCCCCCGCGCCACGGACGCCTCACCCACAAACTCCGGGGTGCCGAAGATGTTCTTGAACTCATTCCCCGCCTCGATCTTGTGGGCGATGCCGAAGTCGATGAGCTTGATCCGCGGGTTGGGGACATTCTTGTCCAGCAGCATGATGTTTTCCGGCTGCGGGGGGCGGGGGGAAGGCGTGAGGAAGGCGCCTGCTGCTGCTGCTGCCCACTGCACGGGAAGAGCGCCCGGCTTCCCCGGGAGCCTCGGACGCCCCTGCACTCCTCAGTGCACACGTTCCAGGCCTGAATGCTCTGTCTACTTGCCCACTGGGGGGAGGGCGAGGGTGGGGGACCCAAGAGCCTGAGGGCAAAGGCTGGACTTGAACTCGGGACCTGGGTGCCACCAGCAGAGCCTGCCCGAGAGGGAGGTCGAGCCGGACGAGAGCAGAAAATATAGAGCACGGCCGGCTGTGGGTCACAGAGACAGCTGGGCCTGCGGCTGCTCCCTCGACCGCACGGCTGCCTGAGCTGAGGAGTCCCACTTTGGCTATAGACGGTTTTGGCCCCCATATTGGGGACACGATACCAACACGGTCCCCCCATCCAGCTTCAAGGGACGCAGTGGCACCGCACGAGCAGCGGCCTCTGCCAAGGGCGTGCAAACTGGAGAGTAACCCAGGCTGAGAAGTCCAAGACCCTCAGGGAAACGGGGAGTCCCAGGAAGAGTGAAGCACAGCCAGGGTGCTAAGTGGCCCCCTGCAGGCAGAGCCTCTGCTCCACGAGGGGAGAGGGTGCCCTCGGAACGCGCACCTGGTGCCAGAAACTGCCCAGGACTTTTACAAAACAGATCTGTGCTTCCATTTCCAGGGTGCAGGAGGCAAGTGAGGCCTCTCTGGCCTGCTGGAAGATACCAACCTATGTGCTATCCACGCCAAACGTATGACAATTACGCCAAAAGACACCAGGAGAACATGCTTAAGAATCCACCTTGGGAAACGGATGTGGCTCAAGAGGTTCGGCGTCCGTCTACCATATGGAGAGACCGGGGTTCGATCCCCGGGACCTCCCGGTAAAAAAAAAAAAAAAAAAAAAAGAATCCACCATGATGGGAAACATTTCATTCTCAAAAAAAAAAAAATTATTTTCTCTTCTTCCTTTCATTAGTAGTTCTGAACATCAGATACTATTTTTCCCATGGGGTCAAAAGGTACCTAAGTATATGATTGTGAATGGAAAAATAGGTGACAGGAATCAGGTATTTCCATTTTCATTTGCGTGTGAATCTTTAATATAAACGTGAGGACATAAAGCATTAATGTAAGTCAAAATGTTTCGGTGAACAAGTTTCAACAGCTCAGCTTTATGACAATTATAAATAAACCTGTTCAATTTTCCTGGACAATGCCAGCATTTGGACTTTTTTAAAACTAGTAAATTTCTTATTGATGGCAACTAAATGGTGTTTGTAGCATTTTTATCACACAGTAGATTCCACCCCTTCACTATACTTTTATAACTGAGTTGTCCAACATCCACGTGCATGTTTTTTTTGAGATACCAGGGGCCAGGGATTGAACCTGGGACCTCGTGTGTAGCAAGCCGGCGCTCAACTACTGAGCCCCATCAACTCCCCTGAGCTGGTTTCCTCGTTTGTTTTGCTTGTTGTTTTGTTCTTGTTTCTTTCTCGGAGGCACTGGGAACCAAACCTCAGACGTCCCGTGTGGGAAGCAGGCGCTCAACCGCTTGAGCCACATCTGCTCCCCAAGTACATGTTTTTAATGCCAAACATCTGTCTTCTGGGCTGTTCCTGACAGTTTGCTATTAGAATACATTAGGCTAAAATAAATAAATAGATAAGCGAAAATAAAAGGCTAACAGTGAGGAGGCCAATGCCGTCGCCATCTAACTGAGAAGCAGCAACGTTCAGGGGGGAGGCGGCTCTCCAGAGGAGGCAGAGCTCCAGCGAGAGCCGCTGCAACTCACCTTGAGGTCGAAGTGGGCGATGCGCTTGGAGTGCAGGTAGTGGACGCCGTCCAGGATCTGCTTGAGGAACTGGGTGGCCTCGTCCTCGGTCAGCGACTCCTTCTCGGCCAGGAAGTCGAAGAGCTCGCCGCCCGAGACCAGCTCCAGGATCAGCGCCACGTCCGTCCTGTTCTCGAAGATGTCGTGCAGCGTGATGATGTTGGGGTGCCGGATCTCCCGCAGGATGTTCACCTCCCGCTCGATCTCCTCCCGGCTCACCCCGCGCCGGCTGGACGAGAGGCGGCGCTTCTTGATGAGCTTGGCCGCGTACTCCTGCCCGCTGCCTTTCTGCCGGCACCTGCGCACGATGGCAAACTGGCCGCTGTGGGTGGCCGAGAGGGGAAGAGGGGAGGAGGGTGAGCCGGGAAGAGAGGGGAGGGGGGTGAGCCGGGAAGGCTCCCTGCTCCCCCCGCCCCGACCTGTCCTGGTGGGGCCCTGCACCGAGGGGCACATGGGAGGCAGGAAACGCAGGCCAAGCCACACAACCTCCTCGGCCAACACCTCCAACGCCTCACACCCCCCGCAGGCACCTTTCCTAGATCCGAGCATCCGGAACCATGAAGTGACCCAGCAGGTGTAGCCACGTGCGTGCAAAGGGACACGTGCTACCATGTTTCCCAGGGCAGGTGTGCAACAGTCAAGGATTGGAAACAGCGAAGTGCTTATCAGAAGGGAACTGGAATACATTACGGTCGATGCAGTGGAATTTTTTTTTTAAAGGAGGTACCGAGGATTGATTCCAGGACCTTGTTCGTGGGAAGCAGGCGCTCAACCTCTGAGCTACACCCGCTCCCTGGTCCAGTGGAATTTTAAGCAGAACTGACAAAGAATGCAGTGGTTCTCTACGCACTGACAAGACGCCATGATTGCTAATGGGAAAAAAGCAGGTGCGGAATGACACATGGGGGAGCGGGTGTGGCTCGGTGGTTGAGCGCCTGCTTCCCATGTAGGAGGCCCCAGGTTCAACTAAAAATAAAACAAAAAAAAAACCAGAATGTGCTCCTTCTGGTTATAAAAGGCATGTCTTACACACATAAATACAGATACAGTTATACATGCAGACTTAGGGAAAAAGGTCTAAAAGGACACACAACAACCTGTTGACAGGACCTCTAAGGAGGAGGGTTGAGGCCAAGGGAACAGGAAAGAGGGACTGCACTTAGTATGTGAGACAATTGACCGACTGAGACGTTTCCCCAACGGAGCTCGTTTTCTTATTTTTAAAAATCAAAGGAGGGAAGCGGATGTGGCTCAAGTAATTGGGCTCCCGTCTACCATATAGGAGGTCCAGGGTTCAATTCTCAGGGCCTCCCGGTGAAGGCGAGCTGGCCCATGCAGAGAGCTGGCGCAGCAAGATGACACAACAAGGAGACACAGAGGAGAGACAATAAGAGAAGCAGCAGACCAGGGAGCTGAGGTGGTGCAAGGAATTGAGCGCCTCTCTCCACTCCAGAAGGTCCCAGGATCGGTTCCTGGTGCCGCCTAAAGAGAAGACAAGCAGACACAGAAGAACACACAGAGAGCAGACAGCGAGCACAAAACAACGAGATGGGGAGGGGAAAATAAATAAATCTTAAAAAAAAAAAAAAAAAAAAAAAAAACCAAAGGAGAAAAGTAGTTAGAGGACAGGCTGAAACAGCCTAGAAAAAGATCTAGGGTTTAGGACACCAGACGAAGGCTGGACACCACCCAGAAGAGAGAGAGACAAAGGAAGGGAATCGTGACTACAGAACCATGAGTTGAAACCAGCAGCTGCTGCTGCCGGCACCCTCCCACACACTCAAGGCACTTCTTTAGAATTCTCGGGCCTCTGGGCCTGTGGCTACAGATAAGAGAGGCTCCAGGGATCCATCACCCAGTAAAGGGGAGAGAGAGGGACACAGCCTAAGGCGGACTCAGCTTCTGACTCACAAATTTGGTCAGCTGTGTCCCAGGAGCCCTTCCAGGTCAGCATTGTTTGCCTTGGGAGCGTGCAAGGGGCTAAAGATATCCAACCCTCCCAATCTCCTCCTCTACTAACAGGGGCTGATTGTTGAGGACTCAGAGGGGAGTGGAAATATTTCCTAGCTGGGAAAAGGAGGGGGCTGCCAGAAAAGGCTGGAGACCTGTCCCACTGTGCACTGGACTGAGAGGGCTGTCACAGAGCGCCATCTGCTGGCAGGCCAAGGAAGCACAAGTGAGAAAATTAAAAAGAGGCTTTTTCAGGCCTTTATAGCTTCCCTCCCCAGGGCCCTAGGAAGCCCATCTGCAACCAAAACTGAGTCGAGAGCCTTCTTTTGAGCAACCAGCAGGACAATCCTAACAATCCAGGTTGAGCCAAGAATCAAAGGGCAGTGGTAACACACAGCCTCCTGCCGCTAAACCCCTATGAAAGATAAAGAACTTGAGCATCTGAGTAAACTGCATCCTAATGAGCTGCCTAGACACCAGCAAAACATTACAAGCCACACTAAGAAAATGGAAGACAGGACCCAAGAAAAGGAATATATCAAAGCCCCAGAGGAGACGCAGGATGTAAGAGAACTAATTAGCGAGATATGCACAAATTTCCAAAATCAAATTAATTAGTTAAAAGACTGTAGCTGTTGGCCAATTTAATGTAATTATGAATTCCAAAAATATAATTGGATCATGCTTGTAAACTGATTTGTTCATCTGGGCATGATTAGGTTATGATTAGGGCGTTGAGTCCCACCCCTTGGTGGGTGGGGAATCAAATATAAAAGACATGGCAAAGGACAGAGTTGAGGCAGTGTTTTGAGAAGCAGTTTTTTTTGTTTTTTTTTTTACCGGGAGGTCCCAGGGATCGAACCCGGGTCCCTCCATATGGGAGACGGACGCCCAACCAGTTGAGCCACATCCAACCCCCCTGAGAAGCAGTTTCGATGTTGGAGAAAAGGCCCCAAAAGAAGAGAAGTGAGCCGTTCGCCTGATAGTCTACAGCTGACCTTGTGGAGGAACCAGAAGAGCTAAGCCCAGAGAGAACCGAAGTCCTCGGAAGAGGGGAGCCCAAGAAGCCTGAACCCTGGCAAACGTCGGCAGCTGTCTTGCTCCAACACGTGACAATGGACTTTGCTGAGAGAAGAAACTTATGCTTTATGGCCTGGTATCTGTGGACTTTCTACCCCAAATAAATACCCTTTATAAAGACCAACCCATTTTTGGTATTTCACATTAGCAGCCCTTTGGCTGACTAATACAAAGACAATATGGTTAAATGACATTGAAAAGGCAGCCAACTCAATGGGAAAAACTATTTGGAAATCACATACCTGATAAGGGTTTAATATCCAGGATATATAAAGAAATGTTACAACTCAACAATAAAAAGACAAACTACCCAATTAAAAAATGGGCAAAAGACTTGAATAGACATTTCTCCAAAGAAGTACAAATGGCAAAAGAACACATGAAGAAATGCTCAACATCACTCATGATTAGGGAAATGCAAATCAAAGCAACAATGAGATATCATTTCACACCTATCAGAATGGCCACTATTAAAACTACAAGTGTTGGAGAGGATGTGGAGAGACAGGAACACTTCTTCACTGTTGGTGGGAATGCAGGATGGTACAGCCACTGTGGAGGACTGTCTGGCAGTTCCTAAAGAAGTTGAATATAGACTTGCCACGTGACCCTGCAATACCACTACTGGGTCTATACCCAGAAGAACTGAGAGCAGTGACACGAACAGACATCTGCACCCCGATGTTCACAGCCACATTATTCATCATTGCCAAAAGCTGGAAACAACCCAGGTGTCCATCAACAGACGAATGGATAAACAAACTGTGATCTATTCACATGATGGAATATTATGCAGCTGTAAGAAGAAATGAAGTCATAAAGCATATGGCAACATGGATGAACCTGGAGGACATTATGTTGGGCGAAGCAAGCCAGACACAAAAGGACGGATATTGTATGAATGTGTTACTATGAACCAAATATATTGTGTAACACATTGTTTGATTAAAAAAAAAATTTATATGTATCCAGCACATTTAATTGAGAAATGTGTATATTTATTCAACTGTGTTTACTTTTTAGATTTTAATTGTTCATACTTTCAATTATTAAATGTACAAAACAAAGTTAAAATAATAAAAATAAAAAAAAAAATACATTAGGGAGGGGGCGGATGTGGCTCAAATGGCTGGGCATCCGTCTGCCACGTGGAGGGACCTGGGTTCGATCCCCGGGACCTCCCGGTAAAATAAAATATATATATATATATATAAAAATACATTTGGGAATTAAAAAAAAAAAAAAAAAATACATTAGGGGGAAGCGGCTGTGGCTCAATCGATGGGGCTCCCATTTACCATATGGGAGGCCCCGGGTTCGATTCCCGGGGCCTCCTGGTGAAGGCAAGCCCGCCCGCACGGCGCGGTGAGCTGATGCAGCAGGACGATCCAACAAAGGGAGACAAGCAGACACAGAAAAACGCACAGCAAATGGACACAGCAAGCACACGAACCGGGGGGGTGGGGGGGGGTGGTAAATAAGTAAATAAATAAAATCTTAAAAAATAATAAAAAAGAAATATATTTTTTAAAAAAATACATTAGGAAAAAAACGAACAAAAAAATAATTAAAAAAAACAAAATAATAAAATAGAAAAAAGAAAAAAAGAAGGAAAAAAAAAACACATTAGAGGATGCAAATATTCCCACTATCCTGATACTATGATCATCAGGGCAGGCTAAACATTCGCTATATTAGAAACCAGGCATGTGTCCCCAGACCTAGTTTTTCTCCCTAGGTCTGGTTTCTAGAATGCTGGTGATAAACTAAGCCTGATTTATTATATGATCATCCTGCATGGGAAAAGACTGTAACTTTGGGTATCTTTGGTCAACCTTAAGAGATATAGCAGGGGGGGTGGATGTGGCTCAGGGGGTCAGGCGCCGGTCTCCCATATGGGGGACCTGGGCTTGATCCCCGGGACCTCCCAGTAAAAATTTAAAAAAGAAAAATATAGAAGGCGCGTGGGCCACTAGGCCCCCTGTGCGGGCGAGCCGCCAGGACCCACGAGCCACGCAGCAAGATGATGATATAACAGGAGAGTGACACAAGGGAGAGCCAAGACGAGACATGCCCAAAACCCGGGAACTGAGGTGGCGCAGGCAGTAGGACGTCTCTCTCCCACATCGGAGGTTCCGAGGATCGAATCCCAGTGAAGACAGGAGGAGAAGGATGAGAAGAGAGGGCAGAAAATGGACACAGAGAATTGCCCAGCGAATGGACACAGAAACAGCAAAAAAGGGGTGGGAGGAGGGTAGAATGGATAAAAGCAAGTAAATAAATATTTAAAAATAAAAAAGAAACCAGACACAAAGTACTACATAGTGTATGATTCCATTTATATAAAATGTAAATATAAATCAATTTATAAAGATGGAATTAGATTACTGGTTATGTAAGGTTGGGGAAGAATAGAGGGATTGAGAGATGACTGCTAAGGAGTGTGGAGTGGTTTTTTTTGGAGTAATGAAATTGTTCTAAAATGTTTTGTGATAATGAGTGCACAAGACTGATTATACTAAAAGCCACTGTTTGTATGCTTTAGATGGAATGTATGGTATTGTGAATATGTCTCTATAAAACCGCTTTAAAAATAAAAAATAAAAAACACATTAGAGGGAAGCGGATGTGGCTCAAGCGACTGGGCTCCCGCCTACCACATGGGAGGTCCCTGGTTCAGTTCCTGGTGCCTCCTAAAGAAGACAGCGAGCTGACACGACAGGCAGGCACGGCAAGCTGACACAAGATGATGCAACAAGAGACACAGGAGGATAAACATAATGAGAGACACAACAAAGCAGGGAACAAAGGTGGCTCAAGCAATTAGGCGCCTCCCTCCCACATCAGAGGTCCCAGGTTCAGTTCCCGGTGCTTCCTAAGGTAACAAGGAAGATAAACAGACACAGCAAGTGCAAACAATGAGGGGGTGAGGAGAGAGAAATAAAATAAATCTTAAAAAAAAAAAAAATCATATTAGAGGCATACAACAGCAGGCTCAAAATGATAGAAGAAAGAAGTGATACTGAAGACAGAACAGCTAAAACTGAAGAGAGAAAAGAAGAGAGAGAGAAAAGAATGGAAAAAATTGAGCAGAGGCTCAGAGAGTTGAATGACAACACAAAACGCAAAAACATACGTGTCATGGGAGGTCCTGAAGAAGAGAAAAGGGTCAGAAAGAGTATTTGAGGAAATAATAGCCGAAAATTTTCCAGCTCTCACTAAAGAAATGAACTTACTGTACCCCAATCAAAATAAATCTGAATAGACCTATGCCAGGACACGTACTATTCAGAATGTCAAATGTCAAAGAGAAAACTCTCAGAACAGCAAGAGAGAAGCAAACGATCACGTACAAGGGACGTCCAGTAAGACTTAGTGCAGATTTGTCTTCAGAAACCATGGAGGCGAGAAGACAGTGGTATGATACAATTAGGAAACTGAAAGAGAAAAACTGCCAGCTGAGAACTTTTTATCCAGCAAAATTGTTCTTCAAATATGAAAGTGAGTATAAAATATTCACAAACAATCAGAAATTAAGAGGGTTTGCAAAAAAGAATCCACCTTTGCAGGAAATATTAAAGGAAGCCTTAGAATCTGAAATAAAAAGACAGGAAAGAGAGGTTTGGAGGAGAGTATAGAAGAATAGAAAAAGGATAACCAAATTAGTAAAAAGACAGACAAAAATAAGATGTGACATAAGAAAACCAAAGAATAAAATGGTGGAAGTAAATAACGCATTTACAGTAATATCACTGAATGTGAATGGATTAAAAACACGAGCCATCCATATGCTGCTTACAAGAAACTCACCTCAGACCCAAGGATACAAGCCAGCTGAAAGTAAAAGGTTGGAAAAAGATACTCCACGTGAACAGTAAACAGAAAAGAGCAGGGGTAGCTATACTAATATCAGACAAAACAGACTTCAAATGCAAAACAGTGATAAGAGATGCGGAAGGCCATTATATATTAATAAAAGGAACGCTCCTCCAGGAAGATATAACAGTCATAAATATCTACGCACCTAACCAGGGTGCCCAAAAATATATGAGACAAACTCTGGGAAAACTGAAGGGAGAAAAAGACATCTCTACAATAATCGTCGGAGACTTCAACACCCCTCTCACATCATTAGATAGAACAACTAGACAGAAGATCAACAAGGAAACAGAGAACTTGAACAATATGATAAACAAGTTAGACCTAACAGACATATACAGAACACTGCATCCAAACTCAGCGGGTTATACATTCTTCTCAAGTGCCCATGGATCTTTCTCCAGGATAGACCACATGTTAGGTCACAATACAGCTCTCAATAAATATAAAAAGATTGAAATTATACAAAGCACCTTCTCAGATCATAATGGAATGAAACTAGAAAATCAATAACAGACAGGAAAAAAGGAAATGTGCAAATGTGTGGACTGAACAACACACTCCTAAATATTCAGTGGGTCAAAGAAGAAATTGCAAGTGAAATCAGTAAATATATTGAGACAAATGAAAATGAGAACACAACATATCAAAACTTATGGGATACAGCAAAGGCAGTCTTGAGAGGGAAATTTATAGCCCTAAATGCCTATATTAAGAAACAAGAAAGAGCTAAACTCAAAGATTTAACTGAACAACTTGAGAAACTAGAAAAAGAACAGCAAACCAATCCCAAAGCAAAAAGAAGGAAAGAAATAATAAAGATTAGAGCGGAAATAAATGAAAATGAGAACAGAAAAGCAATAGACAAAATCAACAAAACCAAAAGCTGGTTCTTTGAGAAGATCAATAAAATTGACAAACCCCTCGCTAGACTAACAAAGAAAAAAAGAGAGAAGATGCAAATAAATACAATCAGAAACGAAAGGGGGGAAATTACAAATGACCTCACAGAAATAAAAAGAATCATAAGAGGATATTGTGAGAAACTCTATGCCAACAAACTAGACAACCTGGATGAAATGGACAAATTTCTAGAAACTCATAACCAACCTACACTGACACAACAAGAAATACAAGAACTTAACAACCAATCACAATTAAGGAGATTGAATCTGTCATCAAAAATCTCCCAGCAGGGAAGCAGCTGTGGCTCAATCAGTGGGGCTCCCGTTTACCATATGGGAGGCCCCGGGTTCGGTTCCCAGGGCCTCCTGGTGAAGGCAAGCCCGCCCGCACGGCGTGGTTGGCTGACCCGGCGAGCACAAGCAGCAGGGGGGATAGATGAATAAATAAATAAAATCTTTGAAAAAAAAAAAAAAAAAAAAAAAATCTCCCAGCAAAGAAAAGTCCAGGAGCAGATGGCTTCACAGGTGAATTCTACCAAGCATTTCTAAAAGAATTAACACCAATCCTGTTTAAACTCTTCCAAAAAATTGAAGAGGAGGGAAAATTACCCAACACATTTTATGAAGCCAACATCACCCTAATACCAAAGCCAGATAAAGATTCCACAAGAAAAGGAGATTACAGACCAATCTCTCTCATGAACATAGATGCAAAAATTCTCAACAAAATACTTGCAAATCAAATCCAACAGCATATCAAAAGACTTATACATCACAACCAAGTGGGATTTATTCCTGGCATGCAAGGCTGGTTCAACATAAGAAAATCAATCAACGTAATGCACCACATTAACAAACTGAAGGAAAAAAACCACATGATCATCTCAATAGATGCAGAAAAGGCATTCGACAAAATCCAACATCCTTTTTTGATAAAAATACTTCAAAAGATAGGAATAAAAGGAAAATTCCTCAATATGATAAAAGCCATATATGAAAAAACCACAGCCAACATCATACTCAATGGGGAAAGGTTGAAAGCTTTCCCCCTAAGATCAGGAACAAGACAAGGATGCCCACTGTCACCATTGCTATTCAACATTGTACTAGAAGTTCTAGCTAGGGCAATTAGACAAGACAAAAAAATTAAAGGTGTCCAAATAGGAAAAGAGGAAGTAAAACTCTCACTGTTTGCGGATGACACGATCCTGTATTTAGAAAATCCTGAAGTATCCACAACAAAGCTACTTGAGCTAATAAATGAGTTCAGCAAAGTGGCAGGATACAAGATCAACACGCAAAAATCAGTAATGTTTTTGTACACTAGTACAGAACAATCTGAGGAGGAAAATTCCATTTTCAATAGCAACAAAAAGACTCAAATACCTAGGAGTTAATTTAACCAAGGAAGTACAGGACCTATATGCAGAAAACTACAAAACAATGCTAAAAGAAATTAAAAAGACCTAAACAAATGGAAAGACATTCCGTGTTCATGTATTGGAAGAATAAATATTGTGAAGATGTCAATCTCACCCAAACTGATTTATAGATTCAATACAATACCAATCAAAATCCCAACAGCTTACTTTACAGAATTAGACAAGGCAATTACCAAATTCATCTGGAAGGGTAAGTGCACCCGAATAGCCAAAAGCATTCTAAAAAAGAAGAGCAATGTGGGAGGAATTTCGCTGCCTGACCTTGAAACATATTACAAAGCTACAGTGGTCAAAACAGCATGGTACTGGCATAAAGATAGACATATTGATCAGTGGAATAGAATTGAGAATCCAGAAATAAACCCTCACCTATACAGTCAACTGGTTTTTGACAAACCTACCAAGCCCACGCTGATGGGAAAACACAGTCTCTTCAACAAATGGTGTTGGGAGAACTGGATATCTATAACCAAAAGAATGAAAGAGGACCCCTATCTCACCCCCTATACAAGAATCAACTCAGAATGGATCAAAGATCTAAATATAAAAGCCAGGACCATAAAACTACTGGAAGAAAATGTAGGGAAACATCTTCAAGACCTTGTAGTAGGTGGTGGTTTCTTGGACCTCACGCCCAAAGCACGTGCAACAAAAGAAAAAGTAGATAAATGGGACCTCAGTGAGAGTGGACCTCACAGGAATTTGTCAGAAGGGTGAAAAGGCAGCCAACTCAATGGGAAAAAATATTTGGAAATCACATATCTGATAAGGGTTTAATATCCAGGATATATAAAGAGATGTTACAACTCAACAATAAAAAGACAAATGACCCAATTAAAAAACGGGCCAAAGACTTGAATAGACATTTCTCCGAAGAATAAATACAAATGGCAAAAAACCACATGAAGAAATGCTCAACATCACTCATAATTAGGGAAATGCAAATCAAAACTACAATGAGA
>JAKSZT010054196.1:389086-434620 GCA_026826555.1 Tolypeutes matacus
GAATGGATAAACAAACTGTGGTCTATGCACACGATGGAATATTATGCAGCTGTAAGAAGAAATGAAGTCGTAAAGCATATGGCAACATGGATGACCCTGGAGGACATTATATTGAGTGAAGCAAGCCAGACACAAAAGGACAAATACTGTGTGATTGCATTACTATGAACCAAATATATTGTATAACATATTGTTTGAGTCAAAAAAAAACTTTGTATGTATCCGGTATATTTAATTGAGAAATGTATGTTTTTATTCAACTGAGTTCTCTTTTTATTTTTTAATTATTGTTTATATTTTCAATTATTAAAGGTACAAAATAAAGTTAATTAAAAAAAATTACACCAAATAAAAATAATAACAAATAATAAACAAGCAAATGACATCCAAGCGCTGTTGATATGACAGGCAGGTGGAAGAAATGGCCACGTTGGCAAAACAAGAGCACAGCGAGGACAGGGAGAAGCGGGAACCCACGCTCGCTGCTGCGGGAATGTCAAGTGGCGCAACCGCCTTGGGAAGCAGTCTGGCAGCTCTTCAGGTTCCAGGTGGAGCTACCGTCTGACCCAGACATTCCACTCCTAGGTATCTGCCCAGGACCAGGACATGTGAAAACACACGCCCGTGCATGGACGTGCCGTGCTTGTTCACAGCGGCATGGCGCATGACCGAAACGCAGAAACAGCCCGGCCACTCCTCAGCTGCTGGAAGGTGAACCAGACGGGGTCCAGCCACACAAGGGAG
Source organism: Tolypeutes matacus (assembly GCA_026826555.1). Lineage (NCBI taxonomy): Eukaryota > Metazoa > Chordata > Mammalia > Cingulata > Chlamyphoridae > Tolypeutes > Tolypeutes matacus. Next base: position 389,831 of record JAKSZT010054196.1, read on the forward strand.
CATCATTCAGCTTTAAGAAGCAATGAAAATAAATAAATAATTAATTAAAAAAAAAAAAGAGCGAAGGAATGAACAGGGCACAGAGGTGGCTCGAGCAATATGGGTCCCTCAGTCCCACATGGGAGGTCCGGGTTCGGTTCCTGGTGCCTCTAAAAAGACGACGAGCAGACACAGAGAGCAGACAGCAAGCACAAAGAACGGGGGCGGGGGATAAAATAAATCTTAAAAAAATAAAAATAAGAAAAAATAAAAGGAATGAAGTTCCAGTATACGCTTCAGCCTCTGTGTGAAAGCAGCCGGGCGCAAAGCACCACGTCAGGCGAGTCCACTGAACAAAACGTCCGGAACAGGCAAATCCAGAGACAGCACCCCGGGGGAGCTGGGGGATGCCAAAAGGCGTGGGGTTGTATTGTGAAGGGCGAGGAAGACGTTCCAAAATTGGATAGAGAGGACGGCTGCACTAAGAGCTTCGGAACCAGACACTTTAGAAGGTGAGCTTTATGGTACGTAAATTACGTCTCAATAAAGCTGTCGTTAACCGCCACAATTCTTGGGGTTGTTTCATGGTCCTTTCAAAGAGTAAAAACCGTTCTAGGGAAGCGGATGTGGCTCAAGTGGCTGGGCGTCCGTCTACCATATGGAAGGACCGGTGTTCGATCCCCAGGACCTCCTGGTAAAATAAAAAATTTAAAAAGGCGAGCAGGCGAGCCACAGGCCCACACAGACGCACAGCGAGCCAGGCCCACCGAGCCACGCGGCAAGATGATGACACAACGAAAGAGAGACTCAGGGGACAGCCAAGGCGAGACGCTCCAGAAACCAGGAACTGAGGCGGCGCAAGTGACAGGGTGCCTCTCTCCAACATTGGAGGTCCCCAGTATTGAATCCCAGTGAAGCCTGGAGAAAAGGAGGCACGAAACAGACACAGAAGATGACCCAGCGAATGGACACAGACGGCAAGCGGGGAGGGGGGGACTCATAGAACTGTACACCAAAAAAAAGAAAAAAGTCAATTAAAAACGGCCGACACTTGCTGATCCCTGCTTCAAGTGGTTACGCCAATGAAACCAGAGATGGACAGACAGATGCCAAGGGAGAAAGCAGGGGTTCCAGGCAGGAGATTTCCACAACCTTCCACGGGCCCAGCACAGCCGGGCACACACAGGGGCCTCACTGAAGGCGTCAGGCCTTAGTCCAATACACATTTAATAAGGGCCGACCGCGGAGCAGCCACCGCATAAGCAAAGACACGACACGGGCAGCGTGGACGCTGGAGTGATACGCGGCCGTTCGTCAAGAACAGGGCGACCGACTTGCGCTGTCACGAGGGCCCATGGGAGAGAAATGCCACCGCCGTGAAGCAGTGGGCCCAGGCTGAGTCCCAGTCAGGGAAATGATTATCACATCAGCAGATTCATCGAAGAAAATTCTGGAGAAACACACCGTGTCGCTAGATGGCAAGTCTCCACCAGGGGGCAGTTCTGCCCCCAGGCGGGGCACCTGGTATGTCTGGAGACATCTGTGGCTGTCACGACGGATTGGGGTGTGTCACTGGCATCAAGCAGGTGGGGTCGGGGTGGCTGCTCAGCACCTGACAGCGCTCAGAGGATGGCCCCGCCCCAAAGGCCAGCCATGCCGCCGTGGGAGACCCTGACTTAGTGTGTCGTGTATTTCTGCGAGGTTGGGGGGAGGGGGGCAGGGACCCTGGGGGAAGGGGTGAGGGACAGAAGACACATCCCAAAGGTGAGTCAGAGCTGAATTGTAAAGATGAGTCAGAGCTGAATCGTAAAGATGAGTCAGAGCTTAAAAGGGGAAATGACCTGGGAAGCAGAGCAAAGGGTGCAGGGCGAAGCCGAGGGCAGGATCGGAGCAACGGAACGCCCAGGAAAGGCAAGGGGTGGGCAACCTTTCTAAGGAGCCAGGGAGTAGACGTTTCTGGCTTTGCAGGCCAGGCGGACTCCGGAGCGACTCCGCTGCCACCCGATAAGCAGCTGGGACATGCAGGTGAGCGGCTGCATTACAACGCAACTTTAATCATTAACTCTCACTGTGGACCCTGACTTGGGAACAGGGCATCACCTTCCCGTGTCATGGAACCTAGTTCTTCTCTTTTTTTTCCCCCAACCCTTTAAAAATGTACAAACCATGGACCACACAAAAATAAGCCTCAGGGAGCGGGGAGAAAAGAAAGAAGGCTGCAAGCTGGATTTGGCCCACGGGCCAGTCTGTGGACCCCCGAGTAAATGGATCAGTAAGCTGAAGTGAGGGTGTGGTCAGTACATGAACTTGGGAAATAAACAAACAAATAAATAAATGAGTTAAGAATTCCAGCTCTCTACTCTGAGACCAATCCATGACCAGCGTCATGTATTCCAGGCCATACAAATAATTAGATACTCCTTTTTATAAAAACTGTAGCACAGCATACCACGCCTTTACTCTTCTGCTTCAGGTACCTCATAGAATTTTCCGGATCATTACGTGCTGATGCGCTACCCAAATTGGCCACCACTGGCCGCATGCCCTTGAAACGCGGCTGGGCCAAACTGAGGTGTGCGGTGAGTGTGAACGGCACACCAGCTTTCAACAGGAATTGGGGGAAAAAAGGCAAAAGATGTCACTATTTTAAAATATGGATTACATGTCAAAACAATAATCGTTTGGATCTACTGGGTTCAATAACATATTACCGAAAGCCACTTCTACTGTGTCTTTGTCCTTTTTAACACCGCACCTACCTATGCAGCTCGCAGTGTATTTCTACAGGGCAGCACTGACACAGACTTGCCAGCCGTTTAGCTGCCTAATAGTCCGTCCGTGGTCGCAGGGGTTGGGGCTGGCCAGGGACGTGGCCTGGCTTCTCTATACCACGGTCACGGCAACCAGCCCTGTTCTTAAATCACCAGGGTCTGTGTGTGTTTCCACTAAAAGTAACTCCCAGAAGCGGAACTGGTGAGTCAGAAGGAATATTCCGTTTAAATCGTCTTGCCTTTTCCAAACCATCCTTAGGAGGCCCTAAGACATATTCAACAATACAGGGTGGGATTTTCTGGGGGCTGGAGAGGGCAGGGGAAGGAGGGGGGAGCTGGCTTCTCTCCTACTCTAAGGGAGGAATTCCTAAAGGAAAGAATGAAGGATCCCAAAGGAGCCTGGGAAGCCCTCTAGCCCAGGCCTGTCAGATGCGACCGTATTTACATTCCCTTCAGGTGACATCATGGAGCTGCCCAGCGGCTCCAGGAAGGCCTGTCAGCAGCAAAGTCACCAAATAAGGTTTGAGGTGCCACAGAACAGGGTGGGCCTAACAGGCCTGGCTGGTCTGGGGTGTGTGTTTGGGGGGTGGGGGGATCCTCAAGGGGCCTCCAATCCAGCCAGGCAGGAAATCAGCTCCCTGGCTGGAAAGGGAAACCTCAGCTTTTCCCACAAGAATGCAAAACCATTGGCAGGGCCGTGCGCCAGCCCAGAGGCCTTCCCTTTAAAGGCTGAGGAAACTCTCCAGGGCTTCTCCTCACACAAAAGAGGGCTGAAGGGAGGGACGGCCTCTAATGACAAAACAGCAGGCATCTACTGTTCCGCTCTTCTGTGCCAGGCACTATATTTATGAGATGATTCGGTTTTTCCCCCAAAGGAAAGGCACATGGAATGTCTGAGTGAGAATTCCAGCCCCAGCTATCTGCCCCCAAGAGCCCAAACTCATCCCACCAGCACAGGCTACGGCCTCGTTTCTTCTTCTGAAGAAAGGAGTTCCCTTCCGGAAAAGTCCGTAGCTCCTCTTCCACACCACCAAAGCCCCCCCCCCCCCGGTCAGAGGAAAGCGGCTCACCTGCCCAGTTCCTCCCCCATCTCATAGTACTGCTCCACATCTTCCTGCCTGAACGTGGACATGGTTGCCGCTCTGCCTTCCAGAGGCTTCCGCCCCCGTGTAAGGCCAGTTGGTCACTGCAGCCTGGGGAGAGGACCTCGGGCCGTCCCCACTCCGTGAGCCTGGAGGAGACAGGGAAGGTGGGAGCTCAGGCGCCAGCCCTTTTCTCCTGTGTGACCAGGATGACCCGTTCACCAAAAATAAGTCTCGCATCACTCCCCATGGAAGCATTTAGTGGGCCGGGCACTTCCACATGTCACCTCGTTTAGACCCTGGAAGCACCCAGAAAGGCTGGCTTGACCCACCATGGCACCCCATCCCCACCAGGCACAGCTCAGCATCCCCACACCCTGCCTCCCCCTCCTTGACCTGCTGCTCATCCAGGGATCTCATGCATTCCAGCAAGTTCTCCTAACACTCTTCCTGCCCCCAAGCCCCGGGGTTCCCCGGTACTGGCTACCAAACCTCCCCAGGTGGTTCTGATCGGCAGCGGCCCCCACACACCAGGACGGGGCGCTGAAGCCCCTCCCCAGCGGGCCCCCGTTCCCACAGCCCCCCCCAGACTCTTGCTCTCTCCCCAGTCCTGAATTCCAAGTTCCTGCAAGCCCCCTTGGCCCTCTTGGGTCCCGCTACCTCCACCGACCTGGGGGAGCTAAACTCTTCCTCCTCCCAGGGATCAAAGCCCCCCCCCCCAGTCCCGGTCTCCCCCAAACCCAAACGTGCCCCCTTTGGGCCCTCCACCCCCCCCCAAAAGGCCACAGCTGAGCCTCCTCCACCGTCCTTCACCCCAAAAGGGCCCTTTGTGGACCCCCAACCCCTGACCCGCTTCCTCAAGCCTCCCACAGGCCTCCACGCCCCTCGAGGGCCCCAGATGAGCCTCCTCACCCGGTCGACCAGCCAGGGGGTCCCCGAGGAGACCCCCCGCCCTCTAGGGGCGCCCGGCGCGGCCGCGCAGCGCCTCAGGGCCCCCCGGAAGCCCCCACACGGCCCTCGGGCCTCGAGCCGAGCCCGCTCCGCACCCTCCGCGGCTCCGCGCCCAGGGCCGGCCCCGCCGCTGCCGCCGACTTCGGGCCCCGCCGCCCAGACTGCGGCGACGGGCCGGCCTGCGTGACGTCACCGCGTCCCCCAGTGCCCGCCTCCCGGGACGCGACTCCCACGGCCCATTGGTCGGCGTCTCCCGTCGCTCCTCTCGCCCGGCTCCGGAACGCCCTCACCCAGATGCGGCCTCGCCATTGGGCGATGGGCTGGCCTGCCCGCAATTTGATTGGCTGGAAGGGACGCTGGTCAAGCTGGCGGAAGGACGGCCGACTTCCGGGCCCAGGGTCGCCCCGCCCTCTCCTGCCCTGACCCGGGTCCTGAAGCTGGGAGGCGGGGCGCTGGACTCCCGCACCCCGCTTCCTTCCTCTCCCGAGCCCCCTTCTGTGACCTTTACTGATAAATGATAACAACATTTATTGAGCCTCGGAATGTACTAACCAAAGAGGTGATATTTTCCCCATTTTACGGATGAGGAAACAGACCCAGAGAGGTTGAGTAACCAGCCCAAGGTCACACAGCTGGTAAATGGCTTAGCTTGGGATTCATCCCCATATAGGCCCAGACCCAGAGCCAATGCCGAACCACGTCCGAAGCCATCAGGCACAAGACCCTGCGTCCTCTGGTCTCTGCTGACCGCCTTAGCCTCTCCCCTGCCAATCCACTCCAATCCCGCCTGCCGTCCTTCTAATTTCAAGCATCTCGTTCCTACCCCCAGGTCTTTGCACAAGATGTCCCTTCTGGCTGGAATTCGCTTTGCTCCTCTCTTTTGCCACTTATTTTAAGTTAGGTGGTGGAATTGTTTTAGCAACGAGTCCTGGAGTCCAGCATCTATTATTTAACAGTTTTAATGAGGTAGCATTGGCAGCAACGTTACGTGTTTAAACTGTACACTTTGAATTTTTTGTTTTCATGAGCATCACCACTCTCTATTTCCCCAACTTTTTCACCATCCCAAACCCAAACTCTGCAACCATTAAGCAGTAACTCCCCATTTCCCCCTCCCTCCAGCTCCTGGCAACCAGTAATCTACATTTTCTCTTTGTGAATTTGCCTATTTTAGATACCGCATATAAAAGGAAGCATACTTGGGAAGCAGATATGGCTCTAGCAATTGGGCTTCCACCTACCACATGGGAAGCCCCGGGTTCGGTTCCCGGTGCCTCCTAAAGACAGAGAGCACACAGTAAATGGACACAGAGCGCAGACAGCGACCACAAACAACAGGGGAAGGGGATAAAATGAATAAATCCTTACCAAAAAAAAAGGAATTATACAAAATTTGGCTTTTTGTGTCTGGCCTACTTAGCTCAGCATATTTTGAGTTCGTCCACGTTGTAGCACGTATCAGAACTCCATTCCCTGTTATGGCTGAATAATATTCCATTGTACGGATATGCCACATTCTGTTTATCCATTCATCCATCGATAGGTATTTGGCTTGTTCTCACTTTTTGGCTATTATGAATAATATTGCTATTAGCATTTGTGTACAAATATGTTTGCGCCCCCGTTTTCAATTCTTCGGGGTATATGCCTAGTTGCAGTAATATGGTAATTCTATATTTAATTATTTGAGGAATAGTACAAGTATCTGCTTTCCACGGTGGCTGCCCTGTTTTACGTTATTCCCCCCAATAATGCATGCGTCTCAATCACCCCACATTTTTGCAACACTTACTTTTTCCCTAGGAACAGACAACCTACTGGGTGTGACATCTTATCTCATTGGGGTTTTGATTTGCATTTCCATAAGGACTAATGATGCTGAGCATCTCTTTACTCTTAGACCGGGTAATCTCAATAAACCTACTTCAGAGTTCGCTGATTCTTCTCCCAACTCAAATCTGCCATTGAACCCCTCCACTGAAATGTTCATTTCAGTGATTGTACTCATCTGCTCCAGAATTTCTATTTAGTTCCTTTTTATAATTTCCAACTTTTATTGATGTATCTCTATTTGTTGAGACACCATTCTCCTGGTAGCTCTTTGTCCATTTCCTTTAAGCTCTTTGAGCATACTTAAGACAGCTAATTTTTTTTTTTTTTCTTAAAGATTTATTTATTTCTCCCCCTCTTCCCTCGTTGTTTCGCACTCGTTGTCTGCTCTCTGTACCTTCTGTGTCTGCTTGTCTTCTCTTTAGGCAGCACCGGGAACCGATCCTGGGACCCTCTGGAGCGGAGAGAGGTGCTGAATCTCTTGAGCCACCTCAGCTCCCTGGTCTGCTGCGTCTCCTATTGTCTCTCTTCCGTGTCTCCTTTTGTTCCTTTGTCATCCTGCTATGCCAGCTCTCCGCACGGGCCAGCACTCCTGCATGGGCCAGCTCACCTTTCACCAGGAGGCCCCAGGAATCGAACCCTGGGCCTCCCATGTGGTAGACAGGAGCCCAATTGCTTGAGCCACATCTGCTTCCTAATGTTTTTCTAGTAAGCAAGCCTAGGCTTCCTCAGGGACAATTCCCACTAATTTTTTTTTCCCATGTGAGTGGGCCAGACTTTGTTTCTCTGCATCCTTCCTTTTTTGTTGGAAAGTGGGAATTCAGAATCTTCCCCCCGCCCTGTATTCTTTGTCTGGTCAAAGGCTCAGCCTTTCCTCAAGCTGCTCCATGGGCCCGGCCTCTTGGAACTTTGTGCTTTAGCGATTCTGTAGCCCTGTCTCCTGGCACAGGGCTTGTTTCTTCCTGGGCCTCCTAGATCAGTCTCAACTGTTCTGCTCTCCTCCCAAGCTCAGGGGTAAGCCATCAGGCATGTAGCAGGCCCGGCCTCTTGGGGCTTCGAGCTTAACGATCCTCTTACATGGCAGGACAAACACGGCAGTTCCCTATTTCCTCCTGAGTCCGCTCACAGCAGCCAGAGGTGAGAGCCTGGGGTCTTCCCAGGCCTTGACTGGGCATGCACCCAGCCCTAGGTATACGTAGACGCGGGAGCTCTCGATTTCCAGGTTTTTCAGTCTCTTGCTCTCCTTGGCCCCAGGTTGCTGCAGCCGAAGGTGATACCATTGGCTTTAAAAGCTTTTAGCAAGAGCCAGTTGGGAAGCTACCCCAGCCCTGCAAAGGCCACGTCGGGGTGAGAAATGCAAGCCCCTATGCCGGCCCTCTAGGGAGCTCCAAGCAAGCCGCCACAGCTCTGAGGTCCACGCTGCTGGCTCTGTCAGGGGCGTGCAGCCACCGCAGATGTGGGGCCACTTAAAATGGCACAGCCCTGTCTCACCACCACAGGCCACTTCCAAGCTCTCCCCTGTTGATTGTTTTTTGAGTAGATTCCAGAGTTCTGCAAAAGCTGATCTTCGCAGCAAATGAACAGCGAGCAGACAGCGAGCACAGGCAAGTGGGGAATAAATAAATCAATTCATCTTGACAGATTTTTGCCGACCTAACGTGGTGGGGTTTTTTTTGGAGTGGGGGCAGACACCTGAAGTTCTCGAACTCTGCCATTTTGGTGACATCATTCCCTTTTTTTTTTTTTTTTTTTTTAACATTTACATGTGTTTTAAAAACCTTGAAATATAAAGACAAACCCTTAAGATAGTGACAATACATTACCAAGGGCTCATTTCGTGCTGGGCAATTTTCTGAAGACTTTACACCTATTTCATTTAGCCCTTCCAACAAGCCTACAAAGACGGTTGAGGAAACAGGCTCAGGGAAGGGAGCTGACCTGCCGGGACCAGCACGAGTATCTGAACCCAGAAAACTCTGTCCTGAGGCTCCATCGCTTAACCATGCTTGGTTTTTGTTTTTTGCATTACGTGAACTCTGTTAATAAATACTAAGTCTTCACCCAAACGAGAAAACCTGCGTCACCGGTCACCAGAGAGCACTGGCGGCAGGCTAAGGGTTACTGCCTGAGCCCACTGTCCTGGTTGAGAACGTTGTAAGAGAACGGTCAAGGCTTTCCTGTGATTTCCTTCCAACTCACTGAACGGAAGCAGGCGGGAGCTCCGGCTTCCAAACCACACGGAAGCCACGTGTGCATCTGCATGCTGCCACGTAAATACAGTCAGTGGTGCTCAAGGCTTGTCTTGCCTTACGCCGAGTCCCCACTTGCAACTGTTTCCCCGGGAAATGGGCTCAACACTAGCAAGGACTCAAGGCTCACTCGAGCCGGGGGCCCTGGCGCTGGAGGACCCACTGCCCCTGAGGAATGGGCAGGCTGTTCCGGAAGTCTTGTGAACGAATGAGGGACGCAAAAACGGCAAATCAAGTGGGCCTTGGTCAGCCTTGGAAATATCCAAGATTTCTTCTGCGTTTATATGGGGTTTATTTTAGCAAAGAAACCTCTTCTCAAACTACTTTATAGATACACTAATATATGTTAGTATATGGTACAGTATTAGATTAGCATAAGTATATATTATTTTATAAACTCGATTTCTACGTAACACATTTTACCAATTTCTTTACTATAAAAATACTTGACATGTCGTTTCATCGCTTTGGTTGCTGGAAAGCTCAGGCCCATTACAAACCCGACTCAGCTACCAGAACCCAGACTCCATGTACACCTACCAAGGGTTCTGTGCCCTTTTTTGCTCCAATGAACTTTTTTTTTTTTTTTTTTTACCAGGAGGTCCGGGGATCGAACCCAGGGCCCTCCATATGGGAGATGGACTCCCGACCATTGAAGCCACAGCTGTCCCCGTCTAAGACTTTTAAGAAACAAACCTCTTATGCCAATTGTTTCTTGCAGGGTGGGCAACTGACAAGGTGTGGCTGGGGTTGTGGTGAGCAGCAGGCAGCAAGGGGCCAGACTGGCCGCCCCTCCCAGCTGGGGGCCCCACATCTGCACTTCACTGAGCCCACCTGCCTCCTGGAGTGAATATAAAAGCAGGCCAATCAGAAAAGTGGTAAACTATGAATGAGTTAAGACTTTAATGGACGCGTTCCCAGTTTAAATACCTTCCCTGGCCTCTCCTAAGACCGCCTTGGGGCTGCCATCCTGCCCAGGTACCTTACAAAGGAGCCCCGAGTGGGCTACTCGGGCCTGGGAGAGCTTAGAGCACACCCCCCCCCTTAACGGCCGTCTGGCTGCACTGACAGCAGCCACCAGCTGCTGGGATCTATTTACAGCAAAGGATTCCGGTCCTTAGCAGCCACCCCAGGGCAGGGGCTCGGGTCTCGCGACAGGTCAGACACTGGCATCGCTACAGAGAGACCCACTGGGCAGCCTGCCCGGCGGGCGGTGGCTCTGGGTGAAGGAACCAGGACAGAGAAGACACGCGTCGTGTCGAGCTAGCGTCTCAGCATCTGCCTGACTCTGGACCAGGGCTGGGGACAAAATGTACGGTCACGCCCCACGAGGACTGCTGGCCACAGGCGACAGACCAGGGAGCCTGCTCTCCCGAGGCAGCCGCGCAGGCAGCGGCGAACAAAGGTGTGCTAGATGCAGACACTCACCACCATGTAAGTTTATTATTCCAATGGCACTGATACAGCTGGAGGGGCCCGTGGAGACGCCACACAGGGCTTCCTGCCCCCGAGTTTCTGTCCGTAGAGAGAGCCGCCCGCTCAGTCCTGTCCTTTCTGGAACCCTCTAGAGGCCGTTTACCCGAAATAAACCTCTTAATGCGTTTATTTACTATTAAGATTTTTTTGGACATTTAAATTTCCTCTGAAGAAATGGGAAAAAAATAGTATCGGGTGCCCCACCCCACCCCCACCCTGCCAGCCAAATAAGTCCCTGCGCAGAGGGCATGTCGGCCGTCTCTCAAACTCCTGAAATAAATACCGGCGGAAACGGCATCGAGTGCTAATGTCGAGGGGCGGCCCGGGGCGGCCCCAGAAACCTTTCAGGCAGAGGGTCCCTGTGTCTGGACAGTCTCGCGGCGTCAGCCACGCGCTGGGGGAAGGCAGGGCCCGCTGCTGCGGCCGCCCGGCGAGCCCAGCCGGGCGCGGGGCGACTACAACTTGTCCAGGAAGTTGTCCAGGGCCGGGATGCCCTCCTTCAGGCCCTTGCGCTTGCGGGTCTCGGCCACCACCTGGCTGGGGCGGCTGGTGCTGTCGAAGGGGTCTCCAGGCAGGATCTGCCAGTGGTCAAACACGCACTGCGGGAAGGCCTGGCCGCCAGTGTTGGACCTCAGGTCGGCGGTAAAGCCTGCAGGGGGCGCAGAGGGCCTCAGTGGGCAGCCGTGCCGGCCGACCCAGCCTCTGATCCCTGTCCGGGACCCAAGCCCCGCCTGCCCTGGGGTCCAGGGGGCAGAGGGCTCCCCTGCGCCTGCCGTGGGAGGGGCGACGAAACGCCACAGCGCCTCGGGCAGGCCCTCACCGTGCTGCCTTGAGCTGCCCCTGCCCCGAGCTCGCCTGGACACCACCACCCGGCCTGCCAGCCGCAGACGGAGGCCCAGCCCGGCCCAACCCACACCCTCCTCCGTGGCCGTGGGATCAGGAAGCTGCTTTCCCTACAAGCTGGGGGAGGTGGGGACCCACATCAGGTGCCAGGTCCCCCAGGCCGGCCGGCCGAGCGGCCGGGGTGAGGGCCGCGCGGGCCGCACTCACCGAAGGACTCGTTGACAGGCAGGTAGGCCTTCACGACAAACATGGGGGTGCCGGCCACCTGGGACTCCTCGAAGACATGGCCGCGCTTCCTGTTCAGGACGCCGTAAATGCCGCCAACCACCTGTTCTGGGCACTGTAGGAGAAAAAGGCCATGAGGCTCTGCTTGGGAGCAGGGAGCAGGGAGCAGGGCGCAGCAGGCGCGGCGGGCACAGCGCCTCACCTGGATCTCGACAAGGTAGATGGGCTCCATGAGGCGAGGCTGGGCGGTGAGCACGCTGGCGTAGAGGCAGCGCCGGGCCGTGGGGATGATCTGGCCGCCCCCGCGGTGGATGGCGTCGGCGTGCAGCGTCACGTCGTGCACGTCGAAGCGAACGCCCCGCATGTTCTCCTCGCACAGCGCGCCCTGCGGGACGGCAGAGGCCACCATCGGGGTGGGCCGGCCCCTCCCGTCCTCTGCACCCACGGGGCCCTCTGCCCAGCAGCCTGCTGAGGGCCCCTTTCCCAGGGCCACACCGGGAACCCTCCCGGCCAGGCGTCCTGGGGCAAGGCCCGCGACGTGCCCCCGCCACGCACCTCCTTGGTGGCCCACTGGAAGCCGGCCACCACGCTGTCCTTGATCTCGTTGAGGTACTGCACGCCCTTGGTGATGTCGGTGAGGATGTTGGGGCCGGTGCCGTCAGGCCCAAAGCACCAGATCTTGCGGGCCTCGGCCACGTCCCACTCGTACTTCTCGGCCAGGTAGCGCGCCCGCTGCTTGAGCTCCTGGCGGGCAGACACCTCGCCCTTGTCGATGTCCTCGGCCAGGCCGTCGGGGAAGGGCCGCGCCTTCATGTACAGCCGGTTGTGCTTGTTGGGAGACTTGGAGAGGCAGAGCACGTTCGACTCTTCGCTGACGGTCTCACGGTACGAGACGACTGGGTCGGATTTCTGCAGGAAAGGAAAACCACGACGGTCACACCTGATGGCGAGAAGCGGTGGCTTTCCAGGCATCAGCTTTTAAAGCTCTTCCTGATGCATGAGGCAGCAGGGACAGGGGTGGCTCACACTGTAACAAGCCTGCTCTGGCACAGCGTTGTCCCCATCCCACGTCTGTTTCCGCGAGGCGCGCAGGGCAGGACTGTGCACTCCCAGCAGGCTGCCCGCTCCCACGCTACGAGGTAAGGGACTACCTGTCTACCAGGTGCTAAGTGAGAAAAGCAGGGTGCGGGAGACTGGCCGCACCCCAGGTCGGCCTACGTGTGCACTATCACAGACAGCAGAGCACACCACACTGTTCCCCCGAGCCACCTCGCGGCAACATGAAAACTCGACCAAAGTTTACCTTTTATAACCAAAAAAAACCCAAGAATTAAAAAGTTTGAAAGACTCAATGACAAGACCCCCAAATCCAGCGCAAAACCATCCGCACGGCTGACCTCTTTAGCTCTGTACAAAAGGACTGAAACCAGAGCCCAGAGCCCAGAGGCCACAGGCGGGCTCCCGACAATGCCCACGAGCCCCGGAGCCTCCCTCGGCAGGTGGCCCCGGCCCACCTTGATGGGGATGCAGGCGTGGTCCTCCTCCAGGTCCTTCAGGCAGATCTCCAGGTGCAGCTCGCCGGCCCCCGCGATGATGTGCTCCCCTGACTCCTCGATGATACACTGCAGAGAGCCACGCGTCAGCGTGTGGGTGCGGACCCTGAGACGGTGCTCCCGGGCCCCAAGTTCCCCGTTCCCTCAGGGGATGGCTTCCCCGGCCACAGCTCCTGCCGGAGGCGCCCCGTCCCCACGTCCTCACAGGGGCGCCTGCCGCCGCCCACCTGCACCATGGGGTCCGACTTGGCCAGCCGCTTCAGCCCCTCCACCAGCTTGGGCAGGTCGGCGGGGTTCTTGGCCTCCACGGCGACCCTGACGACGGGGCTGACGCTGAACTTCATCACGCGCATGTTGTGGGCGTGCTCGAAGGTGGTGATGGTGCCCGTCTTCACCAGGAACTGGTCCACGCCCACCAGGCCCACGATGTTCCCGCACGGCACGTCCTCGATGGGCTCCACGTAGCGGCCCATCATCAGGATCGTCCTGCGGGCGGGGACACCGCGGCTGGAGCGGCCTGCCAGGTCCTCAGGGCCGGGGGGGTCCTTCCCGCCTGCCCCAGGGCCGCCCCCACCCAGCCCAGCCCCCAGAGCAGTGGCCGCCTGGGGGTATGTGGTAAAACTGGAGCCTGAGGCTGCAGAAGTAAATGGGGACCGAGTGGATGCCCAAAGGCAAGAGAAGGAAGGTGGACCTCTACTTCCCACCACCTCAACTCGGAATGGCACCAAGACCTAGAGAGCTGCAAAACCCCCAGGAGAAAGCGCGGCAAAGCGGCTCCTGGACCTTGCGTTACGCGACCGTCTCTCAAGACTTTACGCTCAAAGCAGAAGCAACTGAAGTAAAAAAAATCGGAATTAAAATCTTCTGTGCATCGAATGACTATCATGAGAGTAAAAGTGACCTACTCAATAATAGGAAATATTTGAAAACCCTACATCCGACAAGAACTTGATATTCTTAAAGAAAAGAAACCCTACAACTCAGCAATAAAACCCCATTTAAAAATTTAAAAATGGTCAAAAAATTGGACATTCCTGCCGATATACAAAGAGCCAAAAAGCACAGGAAGGCAGGCTCGGCATCACCGGCTACTCAGGAAACGCGAATCAGAAGCATTTCACGCTCACTAGGACAGCTACTATCGACAACAATGGGAACCGCCAAGCACTGGAGGCTGGGGAGCAGGAGGCGGCCGTTCTCCGCTGGTGGCATGTGGAGTGGTGTCTCTGGAAGACAGCTGGGGGGGTCTCTCAGGGGTAGCAGAACACGGACGGCCCTCTCCTAGGCACAGGCCCGAAGGGAGTCAAAGGGACAGGGACAGACGCTGCACACCCCCGTTCACAGCGGCGGCGGCCACAATCGCCCAAGGATGGAAGCAAGCCAAGCGCCCATCAGCGGCTGAGGACAGTCGAGACACGCTGTCCCTCGTGGAGGCCGCATGGACGCTGGGTGCGGGGCGACGGGGACCTAGGGGACCTAGGGCGTGAGCCACTCGCTTCCTGTCTGGGCTGATGGGCGCCTTGGCAAGGGGCGTGGTGACGGCACAGCACAGCGCTGAGCACAGCGGTCCGAGCTACGTTCCTTGTGGTTAGAAGGGAAAACATTTCAGGTTGTGCGTGTCACAAGCAGCCTTCTTCATAAAGTCCAGAACCGCACAGCGCAGGCAACCCTGCCGCTAGCCCTGGACGCGGGTGGACGCTCCAATTAGCTCCAGCGACAGACGCGCCCCCCTGAGCTGCCCGAGAACACCGCCGAGGCCAGGGGTGCTGACAGGGCGCACGTGCTAGCGTTCGCCTTCTGCAGGCCTGCCCTGTAGCCCCCCTTCTAACAGAAAGACGAGTGAGTGGGGGGCTGTCAGCCACAGCCTCCAGAGAGCCTGCCCACCTGCAAGATGGACGTCGCGCTCAGAACCCGCGCCCGGGGCTGTCGGGAGAGGACAGGCCTGGAGGAGCGCGCCCGAGCGTCCCGGGAACAGCCCTCAGCGAGGCTGGCGCCAAGCCCTCCTGCAGGCCCCCCCAGGCTGCGCCGGGCCCGCTCACCTCTGGATCGGCTTCAGGTAGAGGTCCTCCTTCTTCCCGGGAGTGTAGTTGGGGCCCATAATCCTGACCTTCAGGCCGGTGGACACCAGCCCCGAGAAGACGCGCCCGAAGGCGTAGAAGCGGCCCTTGTCGGAGGTGGGCACCATTTTGGAAATGTACATCATGAGGGGGCCTTTGGGGTCACAGCTTTTGATGCCTGAGGAGAGAGTACCCCAAGCGGACAGTCACTCTTATTGCTTAGCTCTGTACTCCCCTCCAGAACCCCAAAATCTAAGGCAAAAAATAAGCCTCGAAAGCACAAGACTTTCCCGGGCCCGACAACGGTCGACCTGACCCGGGGGCGGAGGAAGCAAAGCCTAGAGCAAGGCCAGCCCGGCGAGCGCTGCCCCCTACCCATGGCGGCCTCGTCGTCGGGGGGCCCCTCGTACAGGAGCTCGCAGCGGTACTTCTGGGCCGTCACAGGGGAGGGCAGGTGGATGGTGATCATCTGCAGCAGGGCATCCCCGGCGGGCAGCCAGCGGCGCATCACGGCCTGCAGCAGAGCAGGGTCAGCGAGGACGGTTTGGGGACGGCGGAGACCCGCAGACCGAGCACCCACCTCCTCTCCCTTGGAAGCTGAGCACCCCGCACCATTAGGGGAGCGCCGTTACCCAGCAGGCTTGCGCTTTCTAGAAAAGGGTCTGCAGCACAGCAGACTGACAGCCAGCGCGCCTGCTCCCCCCCGCAGGGCGACCTGAGCTCTGCTGGGCCCGGGGCACGGCCCCTCACCTTCAGGAGCGGCTTGCCTTCTTTGTCCTTGTCCTCGCTGTCCAGCTTGATGTCCAACTTCTCGATCAGTTTTGCTGTCTCCTCTTTCTTGAAATTCATGATGGCATCAAACACCTAAAGCCAAGGGGGACGAGAAGAGCGCGTTTGGAACAGTGCTGGCCGGGAAGCCTGCCGCTAATTCCTGCTAGAGACCAAAGCCAGCCCTGGAGCAAGGCCGCAAAAGCCCTGCGCCCCCTACGGCAAAAGGGCACGTCAAGGTCAAAATCCTCCCCGTGGGTAAGGATCTGACCTAAAGCCCCCACCTGGGTCTGACTTCCTAAGCCGGTTACGCTGCCCCTCTTTCATTACTCCACTCCCAGGTTCCAAGGCGGGAATCTCGAGGTGCCAGGGCCCTTGAGGAGCCTCCCCTGCCTGTCCCATGGCCGAAGCACCCTCCCCATGCCGAGCAGCAGCCTGCAGGAGCCACGGGGCCCCAGAGATGACGGCGCACCACACGCCAGGCTCCCCTCGGTTCTCGGGTCTCACCTTGAAGATGGGGTCCAGGATGAGCTGGCAGAAGGTGCGGGGCAGCTTCTTCCCCTCGGGGCTGGTAGCGGACTTGCTGAACTTGCCATTGGCTGGGTCGAAGTACCTGGAGGCAGGAAGGTGCGGGGTGGGCCGTCACGGGGACCACCTGGGCGGGACTCCTGACCCACCCAGGGGCCAGCGCCAGGTGGGAAGGCCGCTGGGAACGCCCAGGCCGCGCAGGCCCCCCAGCCAGCACTCACCGGTCACCCCACAGCTTCTTCATCATGTCCTCCACTTTCTTGGCCCGCTCAGCAGGCCCCAGCTGGCCCTCGCCCTTGGCGGCAAACTTGGCCACGTACATCTCGGCAAACTGCTTCAAGGTGAAGGCCCAGCCGTGGAGACCGGACCCGAAGCCGACGGTACCCAGCACGGGGTCGATCTGAGAGGAGGAGAAATCCCGGTGGGCTGAGAGGGAGGACAGAGCAGAGCAGCAGAGCCCCGGGGCGCCACCAGCATCAGACACTGCGTTTCTTCAGGAGCCGTCAGGTCAAAGTGAAGAAATTCAGTCATCACCTCCTGGGGGCCCACGTGCCTCCACTGCTACCCAGCTGCCAGGTGGTACCCGCCAGCTACAGCCTGCCCAGGTAGGCCCCCCTGCCCCAGCCTCCCCAAAAGGGCCAGCTGGACTCAGTTTTTAAATCGTCCCACACCCTTGCTGTCTCCACATATCTCACATTACTGGCAACAACCTCTCAAGGATCCTCAGCGCCCTGTGAGGGCCTCAGCTCCCGCCCGCACTCCCGGGGTGGGCTCCACCAAGCCCTCAGGGCAGAAGCGGGCAGCCCCGCCAGGAGGGGGCGCACCATGATGTTGCCCATGGGGCCGCTCTCGCCCTCGCCGTAGGTGGAGATGATGACGTTGACGTTCTCCACGATGCGCTGGAAGGTCTGGTAGAGCTCCTCGGGCTCCAGCTGCAGCTCGAGCAGGGCCCGGTCCATCTTGTTCATCATCAGCACGGGCTTGATGCGCTCGGCGATGGCCTGCCGCAGCACCGTCTCCGTCTGCACGCACACGCCTGGGGCAGGGAGGGCGGCTGTCACCTGGGGCTGGGGGGCCCGGACAGGGGTCCCAGACGCTCTGCGGGGAGGGGCCGCCCTTACCCGACACACAGTCCACCACCACCAGGGCGCCGTCGGTGACCCGGAGGGCGGCTGTGACCTCCGAGGAGAAGTCCACGTGCCCCGGGGAGTCGATGAGGTTGATGAGGAAGCCGGAGCCGTCCTTGCTCTGCTTAATGAAGTTCAAGTCGTTTTCAGAGAGCTCGTAGAAGAGGGAGATGGCCCTGGGGAGAGGGGCGAGGGGTCGGACGGAGCCACACCAAGGCCCGGGCCCGCAGGGGCCTCTCCAAGACCCCTGGGCTCAGCCCACGACCCGCCCCGTGGGTCAGGAGAGATAGCCTTGAACCCCTAGGGCTACAATGCCAATAAAACGCCCCGGCTGACTCAGAGGCACCACCTGCCCCTCCCCTGCACTGCTCAGCCCTGCAGACAGACTGCCCGACGCCCTCTCCAGGGTGCACTTCTCAGGGACACCCAGGCTTCCTCACCCTGGGCACATGGCACCTGCTCTGGAATACCAACCCCTGGGATGCCCTTCCCTCTTCTCCCCTGACCCCAGTAGGAAAAATTCAAAGGCGAGGGACCAAGCACCTGCCACCCACAGAAGCCCATGGCCAGCACCCTCACTTTGCTGTGGGCTCCTCAAAACCTCACACTGTTGGGGTGTGCGGTGGGGGAGGGGATGACGGACATTGTCCTGGCCACCCTCGGCAGCGGGCTCCCCTCCCAGTCGTGACAACCAGAGCGGTCCCCAGACACTGCCTGACGTGCCTTGTGAGGCAAGACTGCCCCCCCCCGCACCCAAAGAGCCACTGGATTAACTCCATCATCTCCAAGGCCCCGCAGTCCCCAACACCGGCCCAGCCCTGAACCCTGCACGCCAGCTGCTGCCCGCCTCCCCCATGCCCCAGGAGCCACGGGCTCCAGCCAAGAGACAGGTGCCGCCCGCCCAGGTCAGAGGGCACCCCAGGGCCCTCACGTCGACTTGATGGTGATGCAACGCTCCTGCTCGTCCTTCCGGGTATCCGTGAAGCGGGTCTCTCCGGCCCGGGCGGAGGCGATGATGCCCGCCTTGCAGACCAGGGAGTCCGTCAGGGTGGACTTGCCGTGGTCGACGTGGGCGATGACGGACATGTTCCGGATGTTGGCCTTCTTGTCCATGATGGCCCGGATCTGGTCCACTGTGAAGTTCACCTGGGAGCCAGGGTGACGGGGGGGAGGAGCTCAGGCCGGCCCGGGGAACCCACCGGCGCTGCCAGGGGTCAGCTGGCCCTCGGGTGCCCCTGACACTCCCACCCAAACTTCCCAGTCTTACTGCTGACAACCAGGCCCCCCCCTCGAAAACCACTCTGCCCCAAAATGCCAACAAACCCCCCCATCTAGCTGTCACTTGGAGGTGACAACCCAGAAAGGGGGCTGGAGAGAAAGTCTCCAAGGCTGACGTCAAGTTTCCCCGAGGCTGGCTACGGATATGTGGGGATCCATTAAAAAACATGGGGAACCTCCCCACCAGCTTTTTTGGGGTTGCCACTGTCGCCCCACCCTGCCTTTGCCAAAGAACCTCTTCAGATGCCAAGGTCACCCTGGAATACCATAGAGGACCACCTAGTCCGTGAGATTTCAACATATGCCACCACCCTGGGGCAAGTTGGGGGGCTTCTGGGGGGACCCCAACAGATACAAGCTTCCACCCTCATGGCTCAGAAATCCATTTTGCACGGACGGGAGGCCCATAGAGGACAAGGACCTAAAGCAAGGTTACACGTCGCTCCAAGGAGTGGGGGTCTCGCTAGGTCTCGGCTTTGCCGTCCCCCTGCCACCCACGGGTCGTCCCCCCCCAAAAAAAAAGCCCCAAGTCAGACTCAGGGCCTGCGGGTTGCGTAAGGAGCCTCCGGGTCTCGCCACCGCGGCGCCCCGCCATCGCAGCGCCTGCCACATCGCCGTCCCCAACCCCACCCCGGGCCCCCGCGAGCCTCGCGGCGCCCCCCGGAAGTGGCCACGGGGCCCGGGCGCGCAGACATGGCGGCGGCCGCTCCCCCGGCCCCGCGCCCGCCAGCCCCGCCGCCATGTCTCCCTCCCCCGGCCCGGGCGGCGCCAAACGCGGCAGCGCCGGCCCCGCGGAGGCCCCGCCGCTGCCCCGGACCGCCCGGCGGCCGGCGTTCGCTCACCATGGTGGCGGATGGCGGCGGATTCTCCCAGGCAGATCCGAGCGAGGCCAAGCGCGCCGACGATGGCGGCGACGACGGCGGAAGAGAACGCTGACGTCAACACCCGGCCTTTTATAGGCCGACGCCGGTTGGGCGGGTCAGCTGATCGCGCTGCGGGGGCGGGGCGAGCGGACGCGGCGCGCAGGCGCAGGGACGCGCTCCAGCGCTTAACCCGTGAGGCGCCGGCGTGGCTGCCCGCAGAGTGCAGGCTCTGTTTTTCCACCCTGGATTTTTCCGCGATCAAGGGGGGGTTTGCCCCAAGCTGGGGTGGAATATTCGGGTCCACCCAGGGAAAAGCGGCGATTCAGCCGAGAGCAATAATAACAAGCAACGCTCTCAGCTTGCAAAAGGCCCAGCATTTCTGTATCCATTACATTTAATTTTAAAAGGTGTATATTTATTCATCTGTGCTTACTTTTTAGTTTTTAATTGTCTATATTTTCAATTATTAAATGTACAAAATAAAGTAAAAAAAAAAAAAAGAAAAAAGCACATTACATCCTCAAGAGCAGGGGTTCTTAGCAAAGGGTCCGTGGATTTCACCTGACAGGTGGAAGAACAAAAACAGTTAAGAACCCCTGATCAAGGGGGTCTGTAGATCTTACCCAGGGCAATTTCCTGGTTTTGATCTTATTAAGTAAAGTGATACCCCTGGGAGAAGCTGCATCCAGGATACTTGGGACCCCTCCCATTTTTGCAACTCCCTGTGAGTCTATAATTATTTCCAAAAAAAAAGATTTTTTTTAAAGCAGGTGTCAGATTACGCATTTATACCTGCAGTGTACCAGGAATTATTTGAGACGCTATGGAAAGGACAGTGAATAAAAGATCTTACCAGCTCCGCCACCATGCGATTCCTTCCACTAGTTACTTTACTCTCTCTGTGCCTCAGTTTCCTCGTCTGTAAAAAGGGAGTGATCAGGGCTACTACCTTCTTGGGAGAGTGAAATGACTTCAACCCATGGAAGGAGATTAGCCCCTTGCACGCAGTCTTCAAAACACGTCCACTCTTTTAACTAGCTGTCATTGCTCCTAATAAAACATTTTATTTCAGGACCTCGTTGACGTCTCTCGGGCACCGGGCTAAGCGCCTTACGCGTGCGATTTCATTTTCTATCTCATTTCCTGTCCAGGAGGAGGCGCAGGAAAACTGTTTAGCATTTGTGTCCTGATCTGACCCTAAGAAAGTTGTATTCTAGATCTTTGGCTCGAGGGAACGAATTGGCATCCCATTGAGGCTCTTCATTCTTTCTTGAAAAAGAGCTCACCTCAATTCCTGGCACATAGTAGGTGCTCAGGAAATATCTCTTGCGTCAACGAGTGGTGCTCTCGTTGGTGCAAATCAAACCCCCTTCCAGAGACCTTCCCCTGAAAATCTCAGGGGCTGCGGTACTTTTCTTGGGCTGCGGGAGGGAGAGGTGAGCGCAAAAAGCCACCCCAATTCGCTTCTGGACTTTAACATAAGGCTGTCCACCCCCGAACCCCCTGCAAACGAGTGGCGCATTTTGCTTCGCGCTGTCACAGCCCCGATCGCTTTTAAACTAAGGGTGGCTTTTGCTACCGCGATCCCACGGAACCCAGGGGGAAACTGAGGCAGAGAGGAGCTGCTCGAGAAATCTCTCTTAAATCATCGAGGCTCGGGGTGGCGGCACACCCCGGAGGGTGCGTCCTTAGCACGTTTTCGGTCAATTTGTCGAGGCATCCGCAGGCGCCATTTGGGAGCAGGCGTTTTCAGCAGATGGGTAACCAGTCTCCCATTTTCAGCTTAAAAAAAAAAAAGCTTACGTCTTTAAATGCATTGAGCACCTACTGTGTGCTGGGTTCCGTGTTAGGCACTTCGCAGCCGTCTGTCCTTTCTTTTTTGCAAAGTGGGGCATTTCAGAAATGAAAATGCAAAGGTTTTCATTCATTTGGGGGCGGGGGTTGAATTTGATCTCTGGGGAATAATTTGCTTTTTTTTTTTTTTTGGAGAAAATTTGGTGAAACCTAAGTGCAAGAAGGGAAGGAGTCTAAGGGGAGTGAGGAAGATCGAGGTCCTCGCTTCCCTCCACGGTCGCGCCCTCCACCCCACAGCTGCCAGGGTGGGGACCAGATGGGCACCAGCTGCAGGGGCGACCCCTCCCCACTGCCACCGCCCCCCGCGCCCAGCAGGGAGCAAAGGCAGCCGGCCTCAGGGTCTGCAGTCATAAATACAGGCGGCATCGGGGGATTGGTGAAGGACGGGGGAACCACAAAAATCAACAACAACAAAATTCACCTCTGCAGGGAACCTCTGCCGCGCGTGCGCGCGCTGCGGCGCCGGGGAGGGCTGGGGGGGACCCGCAGCGACCCCTGCTGGCCTCCAGCCGCCACTGCACGCAGCGCCTCTGCTGCTTGATCATTTATTGACCACTTCGTCCTGAGAGCAATTCATTCATTTATTCCCCCTCACATCCTGGGCTTTGGGTGGGCTGGTTGACCGATGCAGAAACCGAGCTTCAGATTCTTGCCCAAGATTCCGCAGCAAGTAAGGGTAGAACAGTGACTGGCTCAAAAAAAAAAAAAAAAAAAAAAAAAAGGTTAAATGGGGACTGACAAGGCATGGGTCAGGGGGGAGCTGAACAGGCTTGGGTGGAAGGAACTATTTTTCTAGGAGAAAAAATAAAATATAAATAAATAAAAGAACCAGGAGAAACTCGCCAAGCTGCAGCACAAGTGCACCGTGGGAAAGGACCTGCTTGGAGAAAGAAGATAGTTCATAGAGCAGCAGATGATGAGAGCTTCTTAAAGAAATTAGGGGTAAACGAGATCTCTGGTAGTGAAGAAGTGAATAGTTTGCAAACCAAGGAACGGCGATGCCCCTTCACAGCCCTAAAGTTCAGGCAACATGGATGAACCTGGAGGACATTATGTTGAGCAAAGCAAGCCAGACACAAAAGGACAAATACTGTGTGAATGCGTTACTATGAACCAAATATATAGTGTAACGTATTGTTTGAGTCAAAAAAAAGTTTATATGTATCCAGTACATTTGAGAAATGTTTGTATTTATTCATCTGTTGTTTACTTTTTAGTTTTTAATTGTTTATGTTTTCAATTATTAAATGTACAAAATAAAGTTAAAAAAATAAAAATAAATTATTTAAAAAAAAATAAAGTTCAGGCAGCTCTACCAGCAAACACTGTCACCCTTATGGGACATACCGAGACAAACTGGCAGAAATGCTCTCCAGCATCTTAAACCAGCTTGGTACCGATGTTGTGACTAATTTAAAGAATCTTGTTGAAGCTCTGCCCAAACAATCTGGGGATGGAAAAGCACCACTTGCTCCTGGAGAGGAGGAGAATGAAAGTTCCAGATCTTGTGTAGAATTTTCCTGAGGCTTTCAGGAACAAGGCAAGCTGAATTGAATCAACTCCTGAAGAAGACAGAACTTGAAGTAGTTCCTTGGAGCAGCTGTGTTAGATCATGGCTGCTTTTTGCAAATGGTTCTGTTTAGGGATCTGAGAAAACCTAGATCTCTAATATTTTTAAGCTCAAGGACACTGCAGCTCTTTTCAGTTTTTGCTTCTGCACAATTAATTCTTTGCAGCTAATTAAGCAGAAGAAGCCTGGGAATAAAGTTTGAAAACAAAGATTCATAAAGTTCTTGGCTTAGTTTTAAAAAAATAATTTTAAAAAAAGGTTAAAATGGCAAAGTTCAGGTCATTACCAAAATAAAAAGCAAAACTTTTTTCAAAAGGTCTGCTTTAATCGGGAAGTAATTCTGCCCCACTACTTGATGTTTTTCACATTTGGTTAATCAAAGCCAGACACTCTGAGATTAAATCCTGTCCCTCACTGGCTATGCTATGTTGAGCAAGTTATTTAGCCTCTCTGAGCATGTAAAATATGGAATATAACAGAACTTACTTTATGGGCCTTTTGCGAGACTTAAAGAAATTAATATATTTTAAAAATCACCTAGCACACAATGTCTAGCAGACATTTACTGCTCCCTTATGCAATAGAAGTGTTAGATATTCTATACACTATATTGCCATCACTCAGCCTACAAGCATTTATTAGGCACCTACTACATTGCGGTGTACCTAGCATCCAGGTATGTTTTGAGCACAAAATTTAAAGGGTTCCAAAAATTTCAGCCATTGAGATATTATCTTTATACAATTTTATAAAAATGAAAATGAAAGCCTGGAGCGGATGTAGCTCAAGTGGTTGAGCATCCGCTTCCCATATACGAGGTCCCGGGTTCACTCCCCAGTGCCTCCTAAAAAAAAAAAAAAAACTCTCATTGGGGAGCAGATGGGGCTCAGTGTTTGAGCACCTGCTTCTCATGTACAAGATCGTGGGTTCAAATCCTGGTACCTCCTAAAAAAAAAAAAAAAAAAGCCCAAAAGTCCATTGTAGACAAAATATCAGGATTTTAAAGAAAGGTTGGATCAGTGCTACTCGTTTTTCCTTTTGCCAGTGTCCCGTACGGCTCCAGCACAGCTCTTCGTTATTTTGTCCTGGCCCCCACTGGACGCATTTCATTCTCATGCAATAGCCTTAGAAAACGGCAGTTTGGGCTTCCCTTTGACTGGTTGAGCAGACTGGAGCTGAGGGAAACCTGAGAGCGTCCAGGCAAAAACTGGTGGGGGGTGACCAAGCTATGCTGAGGCGTCTTGGTAGGTAGGAGTTCGCTTGCACCTTCACAGGGGTCTCCCCCTGGACGTTGTAGGAGCAGCTCCAGTTTCCAGAAGCATAAACCGGGTGGACCTCAGGAATGTGACAGATCTCGGTCAGATCTCGTCTTCTGCTAAGGGATCCCAGAAGTCCTTTAGGAACCTCGGTGAGAGCCCTTAGCAAGCTGTTCTGTTTCCCCACACCTGCCCCCCACCCCATGGCTCCCTCGCCTGTTTTGCTCAATTTTGGTTCTCTTTGTTGTTTTGGTTATTGTCTGCTCGTTGTCTTGCTCAATGTCTGCTCCTCATTTGTTTTCTTTAGGAGGCACCAGGAACTGAACCAGGGACCTCCTGTGTGGTAGGCGGGCACTCAACTGCTTGAGCCACATCCGCTCCAGCAAGCTGTTTTGCATTTCTTTGCTGTTAAGCTGCCCCTGGGACCTCAGGGCTGGGGGGCCACTTTCCACCAGACCCTGCCCATCCCCACCGGCTCACATACACACACCCATCAGCTTTGCACCACCGCTCAACCTTTCACCCTGGTTTACAAGTTCTCCCCAAACCGGATTCCACACATCTCTCAGGCCCACCGGGGCACAAAGGTTCAGCAAATATTTCCTGGGAGCCTCTGGTGTGCCTGGCTGGTGCTATTTTCCTAGGGTCGGGGACCCAGCCATGAATGAAATGATAAGCATCCCTGTCCTTGTGGTGCTGACCAACTGGTGGAAGAAATAGGCATCAAGGGTGTGCTCAAATTGAACCTTTCAAATTGTGCCAGGAAGGAGAAATAGACTGAGCAGGGAGACGGTATAACAGGGGAGGGCTGTCATCCTGCCTGGAGGATCAGGGAGGACTTCCTAGAGGAGGTGACTCTTGGGCTGTTACCTGAAAGATGAGAAAGATGGGCAAAAGTGGGGAGGGCAATCTGGGGGTTTTGGAGCAGCAAGTGCAAAGGCCCTGAGGTAGAAAACCACGTCGAAGAAATGGCATGAAAGCCAGTATGGCTGCTTCAAACCCTCCCCTCCGGCAAGCTACAATGCCAGTTTTAAAAGAAAAACACAGGAAAGGAATATTTTAAAAGTGGGAAAGAGGCTGCATTAGACAGAGTGGCCAGGGCACCACTGTAGGACAAGGGTCGGCAAGGTTTCTCCTTCAAAGGCCAGATGGAAAATGTTTTTCGATTTCACGGGTCGCAGGGTTTCTCGACCTCTGCCTTTGTGGCTGGAAAGCTGCCATACACAAGACATAAACAAATGCTAATAAAACTTTATTTGTGGATGTAAAAATGTGCATTTCAGATCTTTTTCATGAGCATGGAATATTATTCTTATTTGGATTTTTTTTTTTTTCAACCATGTAAAAACCATTCTTAGCATGTGGGGTGTATGTAAAGAGGCAGCCTCGGGAAGCGAATGTGGCTCAGGCGACTGGGCTCCCGCCTACCACATGGGAGGTCCATGGTTTGGATCCTGGCGCCTCCTAAAGAAGACAGAGAGCTGACCTGACAGGAAGGCGCGGCGAGCTGACACAACAAGATGACGCAACAAGAGACACAAGGAGAAAAACATAATGAGAGACACAACAAGGCGGGAAGCAGAGGTGCCTCAAGCGATTAGGCACCTCCCTCCCACATCAGGGGTCCCGGGTTCAACTCCCGGTGCCTCCTAAAGAAACAAGGAAGACAAATAGACACAGCAAGTGAAAAACAACAAGGGAGTGGGGAGAAATAAATAAAATCTTAAAAAAAAAACAAAGAGGCAGCCTGGCTGGATTTGCCCCTCCCCCGGGGTAGGGGGCAGAGTTTGCTGACTCCTGTTCTAGGAAGGGGCTGCCCCTATAATTTATCATGCAAACAGGGGTACTTTTTGGTTGTAAGGTTGTGATTGAAGTTCAATCTTCCTATAGAAAGAGCACAGAACAGTCGTGGAAAACTTGGATGAGTTTTTTTGTTGTTTTTTTAAACAAACCACAAGTGCCAATAAACAGCACCGCGATTAAAATACAAAACATGCCTAGTCTTCCAAAAGGATCCCCTTATGCCTCTTCCACTCACTACCCCCTGCCCCTCAAGAGTCCTCTGTTGCCTGTTTTTGAAGTTCATATGCAGGAAGTCATGCAGTTCCAGCTCTGATATCCGGCTTCTCCCCCTCCAGGTTGCCCGTGGAGATTTGTCTGTGTTGTGAGCTGCTGGACTCTTGTTCATTCTCTCTGCTGTGATCTCATCTTGTGATTGTGCCACAAGTTCTTTACCCGTTGCACCCGCTGCTGAGCGATGGGGTGATTGCCAGTTCCGGGTTGTGATGCACCAAGCTGATATGGGAGGTTCTAGCACGTGTCTGGACAGCATTTCCGTTGGGGTACGTACCCTGGAGTGGAATTGCTGAGTCACTCTGCCTGCTTGCTTCCAGCTTTAGCAGATTCATCCGTTTCTCAAAGTGCAAAGCCAGGCGGTTTTGAAAGCGGGAGGGGCCTCGATGTAATTGCGACAAGATGATCCGTGGAACCCAGGTCTCCCCTGGACCCCCAGGGAAGTGTGGTCACCCTGTTTATGGGAGGGACATGGAAGTGGAGACCCCAAAGACAGGGCCCCGCACCCCAACATATGTCATGCCAGCTCTAAGCCTCTTCGGTAAAATGGAAGAAGCAATTATTGCCCTAGATTATTGGATCTCACCACGGGGCGATTCTGATACCCCCCAAGACACTGGGCAATGTCTGGGGACTTTTTTTTTTTTTTTCTCTAGTAATAAAATATATTTATTAGGATATAATTAAAAGCTGATAAGCTCAGACACATGGTTTGCATTAAGACACACCTTTTATAGGCTGGGAACATGTTTGGTTGTCATCATTTGGGAAAGGGCGCTACTGGCATCAAGTGGGCAGAGCCCAGGGATGGAGGGACTTGGGTTCGATCCCCGGGACCTCCCGGTAAAATAAAATAAATAAATAAATAAATAAATATTCCAGAATTCCTTCCACAGGTTGTACTCATTCATTCGACAGATATTTAGGGAGTACTTCTTGCGTGCCAGGCATTCATGGAGGGGCTGAGGACCCAGTAGGGAAGAGATAAGCCTCCCTGACCTGGTGGACTTTATACTTTAGTGGGGCAAGGTGGGGCAGGTGAGAAATGAATGCACAAAATGTATGCTACGTCAGAGACTGAGTGGTGCTGTGAAGAGCAGAAAGCAGAGTCAGGGATGGGAGTAAATATTTTATACGAATTGGGTTGTTAGAGAAGTCCTTTTGCAATAAGAGATATCTGAATAGAGACCTGAGTTCACAGAAGGGTGGAGATATGGCGAAAAAACGGTCTGGGCAGAAGGAAGCGCCTGTGCAAAGGCCCTGAGGCAGGACCGTGCCGGGCGTGTTGGAGAAACAGAGAGGAGGCCCGCGTGGCCGGAACGGAGTGAACTAGAGGGAGAGTGGAAGGAGGGGAGGGAAGGGAGGGGACGGGGCAGGTGGGCCGCGGGGAGGACTTGGGCTTTCACTACAAGGAAGATGGGAGCCATGGAGCGCTGTGGGAAGAGGGGGCATGGGAACCGACTCGGGTGCTCACTGGCGCCTTCTGGCAGCCATATAAGGAATAGACTGTGCCCTCCCCCCCACACACACACATACCTCTCACAGTGAGGAGAGTGGGGGCGAAGAAAGGGGACCAGGGAGGAGGTGACTGCACCCATGGAGGGGGTGAGATGTGGCTGCCTGGGGCATAAAAAGATTTTTGACAACGGAGCAGCAAGTTTGAGCTGATGGCTGAATGTGGGAGGGAGAGGAAGAGAGGAGAGGAGGTGGACTCTTAAGATATGAACCAAATATATTGTGTAACATATTGTTTGAGTCAAAAAAAAATTTACATGTATCCATCACATTTAATTGAGAAATGTATATATTTATTCATCTGTGTTTACTTTTTAGTTTTTAATTGTTAATGTTTCCAATTATTAAATGTACAAAATAAAGTTAAAAAAACAAACAAAAAAAAAAGATTTGGGCCTGATCAAATGGAAAGAGGGAGCTTCCGTCTGCTGAGACGCTGGCGGAGCAGGCGCCCCGGGGGCGAGTTCCCGAGCTCATGGGGGGCGCGTGGGGTGTACATTTCTGCCACGTGAGAGTTGGCAGGAGTCTGAGCTGGAAGCCAGCCTACAGGGAATGTTCTGTGGATTTTAGGTTTGCTTTAAGAAAGCAGGGGAGCCGATAGGGCTCAAGCGGTTGAGCGCCTGTTTCCCAGGTACGAGGTCCCAGGTTCAATCCCCGGTACGTCCTAAAATAAAAGATAAAACTCACTGAAAAGTCAATGTGGTGCCAGAGGGCAAAATTGAAAACAAACTTCTTCTCTCCATCCCTTCCTCCCCATCCCCTCCACCTCCTCCCAACCTGCTTCCCCCCAGCAGGCAAACGCCTCTTTGTAAACACAAATCCTATCTTATTCTCCCTAGAAAGAAACCATTCGATGGCTTAACTTTGCCACTGAAATTCAAACTCCTTGATTGGCAAACACGATTTGCTATTATTTTATTTTATTTTTTTTAAGATTTTATTTATTTATTCATCCATCCCCCCCTTGCTGCCTGCGCTCACCGGGTCAGCCAACCACGCCTGCCCCCACCAGGAGGCCCCGGGAACCGAACCCGGGGCCTCCCATATGGTAAACGGGAGCCCTACTGATTGAGCCACAGCCGCTTCCCTGCTATTATTTTTTATTTGTTCTAGAGGGATCCTAAAATCTGGGGAAAACAGACAAAGGGACTTTGGTAGACAGGTGTGAACGGGGAAGTCCAGAGCCTGAAATTCTCCAAATTTCGCTCCTTTTGGAGGCGAAAGAATCCTAAGGATGCAAAGCATAGTAAGTGCCTCTATAAAAGAACATTCTCTGCTGCTTCCCGGATAATAGAACCCTTGTTCTGAAGCTGGACATATGGTCTTCTGGGATAATGACTCCATTTCCCAGCCTCCCCTGCAGCGAGATGGGGTCAGTAGCCAGTCCTGGCCAATGGGATATGAGAGGATATTAGGGGCCCAACTTCCAGGAAGTAGACTTTAAGTGGATACTTCTTTCCTCTCCACCTATCCTTCTTCTTTCTCAGTGGACTGTAGGCGTGATGGCAGGAGCTCCAGCAGCCACCTTTGGCCATCAGATGGATGTCTCATTTAGACCAGGATGGTGGCAAGAGAGAAGGAACCTGGGACCTTGGCAAAAATCGTGAAACTATCTTCTTCTCCAGTCTCTTTTCCATGAAATACATTTTGAGCTTGTTTAATAAGCCACTGTCATTTTGGGCTTTCCGGCATATGCCGTCAAATTAATACTAACTTGTTCAGTTACAAGAATAAATAACACTAGCTAACATTTTTTGAGCGCTCTGTGATAGGCACTGCCCTAAGAACTGAAGAGGTATACTTCAAGTGTTGGGGTAGGCAATTACCCTGGGGTCTGAGTGTCCTCGTATGTTCTCCAAGGGTATGCTGAGAACATGAGGCTCTGAACTCTCTTTACCTGGGTCATTTCTCAGGATTATGTTTGTAGTAAACAAGCAGGAGGGGTGAGCTGACATCTCTCCCCCGACAGAGAGCAGGCTTGTTTCCCGCCTGCTAAGTAAGCAGCAGATTCTCCAAGCTCAGTTCCTCAGTTGCCATGCAAACCCACTGCGCCGACAACATCCACCTGGTTCCTTTGCAGTGACTTGGGGGACATGGGGAAACAGACACGGACATGATATGCATGCTGCTAGCTGCTTGCTGCAGTATGAGCCGTAATGTCCTTTGTTTCTGACCCAGGAGTCTTGTGTCTTCTGCCAGCCTCCAGGAAAAAGTAACAGGCTTGGGAAGCGGATGTGGCTCAAGAGACTGAGCTCCCATCTACCATATAGGAGGTGCAGGGTTCGAGTCCCGGGGCCTCCTGGTGAAAAGTGAGCTGTCCCACGCGGAGTCCTGGCCTGCCTGGAGAGCTGGTACAGCAAGATGACACAACAAAAAGAGAGACAGAAGAGAGACAATAAGAGAGGCAGCAGATCAGGGAGTTGAGGTGGCGCAAGAGATTGAGCACATCTCTCCACTCTGGAAGGTCCCGGGATCGGTTCCCAGTGCCGCCTAAAGAGAAGACAAGCAGACACAGAAGAACACACAGAGAGCAGATAGCGAGCGCAAAAAAACAAGGGGGCGGGGGAGAAATCTTAAAAAAAAGTAACATGCTAACTCAATAGCTTACAAGTAGGGTAAAACCCCAGATCCCGACATCAAAGAGGAAACTGAGGCAAAGAGAGGTTAACTCCATCCTTAAGGGATGTATGAGTTTCCTAGTGACGCTGTAACAAAACACCCCGAACTTCAAACAAAGTGTATTATTTTACACTTCCAGAAGCTGGAAGTCTGACATGGGGACCCGGGTGTCACTGAGCTAAAACCAAGATGCCAGCTGTGTTCCTTCTGGAAGCTCGAGGGCAGAAGAGGCTCCCTTGGTTTTTCCAGCTTCTCGAGGCTGCCCGCATGCCTAGGCTTCCAGCCCCTTCCGGCACCCTGGCCTCGAATTCCATCCTCGACTCTCCTTTTCTAACTCTTCTGCCTGCCTCGTCCATGTGATAAGGACCCCTGCTAATGGATTTGACCCATACTGAATAGTTTGCCTGCTCGTGGCAGACCTCACCTTACACCCTGTTAGCGGGAAATTTGTCCTGTCGACAATCTTAGCTGCAAGGGAAGCCAGCAACGCATTTGCCTCTTGAGAGGCAGGATGGGCAAAAGGGCGACCAGAACAGGGGTTTCTTAGCCAGCCCACGGCATCTTCCGCCACTGGCGACATGCCCTTCATTTCTCCCCACCGCCATACACATGTTTGGGTACAGCCCTTCCCAGGTGCCTCCCCTGCCTTTTGTTAGCCCAGGCTCCAGCTTGATTTCCTGCCCCAAGTCTGCTTCAGGGTGGCACAGGGACCCATCAGCTCCTAATTTCTTCAGCATCACTGCTTTTCACAGCCAGATCCCTTTAAAAAAAAAAAAAAAAGATTTATTTACTTCTGCCCCCCTCATTGTGTGCTCTCTGTGTCTGCTTGTCATCTTTTAGGTGGCACTGGGAACCGAACCTGGGAACTCCCGTGTGGGAGGGAGGCACCCAATCGCTTGAGCCACATCCGCTTCCTACTTGTTGCGTCTCTTGTTGTGTCTCCTCGTTGCGTCGCCTGGCTGCATCAGCTCGCTGTCTTGCTCGTCTTCTTTAGGAGGCACTGGGAACCGAACCCGGGAACTCTCGTGTGAGATGCGGGCGCCCAACTGCTTGAGCCACATCTGCTTCCCCCAGGTCCTTTTTTGTTTGTTGGTTTGCGTTTTCTTAGAGATAAAATCCACCTATAACCTAAAATGAACCACTAACCCTTCTAAAATGTATAATAAATCACAATCATTTAGTGCTTTCACAAGGTTGTGCAACCATCCCCTCTCTCTAGTTCCAAAACAAAACCCCATACCCATTAGCCATCACTCCCCATTCTCCCCTCTTCCAGCCCCCAGGGACCATTAATCTGCTCCACGTCTCTACAAATTTGATTATTCTGGACATTTCATATAAATGGAGTCAGACAGTAGTTGTCCTTTTGCCTCCAGCTAAGCAGCTAAAATCACTGAGCAGCGTGATTTCAAAGCTCGTCCATGTAGTGGAATGTGTTAGATCTTCATTCCTTTTTACGGCTGTATACTATTCCACTGTATGGACAGAGCCCGTTTTGTGTCTCCATCCATCTGTTGATGGACACCTGGGCTGTTTCCATCTTTTGGCAATAGCGAATAACGCCACATGTCGGTGTCACTGCTCTCAGTTCTTCTGGGTATATACCCAGTAGTGGTATTGCAGGGTCACGTGGCAAGTCTATATTCAACTTCTTTAGGAACTGCCAAACAGTCCTCCACAGTGGTTGTACCATCCTGCATTCCCACCAACAGTGAAGAAGTGTTCCTATCTCTCCACATCCTCTCCAACACTTGTAGTTCTCTGTCTTTTTAATAGTGGCCATTCTGATAGGTGTGAAATGATATCTCATTGTAGTTTTGATTTGCATTTCCCTAATCATGAGTGATGTTGAGCATTTCTTCATGTGTTTTTTTTGCCATTTGTATTTCTTCTTCGGAGAAATGTCTATTCAAGTCTTTTTTTTTTTTTTTTTTTTTTAATATTTTATTTATTTATTCATTTATCCCCCCCTTGTTGCTTGTGCTCGCTGGGTCAGCTAACCACGCCGGGCGGGCGGGCCTGCCTTCACCAGGAGGCCCCGGGAACCGAACCCGGAGCCTCCCATATGGTAAACGGGAGCCCTACTGATTGAGCCACAGCCGCTTCCCTATTCAAGTCTTTTTTAATTCATTTTTTAATTGGGCATGTTTAACTTTCGAGGTAACTGCCAGACTGTTTGTCACCACAGATGAACCATTTTACAGTCCCACCAGCAATGAACAATGGTTCTCATTTCTTCACATCCTCTCCCATATTTGTTATTTTCTGTTTTGTTTGTTTGTTTGTTTGTTTGTTTGTTTTTTAATTATGGCCAACCTAGTGGAAAGGAAGTGGTACACATTGTAGGTTTTTAAAAAATGTTAATTTAATTTATTTATTTCTCCCCACCCCCTCGTTGTTTGCACTTGCTGTGTCTGTCCGTCTTTCTTGTTTCTTTAGGAGGCACCGGGAACCGAACCTGGGACCTCCAATGTGGGAGGGAGGCACCTAATCGCTTGAGCACCTCCATTCCCTGCTTTTTTGTGTCTCTCATTATGTTTTTCTTCTTTTGTCTCTTGTTGCGTCATCTTGTTGTGTCAGCTTGCTGCACCTGCCCATCGTGTCAGCTCTCTGTCTTCTTTAGGAGGCACAGGAACTGAACCATGGACCTCCCGTGTGGTAGGCAGGAGCCCAATCACTTGAGCCACATCCACTTTCCCACATTGTAGTTTTTTTTTTTCCTTTTAGTTTTTCTCTTGTGTTTTTTGTCTTTTTTTCCACAGTAGTTTTGATTTGCATTTGTCTAATGGCTAGTACTGCTGAGCATCTTCTCATGTACTTATGGGCCATTTATATATCTTCACAGAAATGTCTGTTCAAATCTTTGGCCCATTTTTTTAATTGGGTTGTTTGTCTTTTTCTTGTTGAGTGGTTGAAGCTCTTTATATATTCAGGATACTAGATCCTTATCAGATACATGATTTGCAAATATTTTCTTCCCTTCTGTGGGCTGTCTTTGTACTCACTTGAGAGCTGGGCTGTTTTTGTCAGAGAAAAAAGTTTTATTGACCAACCAAATGATCTGAGCTACAGCTTGTCTCATCATGCTGCTGTGTTCCTTGCAATTTTTCTGCTCCCCCACTTTTGTTCAAAAGTGAGGCTGAGGCTTGGACTCTTGTATGATCTTTCCCTATTTTAACTGAAAGACTCTATTTGAGATGTGTGAAAAGGTGGTTGTCGTCTCCCTGAGTCCAATCAGGGCTGTCTCCAGCCTGTGTTGTGTAGTCCCTTTGCATATTCTCTTCTGGAATTATGTAAAATAGGATGTAGATTTGACTGCATGGCCCAACGTCTTAAATCAAAGTGGTTTCAGCAAGAAAGGAGTTGGCTACCACGGCAGTTTTAAAACCTGGCTGGAAATGTTTCTAACCCCTCCTCTTGTATCTTGTGATTATTTTTTCTTTCTAAATTTCAATATTATAAACTCTTTATTCCCCCCACCCCCATGGCTCCTTTGTCTATCTGCTTGTTGTTTTTTGCTCATTGTTTTGCATTCATTGTCTGCTCGTTTCTTTCTTCAGGAGGCACCGGGAACTGAACCCGGGACCTCCCATGTGGGAGGTAGACACTTAACTGTTTGAGCCACATCTGCTCCCTGCACGTATGTTTTTGCTTGTTGTCTGCTCATTGTTTTTGCTTGATGTCTGCTCCTTGTTTGTTTGTCTTCTTTAGGAGGCACCGGGACCTCCCATGTGAGAGGCAGGTGTTCAACTGCTTGAGCCACATCCACTCCCTCTTGTGATTGTTTTGACCGGTAGGTAATGGAAATGATACTATGTGACTTCAAAGTCACAAAAGGGCACGCGGCTTCTGATTTGTCCACCAGAACATCCGCATTTGGATTCCTGAGGCCACTGTGCAGTGAGGAAGCTCAAGTCATCTTGAGAGTCTATTAAACAGGTCCAGCTGAGCCCGTGAGACCCCAGAAGAGAGACCAGCTAAGGTGTTGTCTAGACTCCTGACCCACAGAAACCTTGACATAACAAATGTGTGTTTTGTTTTGTTTTTTGTTTGTTTGTTTGTTTTTTACCGGGAGGTCCCGGGGATCAAACCCGGGTCCCTCCATATGGGAGACGGACACCCAACCAGTTGAGCCACATCCGACCCCTGTGTGTTGTTTTAAGCTGCTAAATTTGTGATGATTTGTTATGCAGCAGCAGCTAACTAATACACATACCCCAAAATAAAGAGAGGAGTATAATGAATCCTCATACATCAATCACCCAGATTCAACAATTATCAAGATGTCACCTGCTTATCATCATTCCTATCATCCAATCCTGGCTCTATGTTCAAATTCTCTGGAATTTCTCCAAAATATTCTTTTACTGTTTTGCTTGGTTTTTCCAGCTAGGATCCAACAAGGTCTGTGTGTTAAATTTCATTCTTTTTCTCAAGTTTCTCTTTATTTTAAAGATTTATTTATTTAATTATTTCTCCCACCCCCTTGTTGTTTTGCGCTTGCTGTCTGCTCTCTGTGTATTCTTCGGGGTCTGCTTGTCTTCTCTTTAGGCGGCACCAGGAATCGATCCTGGGACCTTCCGGAGGGGAGAGAGGCTGCTCAATCTCTTGCACCACCTCGGCTCCCTGGTCTGCTGTGTCTCTCATTGTCTCTCCTCTGTGTCTCTTTTTGTTGCGTCATCTTGCTGCGCCAGCTCTCCACGTGGGCCAGCTCTCCTGCACTGGCCAGCTCGCCTTCACCAGGAAGCCTCAGGAATCGAACCCTGGACCTCCTATATGGTGGACAGGAGCCCAATCGCTTGAGCCGCATCCGCTTCCCTCCCTCCCCCACTTTTAGTTTCCAAGCCATGACCTCATTGAAGAAAGCACGTCAGTTGTGCTGGAAAATGTTGCACATACTTCAATCTGTCTATATGCTTCTGTGGTGGTTTGGAGCTGTCTGTATCCCAGAAAAACATGCTCTTAGATGTAATCCATTGTAAATAGGACCTTTGGATAAGGCGACTTCAGGTAAGGTGTGGTCCAGCCCCAATCAGGATGGACCTTAATCCTACTACTGGAGTCCTTTATAAGCAGAATGAAATTCAGAGAGAGAGAGAGAAAGCCATGGGAAGCACGGAGCTGAAAGTCAAACGGAATCTGGAAGAGAAAAGAGAGGCCGCCACGTGCACTGGCATTGGGCAGAGGAGCCAAGGATTGCCAGCAGCCAGTCCCAAAATGCCACCATCTTCAGGAAGAAACCGTCACCTTGATGATGCCTCGATTTGGACTTCTGCTGGACTCGAAACCATGAGTCAATAAATTTCCCTGTTTTTTGTTTTTTTTTTTGCTTTTTTTTATTATTTTGGCTTTTTCTTATTTTTAATATTTTTTTAAGATCTATTTTTATTTATTTATTTATTCCCCTCCCCACCGCCGCTGCTTTGTGCTCGCTGTGTCCATTTGCTTTGCATTTTTCTGTGTCTGCTTGGCTCCCTTTTGTTGAGTCATCTCGCTGTGCCAGCTCAGTGCGTGGGCCGGCTCGCCTTCACCAGGACGCCCTGGGAATCGAACCCGGGACCTCCCATATGGTAAACGGGAGCCCGACCGACTGAGCCGCAGCCGCTTCCTAAATTTGTTTTTATTTTATTTTATTTTATTTTAAATTTCCATGGTTGAAGCCAACCCATTGCATGGTCTTTGCTTTAGCAAGGAGGAAACTAAAACAGCTTCCTTGGGATGTCCTTTAGCAGGATGCAAATTTGGGGCCAAGAGGCCTTCCCAGGTGGTGCTTCTTGCTTCTGATTACTTCGTATCAGGAGACACATAATGGTGCTTGTCTCAAGTAAGGGGGTGTGAGTACAGATCAGAGGGTCCAGTGACAGTGGCCTGATCCCTCCAGGGTCAAGTTCCCCATCCCCCCCTTCCACTGGTTGGTTTCAACCACTGACGATCTTTGCAGAAACAATGGTTCCTTTAGGGGTTGCACAGCGCTGACATTCTAATTCCATCATTCCTTCTCCATTATTAGCTGGAATTCTTCTGGAAAGAGGAACTTCCCCTTATCCAGCAGGGCTACTTGAATCCACTGAAAATTCACTTCAGACACCAAAGGCTGAGCAAATGTTTAATTCTTTCCCCACTCCTTTTTTTTTTTTTAGGAGGTACCAGAGATTGAACCCCAGACCTCGTATATGGGATGCAGGTGCTCAACCACTGAACTACATCCACTCCCCAACGAGAGTTTGTTTTTTCGTTTATTTGTTTGTATTTGTTTTGAGGATGTACCGGGGATCAAACCCAGGACTTCGTACATGAGAAGCAGGCGCTCAACCACTTGAGCTACATCTGCTCCCTCTTTCCCTTTTTAATTTTTATTTATTTATTTAATTTCTACCGGGAGGTCCCAGGGATCGAACCCGGGTCCCTCCATATTGGGGACGGATACCCAACCATTTGAGCCATATCCGTTCTCCCCCTCCTTTACCTTTAAAAGTCTGTTTTGAAGGCTACATGTTACCTCTAAAGAGGACCAAGGAGGGGGACGGATGTGGCTCGAATGGTTGAGCATCCGTCTCCCATATGGAGGACCCTGGGTTCGATCCCCGGACCTCCTGGTAAAAAAAAAAAAAAAAAAAAAGAGGACCGAGGAATACTTGAGTCTTGTTTTATGTCTTGTTTTGTTCTTCCTCCTCTTTCTGTTTTTATTAAGAGCCATTATGAAATCATGGGCTTTTGTACAAGCACATCAATTACAGGAATTTCATTACTCTTCTTTTATTGTGGTAAAATATACAGAACTTACATTTTAACCACGTCAAGTGTACAGCTCAGACTCATTAACCATGTACACGATGTTGTGTTACCATCACCAGTATTTCACGAACTTTTTCATCACCCCAAACAGAAACTCTGTGCCTATTGAGGGACAACTCCCCATTTCCCCTTCCCC
The DNA here is from genome assembly GCA_026826555.1 of Tolypeutes matacus. Taxonomy (NCBI): domain Eukaryota; kingdom Metazoa; phylum Chordata; class Mammalia; order Cingulata; family Chlamyphoridae; genus Tolypeutes; species Tolypeutes matacus. Next base: position 427,229 of record JAKSZT010054196.1, read on the forward strand.
CAGCCCCTGGAAACCTCTAGTCCTCTTTCTGTCTCTATGAATTTGTCTAGTCTAAATACCTTGTACAAGTGGCTTCGTATAATGTCTGTCCTTTTGTGCCCTGCTTCTTTCTCTTAGCATGTTCTCAAGACGTATCCTGTTGTAGCTTGTACCATTCCTTTTTTACGGCGAATAATATTCCACTGTCTGGATGGACCCCGTTTTGTTCCTCCAGTCATCTGCTGATGGACATTTGGATGGCCCACTATTCTGGGCTGAATAATGGTGCTATAAATACAGGCATATCATGATTCTTGGAAAGCTGCTTTTTTCCCACTTAAACCAGGAAAGCTTCCCTTATTTCAATGAGTCTTTGTTGCCGCCAATTGTAAGACACATTATTCCCGTGATTTTATGCATTAATAAGAAAGAAAATAAATTGCCAAATAACCTCCATCTCACGACTGCTTTTCAAGAACATCTTCAGTTCAGTGATGTTAAAATACGAAGACCCATGCATCTTAGAACTTTAAAAAAAAAATCATGTTCCATAACAATCTAATTGTCCTTTTTATTTTAAGGAGGTACCAGGGATCAAACCCGGGATGTGGGAAGCAGGCACTTAACCACTGAGCTACATCTGCTCCCCTCTAGTTGTCATTTTTAAAAAGCTTTTATGTTGAAAGAAAGATTCGCAGGAAGCTGTTAAGACAGAGAGAGTCTCTGTCCCCTTCCCCCACCTTCCTTCCTTCCCCCACATATAACTACCGTACAATAATGTATTAGTCAGCCAAAGGGGAGCTGATGCAAAGTACCAGGACTCTGTTGGCTTTTATAAAGGGTATTTATTTGGGGTGGAAGCTCACAGTCACAAGGCCATAAAGAGTCCAACTCAAGGTACTATAAGAGGTCCTTTCTCACCCAGTCATTGGCCACATGTTGAAGCAAGATGGCGGGCGATGTCTACGAAGGTTCAGCCTTCCTCCTTCCTCTTAAGGCTCCACGGTCCCAGCTTCTTCCCATCTCAGCTGTAGACTGGCATCAGGCTCGTCTCTCTCCCCGGGGCTCGTTTCTTTCCGGGCTCAGCTGCTGTGCTCTCTTCACAAGGTCAGCTGTAGACTACCAGGTGAATGCCTCAACTCTCTTCCCGGGGGCTCTGCTGTGTCTTTTTCTGTGTGAGTGTGCACCCACCGAGGGGTGGGGACTCAACACCCCACTGACCGTGGCCGAATCAAAGCCCTAATCTATTCAGATTAAAGTGAAACCTCTGAATGTAATACAATCAAAGGGTGCCACACCCAAAGGAACAGACCAGTTTACAAACATAATCAATATTTCTTTTTGGAATTCATCAATAATATCAAACGACCACAAATAGCAAACCCAGACATTGATGCAACGTGGGTGTATAGATCTATGTCATTTTATCATAAGAAGAGGCTCACGTAGCCGGCACCAAAATCTAGACATGAGATTGTGCCATCATCACAAACACCTCCCTGGAGCTACCCCTTCACAGGCATGCTGTCTCCCCTCCCCCAAGCCCACCCCTACCCCCTAGAAACCATGAACCGGTTCTCCATCTCTATAATTTTGTCATTTGAAGAATTTCATATCTATGGGATCACACAGTTTGTGACTCTGATGGTTTGAAGCTGTATGGACCCCAGAAAAGTATGTTCTTAAAGTTAATCCATTCCTGTCGGTGTGGACCCAGTGTACATAGGAGCATTTGTTTGTGCTCACTCTGTCTGTTCTTTGTGTGCTCATCTACCTTTTAGGAGGCACTGGAAACCAAATCCAGAACCTCCTATGTGGGAGGGAACTGCCTAATCGCTTGAACTATTTCTGCTCCCTGCTTTGTTGTGTCTCTCATTATGTTTTCCTCCTTGTGTCTCTTGTTGCACCATCTTGTTGTGTCAGCTCGCCATGCCAGCCCATCGCATCAGCTCGCTGCCTTGTTTGTCTTCTTTAGGAGACACCGGGAACCGAACCCGGGACCTCCCATGTGGTAGACGGGAGCTCAATCGCTTAAGCCACATCCACTTCCCTGGGGTGGGACTTAATCCTCTTACTGGAGTCCTTTATGAGAGAGTAAAATTCAGGTGAAGCAAAGAGAAAGCCATGGAAGCAAGAAGCTGGAAGCAACAAAACCCAGAAGAGAAGGGAGAGCCCAGCAGTCACCGCCATGTGCCTTGCCATGTGGCAGAGGAGTCCAGGATCACCGGCAGCCGGTCTTGAGGAAGAAGGCATTGTCTTGATGATGCCTTGATTTGGACATTTTCAGGGCCTCAGAACTGTAAGCTTGTCAGCTGATAAATCCCCATCGTAAATGCCAAGCCATTTCTGGCATATAGCTTTTTGGCAGCCTAGCAGACTAAACAGTGACATTTTAAAAAAAAGTAGTCTTGTGGTAACATATATACAACCTCTCCCATTTTAATCCTTCTCAAGTATGCAATTCAGTGGTGGTAATTACACTCACCATGTTGTGCCATCAGCATCACCTCCCATGCCCAAACTACTCCATTCCCCCACGCAGAAACTGAGCTCTCTCAAGGTTGGCATTTTCTTTCACTCATCCTTGAGATGATTCCATCCTTTGAAAATCAGTGGCATAATAATAGTAACACTTGGGAAGCGGATGTGGCTCAAGCATTTGGGCACCCGCCTACCACATGGAAGGTCCCAGGTTCGGTTCCTGGTGCCTCTTAGAGAAGATGAGCAAGACAGCAAGCTGACCCTAGGAGCTGATGCAACAAGATGACGCAACAAGGAGACACAAAGAGGAAACATAATGAGAGGCACAACAAGGCAGGGAGCGGAGGTGGCTCAAGCAATTGAGCACCTCTCTCCCACATGGGAGGTCCCAGGTTCGGATCCCGGTGCCTCATAAAGAGAAGACAAGCAGGCTCAGAGAGCACACAACGAATGTATTCAGAGAGCAGACAGCGAGTGCAAATAACCAGGAGGGGTGGTCGAGAAATAAATAAAAAAGTAAATGTTTAAAAAATAGTAATAGTAATATTTAACAAATTTGGAGGACTTTTTAGATGCCAGGTACCATGCTAATTGCTTTATGGCCCCATAATCACCTTACGAAGTATGAACTGTCTGTGGTAGCCAGCCTCCAAGGTGGCACCCAGTGATCTCGCTCTTGAGTCTCGCCCTGGAGTGGTCCTTCTCACATGGAATAGGGCTGATGGGTAGAATCCATAGGATATTGTCAAAATGTCAAGGAGCACTCTGGAGAGGTCCATGTGGTTAGAAAACCAGGGCATCCTGAGAACAGCTGTGTAATCGAATCACCTTGGAAACAGATTTCCCAGTCCCTCCTTTGTCCGACATCCTGTCTATAACCCCATGAGCGACGCGAAGCCGGAACCACCCAGCTAAGCTGCCCTTGACTTCCTGCCCCACAGAATCTGGGTGAGATAGGAAATATTGATCATTGTTTTAAGCGCCTAAGTTTTGGGGTCATTTGTTACGCAGCCATAGATAACTGATACTGGCATACCTCAGAGATATCATGAGTTTGGTTAAAGGCTACTGCAGTAAAGTGAGTCATACTAATTTTGTGGTTTCTCAGTACACATAAAAGTTATGTTTGCACTATGTTGTAGTCTATTAAGTATGCAATAGCATGATGTCTAAAAAAAAAACAGTATATATATCTGTGGCAGTTTGATGTTATTTATGAATTCTAAAAAAGATATTGATTATGTTTGTAAACTGGTCTGTTCCTCTGGCCATGACACCCTTTGATTGATTTAAATTCAAAGGCTTGGGAAGCGGATATGGCTCAAGCAATTGAGACTCTGCCTACCACATGGGAGGTCCCAGGTTAGGTTCCCAGTGCCTTCTAGAGAAGACGAGCAAGACAGCGAACTGACATGATAGGCAGGTGCAATGAGCTGATGCAACAAGATGATGCAACAAGGGACACAAGGAGGAAAACATAATGAGAGAACAACAAAGCAGGAGCAGAGGTGGTGCAAGCACTTAGTTGCCTCCCTCCCACATCGGAGGTCCCAGTTTCGGTTCCTGGTGCCTCCTAAAAAAAAAAAAAAAAAAAAGGCGGCGGCGAGCACACAATAAACAGACTCAGCAATTGCAAACAACGAGCGGGTGGGGAGAAATAAATAAAATAAATCTTAAAAAAAAAATAAATTCAAAGGCTTTACGTTACTTGATTAAATGAAGATTAGGGCTTTGGTTCAACCATGTCATTTGGGCATGCAGGGTTGAGCCCCCGCCCCCTTGGTGGCCTATATAAATGGATGCTCAGTCAAGAATACAGAAGTAGATACACAGAGAAGATACACAGAGGAGGAGAGACAGCTCCATAGACATGGCAGAGGCCTCGGGAAGAGAGATGAGCCATTCACCAGCTAACCTTGGGAAGAGAACAGAGCAGCTGAGCCTGAAAAGAAACAAGCCCCAGGAAGAGAGACAAGCCCTATGCCAGCCTTCAGCTGAGATCAGAAGAAACTGGACCCACAGAGCCTTAAGAGGGAAGAGGAAGGCTGAACCGTAGCAGAGTCGCCCGCCATTTGGCTTCAACAGGTGGCAACAGAGTTTGGTAAGGAAGTAACCTTGAGTTGGACTCTTTGGGGTCTGTAAGCTTTTACCCCAAATAAATACCCTTTATAAAAGCCAACAGATTTCTGGTACTTTGCATCAGCACCCCTTTTGGCTGACTAATACAATACCTTAATTAAAATGTGGCACAGAAATACAACGTGAGTACAAGCTGTTGGAAAAATGGCACTGATAGACTTGCTTGATGCAGGGTTGCCGCAAACCTTCAATTTGTAAAAAAGAAACAAAACAAAACAAACAAACAGACACACAGTATCTGCAAAGTGCAATAAAGCAAAGCACAATAAAATGAGGAATGCTTGTACGCTGTTATTATTTCTCTTTTATGCCTCTGAGAATAACCTGCTCAAGGTCACACAGCACGTAAGTCCTGGAGTTTGAACCCAAGGAAACCATTCCCAAAGCCTTGTGTGTCCACGTGTGTACAGGAACCTCATTATCAAACCGATCCCCCACGATTGAGCACTTAGGTTATTTCCAGATGGTCATCATTGTAAATCATGCTGCAATGAATATTCGAGCGCATGCCTTTTTTACACACTTGTTCTCCTAAGTGACCTTGGCAAGTTACTTAAACACTCCAGGACTTGGTTTTTTAATCTGTAAATTGGACCTGATAATAGCACCTATTGCATGGGGTTGACAAAAGTGAGGATGAAATAATAAAGCAATTCACCAGAACAAAGCCTTGTATTTGGTATAATGACACATAGTTGTGCATTCATCAAAGGTTAACAGACCGCCTTTTTTTCCAAGAGACAATCACCCCAGATAATTGTCATCCCGGCTCCTTTAACTATTCTCAGCTTGCCTTTCTCCCCATTTTCTTAAAATAAAATACTGAGCATCTGCAACAGGTAGAAATGTGAGAAAGATAAAGAAATCCAACGATCAATTTGGGGTGCAATGGGGAGGGGGGGAGAGGAGGATGCGACTTTGCTTCTGTTTAACTGTTTTGTCCATAACAAGGAGTATCAGCCAAAGATGATGATAATAATTTTTAAAAAACAAACAACTTTTTATTGTAGTAACATACATATAACTCAAAGTTTCCCATTGTAACCGCTTTCAAGTATAGGATTCGGTGGTATGAATTGTAATCTCCATATTGTGCTACCATCTCTAGCATCCATTACCCCAACTTCTGCATCATCTCCAACAAAAACTCTGCACCCATTAAGTAATGACTCCCATTTCCCCTTGCCCAGCCCCTGGTAACCTGGATCCTATTATCTGTCCCTATGAATCACCTTGTTCCGTGTGTTTCATATCAGTGAGATCATACGATATTTGCCCTTTGGTGTCTGCCTGATCCCACTCCCTGTCATGTCTTCAAGGTTCATCCATGTTGTCCCGTGTATCAGAACTTCATTCCTTTCTACAGCTGACTTTGTTTTCCCATCGACTGATGGAACCTGGGCTGCTTCCACTTTTCGGCTATTGTGAATAGTGATGAACAGTGATGTACAATAAGCTCCTACTTCTTTTTCTTTGGGATACATACCAAGATCGTTTTTAATTTCCCCTTGCAGAGTCGCATTTTTCGCTCTTTATTTTTACCTGTGTCTACCTGGGAAAATCTTACCCACACGTCCAGGCCCAAACTCCAGGTAGAACTTCCAGCTACCTATGTGCCATCTTCTTTGGGATGCCTGCTCAGCCTCTCGAACTCAACACATCACAGCCGGGCCCCTGGTCATCTCCCCGCCCCTCCACCTGCTTTATCCACATGTTTCAAGAAAAGGCAACTGGGAAGAGAAAAGTCTAGAAAAGCAAGGACCATTAATGGGGACTTCAGATGGAACCAAGGACCCCTGGCCCCAGGGCTTCCATTCAGTGGCTACTCTGAGGCCCTTTTCTGTCCTGGACCGTGTGTTGGGAGGCTTGAGGGAGGGGGAAGGGAGAAAGAGGGAGAACGTGCCATGCTGAGTAAACAAGGGAGGATGCAACTGGACACGGTTGCAGAAGTCCTGAGAAGTGGCGGGGCCCCACTAGAGAGGGCCATGACATTGGGGTAGGAGTTTAATCCATGTCTTAAGGATGGTGGGGAGCAAAATACTGACTTCTAGAAAGGAGTTGAGACCAAAGCAAGGCTGAAGGGAGTGATGGGAAGGGAGAGTGCTCTGTACTCCTGAGAAAATGCTCTGGGGGTGGGGCGGCAAGGGGGACAGGCGGACAGATCCCTTAACTCCTAATTAGATGTGGCTGGCTTTTAACATCCTTAGGGAACAGACATTCTCTCTCTTAGAACCAGAAAAATGGTCAAGATGATACATTACTGTACTGGGTTACCTATATAGAAACATATAGAAGTATACACAAATACAATGTATTCAAATGGTCTGCTCTGTATATTTAAATGATGTACAATGTATTCACAAATGTTCTCTATTCTAAGGTGCTTTAACACCAAACTTAACAGTTTCAGGTATTCTTGGCCAGGACAGGACTCTATTTATTTAAATGCAAAAAGAAAGTCAAATATACCTCAATCTTTCCCTCCCTCCCTCCCTCCCTCCTCCTTTCCTTCCTTCCTCTCTATCTCTATCTCTCTCCCTCTCATTATCTACTATCTATTTATCTAATACATAATAGATGTTTGTGAATTTGGTCACAATTTTGAAGGCTTTTGTCTTAGTGTGCCACAGGGCTGCCAATGCAAAGAACTAGCAATGGGCTGACTTTTTTTTTTTTTTTTTTTTTCCATGTGTTTAAGGATTTATTTATTTACTTACTTTTATCCATTTTTACACCCCTTCCCCCTCCCCCCCCGTTTTTGCTGTTTCTGTGTCCATTCGCTGGGCAACTCTG